>JAYESA010000010.1:107505500-107825500 GCA_036927795.1 Iris macrosiphon | reverse complement strand
AAGGGAAAAAATTAGGGTTTACCTATTGGGAGTTGGAATCCCAAGCCAAAATCTCCAAAAAGCTCCAAATCCACCAAACCAAGCGTCCAAGCTCCCAAATCTAGCTCCAACACCAAATCTAAGCTCTACCTACCTAGGTTGGGAAAAAATATAGGATTAGGGTTAGCAACCATGGAGAATATAAGAAGAAAGAAGAGAAATAGGATGCTTACTTGAAGTTGGAAGGAGGAAATAAGAAGAAAGTGTGGAGAGAAGAAGAAGTAGTGAAGAAGAAGAAGAAATGGGGAGGCTCCTGCTGTTGCACGGGTCTGGGAATGATGGGGGGGGGCTGGCCACACATGAAATAAGGGTTTACATAATGCCCAAAAGTCCAAAATGCCCTCCCCTCACTTGGTTTTGTGTTTCGGGTTCTAAAATCACTCAAACTAACTCCAAATCTCTCCAACTAACCCACTAAAAATATAATAAATATTCTAAACCCAAAAATAGGTCTCACAGGGGTGTGGGCTAGGTCGGACATGGGTCCACTAGGGTCTAACATGGGTCCAGGCTAGCCAAAATCCTAAAACAATCAATAAAAATATAATACAACCACTAATTAAATATAAATACAATTAATTATAAATAATACATAATTAACCAAATTAAAAATAAAAAAAATACCCGGCTCTGGAAATGGGGTGGTGACAGTACCATCCAAGGAAGGCCGACGTAGTCGCGGATGCCTTGACAGTTTGGGCATTGAGGTAGTAGTTCCTGGAGTTGCAACATAGATATGGGGACTTCAGGTTATGTCGGAGCTGATGGACCGGGTCAGAGTCGGACAGTATGAGGATGAGTCTCTGAGGAGCATCAGATCACAAGTTCGGATGGGTCTGGCAGAAAACTTTATCGTCGCAGATGATAGATCATTGTGACCGGTACCAGGTTATGTATACCGAGAGGAGCATTGCACGAGAAAATTCTGTAGGAGGTGCATTGTTCTCAGTACTCTTTGTATTCTGGTGCCAACAAGATGTATAGAGACATGAGAGAGCATGTATGGTGGTATGACATTAAGCAAGAGGTAGCTAGCTTCGTGTCCAGATGCTTAGTTCGCCAGCAGGTCAAGGCGAAGAGACAGAGGCCAGGTGGATTGCTTCAGCCTTTACCCATTTCGAAGAGGAAATGGGAACATATGACCATGAATTTTGTATCGGGACTTCCGCGTTCTCTAGGAGGCAAAGATACGATTTTAGTTATCGTGGACAGGTTGACCAAATTAGTCCACTTTCTGCCATTTAAATTGGTACAGCTACGGAGAATCTTACAGAGATGTATGTGCGCCAGATTGTCAGATTGTACGGTATCCCTGTGAGCATAGTCACGGATCAGGATAGTCGCTTCACGTCCTATTTCTGGAGGAGTTTGCAGGCTAGCTTGGGCACTCAGCTCAAGTTCAGTACCTCTTATCACCCTCAGATGGATGTATAGTCGAAAAGGACTATTCAGACTCTCGAGGACATGCTACACACCTGTGTTTTTGATCTTAAAGGTTCTTGCGAGGATAGAGTTTTCATACAACAGCTACCAAGCCAATATCGAGATGTCACCATTCGAGGCATTGTATGGACAGAGGTGACGCACTCTGTTGTCCTGGGTTAATGTTGGTGATAGAACTTTATTGGGTGTCATGACCCGCACCAGGTGTAAGGGTACAACTCGGGAACAATGCCCAGCCTATGTCACAGAATCGGCGGTAGAACGTTGTCTGGGTAATCTATCTAGCAATATAATGATCCACCAATAATAATAAAATACTCAATCACAGATCTAAGATAGAATGAGCATGAATATGATAAAGAAAAGAATAGTCACATACTAGTCATGAGTCTAAAATAATATATCAATGAGTCTGAAAGAAATACTAACAAATAACCTAGAGACAATTCCAGTACCAAGAATACTAAGAAGCTACTAAACTCGGGTCGTCTGTCTCAGTTGGGATAAGTCACTCCGGAGCCAGGGTCTCTGACTCTAAACCCACAACATCATGAGGTCCATAATTTGTAGGGTACCAGTCCTCAGTTTCATCTGGGAAAAATATATCCAATCAGGTAAGGAGCAGAGTACATCTCTAACAGCAGTTCTAATCAATGATAAAAACTATGTAACAGTAAATAGATATAAATATACAAGATGTACAATAGATATAATGAGATATATACAATAAAGAAATACTTGAATAAATACAATAATGAGCAATATGTCAATGAACAAGAATACTAATGACTAAGTGTGTGAGTACTAGCTTTAACATATGATTCTTGGGAACATGATACAAGATTTATGGACTGTCTAATCATCCATGCGGTATATGATTAACACTATTCAATGAACAAGACTTGATATAAGGAGGGTATGATCACATATCTACACTAAAATACTCCCCACCCCGACTGGTATAATAGATCCAACCATGGTATGCTATGGCACGGGATTCTCTAGGAAGGTAGCAAAACTCCCTGAAATTCAGTGTCTGTACATGCATAAAACATGACTTACATAAAATACACCATATACAAGGAATGACATCACATGACGAGATTCAGATATACCAATCCGTATAACCATCGTGTCAAGAAACATGAATATCTACACCAGATACAATGAACATAGAGGATATTATAAATAAGAAACTATCAGACAATGTACTCGCCTGAAGTCCAATGAATAGTCTCACAGATGTCTGATACGGTGCCTCGAAGACTAGATATGGAATACAACATCAATACAAGATTTCGGAAAGAAAATAAGTTTAAACTTGTCAACTTCTAGGTCAACAAGTTAACTCTAAGTCAAAAGTCAAACTAAGTCAACTCTAAGGTCAACTATGGTTAAACTATGGTCAACTATATATTTTTAGGTTGCAAAATTCTAAAACAAAGATATTGGGTTCCAATACTAAAGTCTAGGTCATAAAACTATATCTTAGGATACTAGGATACCGTATCTCTGGATAGTAAACAATAGGAAAATATCATGTATTAATATCAAATAATTTATTAATTATATAAATCCTAAATACAAACATTAAATAGATGCCTTGGTTTTCAACCAACTTGGTATCTCAACACTAAACCATAATATTGATACCCAAACCCAATACCTTGGGTATCCCCAATTACCTTGGTACTTACCTTGGTATCTCAAGGTAATACCCAATACTTTTACTTATGATAACTACCCTTAAATATAATATATTCTACACTAATTATTATACATATAGTATATAATAATACAAAAAGTAATTAGGAACATATTTATATATATATAAATTACCATATATATATATATATATATATATATATATATATATATATATATATATATATATATATATATATGTATGTATATATACTGACGGGAACTCTATGTATCCGAACGATCTGCCTCACATACATCTCTGCCAGCTTCTCCGTAGACAAACCTACCTTGAAAGGCAAAAAGTGGGCCGACTTGGTAAACCTATCAACGATGACCCAAATCGTGTCTTTCCCTCCTGGAGATCGTGGAAGTCCGGACACAAAATCCATAGTAATGTGCTCCCACTTCCACTCTGGAATGGGTAATGGCCGAAGTAAACCTCCTGGCCTCTGCCTAGGCTTTCACCGGCTGGCACACTAAGCATATGGATACAAACTGTGCTACTTTCCTCTTCATGTCATACCACCACACACTCTCTCGTATATCTCGATACATCTTGTTGGCACTTGGATGTATGGAATACTGAGAGCGATGTGCTTCCTGCAACACCTCTCCAATAGGCACACACAATCTAACTCCATGCCGCAAATATCCATCCTCGGCAATGGTGAACTCATCCTCCAATCCTGCTCTCACCTGAGCTCTGATGCTTCTCAGAGATACATCCTCATACTGGGCTGCCTTGATCCTGTCCATCAAATCTGAATGTATCTATAATCCCTATATTTGTATCGCCAAACCAGGAACTATCACCTCAATGCCCAAGCTCTCCAAGTCCTTCAACAAATATCGATCCTGTGTCAAGAACATAGCTACCGGATACCTGCTCAAAGCATCGACAACTACATTAGCTTTCCCAGAATGATACTGCAAAGAAATATCAAAATACTTCATCAATTCCAACCACCGACGCTGTCTCATGTTCAACTCCTTCTGCATAAAAATGTACTTCAAGCTTTTGTGGTCGGTGAAGATCTCCATACGCTCTCTATACAAATAATATTTCCACAACTTCAGGGCAAAGATGACTGCTGCCAACTCCAAATCATGGGTAAGATATTTCTATTTATGAGGACACAATTGTCTAGATGCATAGGCAATCACTTTCCCATTCTGCTAAAGAACACAACCCAAACCTTTACCTGATGCATCACTATAAATAGTGAAACCTCCAGACCCTGATGGCAACCTCAAAATAGGAGCAGACGTCAACCTCCTCTTCAACTCCTCAAAAGCAACCTGGCAATCCTCCGTCCAAACAAACTCTACATCCTTCCTAGTGAGTCTGGTCATCGTCTCGACAATCCTCAAAAAATCTTGCACAAACATCCTGTAGTAGCCTGTCAATCCCAAGAAACTCCTGATCTTTGCTACTGAACTTGGGGTCTTCCAAGATTCTACTGTTGTGATCTTCTTCGGATCCACTGAAATACCATCACCAGTCATAACATGCCCTAAGAACTTTACCTTGTCCAGAAAAAACTCACACTTGGACAACTTCCCATATAGCTTCTCCTTCCTCGACTCATCCAACACAATCCTCAAATGCTCCTCATGCTCCTCCGGTGTCTTCGAGTATATGAGTATGTCGTCAATGAACACCACCACGAACTTGTCAAGGTACTGATGGAACACCTTGTTCATCAAGTTCATAAATACCGTCGGTACATTAGTCAACCAAAACAGCATCACCATAAACTCGTACTGACCATACCGAGTTCTAAAAGCAGTCTTCTGTATGTCCACCGGCTTCACCTTCACCTGGTGGTAACCTGATCTCAAATCTATCTTAGAAAACACCTTGATACCACTCAACTGATCGAACAGATCATCAATCCGTGGCAAAGGGTACTTATTCTTGATAGTGAGATTATTCAAAGCCCTGTAATTAATGCATATATGCACCGATCCATCCTTCTTTGGTATAAACAATACCGGGGCTCCCCACTGTGAAGAACTCGATCTGATAAACCCCTTATCCTGTAATTCGTCCACCTACTTCTTCAGCTCGACCAGCTTGCTGTTGTTTACTCTATAGACATGTTGTGAAATTAGTTCTGCACCTGCCACCAAGTCTATAGAGAATTCAACATCTCGATCTGGCGGGAACCCTGGCAATTCCATAGGAAACACATCCAAGAACTCTGCTATCAATGGATGTGATAACTCCTCGTCTTCCACCATAGCTCCACAAATAATGCCTTCTTCCTGCTCTGCAACTCCTCTAGCAAACTCGAACTCTGGCTCTCCTGGCGGACCAAACAAAACTCTACCTCCTCTACAATCTATGCTAGCATGGTGCCTACTCAACCAATCCATCCCGAGTACATTATCGTAGTTCAGAAGTAGCATTACAAGTAGACACACACTCAACTCCCGACCTCCTTAAGTAACTCTCTGATCCTTGTAAATATTATTAACCAGGATAATGCCTCCCTCGGTCATGATCTTACAAGTCCTAAGCATAGGCTCATCTACCAAACCATGCTTCAGAGCAAAAGAAACAGATACAAAACTATGGAAAGCACCACTATCAAACAAAGCTAAAGCTGGAATAGAATCAAGAAGAATAGAACCTGCGATGACATCTTCGATGGGTTCGTCCTCCTCGACGGTCATAACAAACGCTCGTCCCTGACATGCACCTCCCTGCTGCTGATGTTGGACATAACGCTACTGTTGTGTCGGAAGTGGTCCCCTCGGCTATACTGCAGGTGGTCTCATCTGTGCCCTCGGAGCTGAAGCTGCTCCCTGAACTACACGATGAGGATTGGAAGGACACTCCCTCAGCTGATACCCTTCAGTACCACAATACAAACAAACTCCTAGCCTCCTCCGGCAAACTTTCTAGATAGGGCCGGGCTTCTTGTAGTAGTGGTAGGGAGATGGTTGTAACTATCTCTGTTGCTGTGGTGTCTGGTGAAACGGGGCCCTAGCTGGAGTCTGGTGCTGTTGTGGCTGCTGGAAAGGCCTGGACTGGAAATGAGAACATTTTGTAGATACTGCACTGTTGGTTGCCCCTAAGAAATTATCACGGTCTCTTTTGGGTTTTAAACCCAACTCCCGCTCAACCTTGCGTGCCTCCACAAGTATCTCCGAGTATGTCTCATAAAAAGACAAAATTAGGATCTTTACTTCCCAGTTTAGACCCTCACAGAAATGAATAGCCCGAACCTCTGGCTCTTTCACCAAATACTCTGCAAATTGACTCAACCTGTCGAACTCTGCAAAGTACTCCTCCACAGACATGCTTCCCTGAATGAGACTCTCAAACTGCCTCCCCAAGTCTAGCCTGTCTGCCCAAGCAAAAAATTTCTTCTTGAAGAGGTCCTTGAATACCTCCCAAGACTGTCCCGCATTAATAAGAATTGGCTCATTCCTGAACCAAGTGCGAGCGACGTCGAACAGTTAAAGTCCTACCGCCTTAACCTTCATATTCTCAGAAAGATGGGACACCCTTATAAGACGCTCAATGTTCTTGAGCCAATCATCACCATAGATGATGCCCTCCGTCCCCTTGAAGATCTTAGGCTCCAGCTTCTTGAAATCCTGAATATTGTCTGGCCGAAGCTGAGCAACCTGAGGAGCAACCTGCTGCTGGACCGAAACTCCTCTCACGACTACGGCACAAGCAAGCTGATGAGCACTCTCGATGCCTTGCCATAAAATGTTGGTCTGCCTCTAATGTGCCTCTGACTGAGCCCTCTGTTTCTCGAGCATCTCACGAAACAGTATAAACATCTTTGTCGCCTCTGCTGGCACAAGAGGTGGAGGTGGAAGCCCCTCAGATACAGCTGGCACAGTTCTCTGAGTAGGTGGTGGACCTCCAAAAGTAGCTGACACTCCAATCACCGGAGAAGTGACTGGTGCAGTCCCTCGGGTTGTCGCAGACCTCTAAAAAACTGCTCTCCCCTGCTGCGATCTAGTCTTAGGCGACATCCTAATATAAAGCGAAAGAAAGAATCAATATGGCACATGATGTAAGACTCTCAAGGAACGAACAAATCTAGAGACCAAGTATCAATATCAAAGGAGAATAGTTGAATGAATTAAAAGAATTTTTTCTAGATGTGATTGAGTATTCTTAGCCTATAGCCTATATCCTATATCCTAAATCAGGCTCACAGTAGTACAACTAAGTCATCGCACTTCCAGGATATCGTACAACTTACGAAGCCTGACCTGCATGGGCCACCACTAAAAATGTGTCACGACCCGTAGCAGGTGTAAGGGTATAAGTCGAAAACAATGCCCAGCCTACACCGCAGAATCGGCGGTAGAACGCTGTCTTGGTAATCTATCTAGCAATATAATGAACCACCAACAATAACAATATACTTAATCACAGATCTAAGATGGAACGAGCATGAGTATGATAAAGAAATAAATAGTCACATACAACTCATGAGTCTGAAATAATATATCAATGAGTCTGAAAGAAATACTAACAAATAAACTGGAGACAAATCCAGTACCAAGAATACTAAGAAGCTACTAAACTTGGGTCGTTTGTCTCAGTTGGGATAAGTCCCTCCTGAGCTAGGATCTCTGACTCTAAACCCACAACATCCTGAGGTCCATAATGTATAGGGTACCAGTCCTCAGTGTCATCTGGGAAAAATATATCCAGTTAGGAAAGGAGCAGAGTACATCTCTAACAGCAGTTTTAATCAATAATAAAAACTATATAACAGTAAATAGATGTGAATATACAAGATGCACAATAGATACAATGAGATATATACAATAAGGAAATACTAGAATAAATATAATAATGAGCAATATATCAATGAACAAGAATACTAATGACTAAGTGTGTGAGTACTAGCTTTAACATGTGATCAGCTTGGAAACATGATACAAGATTTATGGCTTGGCTAATCATACGTGTGGTGTATGATTAACACTATTAAAAGAACAAGACTTAATACAAGATGGGTATGATGATATATCTATACTAAAGTACTCCCCACCCCGACTGGTATAATAGAACCAACCATGGTATGATATGGCACGGGATTCTCTTGGAAGGTAGCAAATCACCCCGAGAATCAGTGTTTGTACATGCACAAGATAATCAATGAAACAAGACTTGCATAAGATACACCATATACAAGGAATAACATTGCATGACGAGATCCGGATATACCAATCCGTGTAACCATCGTATCAAAAAATATGGATATTTATACCAGACACAATGAACATAGAGGATATCATAAATGAGAAACTATCAGAGAAAGTACTCGCCTGAAGTCCAATGAATAGTCTCACAGATGTCTGATACGGTGCCTCGAAAACGTAAATATGGAATACAACATTAATATAAGATTTCGAAAAGAAAATAAGTTTAAACTTGTCAACTTCTAGGTCAATAAATCAACTTTAAGTCAAAAGTCAAAATAAGTCAACTCTATGGTCAACTATGGTCAAACTCTGGTCAACTATCTATTTCTAGGTTGTAAAAGTCTAACACAAAGATATTGGGTTCCAATACTAAAGTCTAGGTCATAAAACTATATCTTAGGATACTAGGATACCGTATCTCTGGATACGTAAACAATAGGAAAACATCACGTATTAATATCAAACAATTTATTAATTATATAAATTTTAATTACAAACATTAAATAGATGCCTTGGTTTTGAACCAACTTGGTATCTCAACACTAAACCATAATATTGATACCCAAACCCAATACCTTGGGTATCCCCAATTACCTTGGTACTTACCTTGGTATCTCAAGGTAATACCCAATAATTTTATTTATGCTAACTACCCTTAAATATAATATATGCTACACTAATTATTATACATATAGTATACAATAATACAAATAGCAATTAGAAACATATTTACATATATATAAATTACCATATATATATAAATATACCTAGACATATATATATATATATATATATATATATATATATATATATATATATATAATATATATAAACTATCAAACTGTCACTAAAGGCCCTGTCTGTTGTCGCTGAAAATCGTTGTTGCTGTTGATACTCTGCTCTTATAGTGACAGATTCCTGCTGCTGTCGCTAAAGCCGTCGCTAAAGCCTCTGATACGGCTGTTGATACTCTGCTGTTTCAGTGACAGATTTCTGCAGTTGTCACTATTGCCATTTGCTGCTGTCACTATTTCTCTTGCTACTGCTACTGTGCGTTACTACTTCTACGACACTTGCTGTTGTCGCTATAGCGGCTGCTGCTGCTGCTGCATTTAGCGACGTACGCTGCTGTCGCTATATCTCCTGCTCTCTATATCTCTAATATATATATATATATATATATATATATATATATATACACAACATAATATATGTACTAAATATATGCATATAATTACAACTAATAAATACACATACACACACACATATATAAGTACATAATATCTACATAAAAATATACACCTATATACATAGTAATATTTTATAACAACATACATGCGTATACGTACATATAAACATATACACAATATAAAACATACATTATATGATTATAAACACATATAAATATCTATTAACATATACATATATATATATATATATATATATATATATATATATATATATATATATATATATATATATATATATATATATATACATGTAGAAGAATAGTTACATAAAATATATACACATATAGTATATACATAGATACATAGATCTAAGACTCAATATTACATAAATATATATACACTATATTATATATATATATACACATATATATAATTACACTTCTTCATGAAATAAGAACACAAGAGAATTAGATCTATAATTAAATTTTACACACATGGAACGTATCACCCCGTATCCCACTAGATCTAGGATACGCATGCAACATGAGTCTACCACACATCCAAACGTACCTCGAAGGACACAAGCAAGTCATATATATTATTTATGAACAATACGAAGAGTCAAATACAATTCTATATGTCCGTGTCAAAATGTGACATGTTCAAAGTCCAGTGTCGGAGGAAAAATCCTAAAATCAACACGTATCACCAAATTATTGGGATACGACCTACACGTACCCAATTATGGATACGATACTAGCCCCAAACACACAAGCACATGCCAAATTGATCTATAGAACCAATTGACACACACAACAAATGTTAATCTCGAAATTCCCCCAAAATTGACACAAAAAGTATCATAACTTTTTCAATAGGCCTCCTATGAACACAAAACCAAATCCTATGGGTAGCCTATGCATATGGAGTGATTTCTCATGGTTAAATCTCAGATTTAGAACCTAAATTAAGGGGAAAAACTAAATTATACTAATTGGGAGATGGATTTCTAATAAAACCTCCAAATATTATAAAATTGGCCTCAAACTTGTAGATCCTTGCTCCTCTTTGTAGATCCTTGCTTCCTCCTTCAAGATCCTTGCTCTACTAGCCTCCAATGGTGATTTGGGAAGGAATTAGGATAATATTTGGTAGAAAAATAAAGTAAAATGAAAGAATTTGGTTGAGAAAAATTCTAGATCTAGTTTTGAAATAAAAATAGGAGAGAGAAACCAATTCCCCCCTCTTTAATAGGCCGACCCCCTCTACCCCTTCCTCAATCTACTATATAATATCCATTATACCCCTTGAGGCCTCTCATGAAGAAATGATTAAGGAAGGAAGCTTCTAGTCTAAAGGTTTAATTAATTTTAATCTATCTCCTAATCAATGGGCTTTCTAATTGGGCTTAAATCTAACAATTAATACATGTTGGTCCATGAGTCTAAACTAAACTAGTTAGGTCCACTAACACAGGTCTAAAATAAATAAATAACACCTAACAATAATTAAATAATATAACAAATAATTATTATGAAGCACAATATTTAATTAATTATAAAATTACTAAAATATCCTTTCCTAGAAAATATGGTAGTAACATTGGGGCCAGAGATGATAGTGGATGCAGCAGAGAAGATAAAGCTTATCAAAGATAGACTTCGAGTGGCACAGGACAGGCAGTGGCATTGGGCCGATAGCCACCAGAGACCTTTGAAGTTTGAGGTATAGCTTTAGTTTTGTCTTGCTTGTGTTTGATTGTTGTTTGTTAGAGTGCTAAAGTTGTGTTTCGTGCTAGGTTGGCGGTCTGGTTTTCTTGAGGATTTCTTTGACACGTAGAACAATTTATTTCAGTGGAGGCGGCGAGCTTAGTCCGCGATTCATCGAACCTTTCAGTATTCTTGAGAGGGTCGGTACAGTTGCATACAGACTAGACTTACCACCTGTATTGGAGGGAGTGCACAACGTGTTTTATGTTTCACAGTTGAGACGGTACGTGGCAGATCCCAGTCATGTGTTGGATTACTCGAAGTTAGAGATGGGCCCTAATCTTAGCTATCTAGAGCAGCCAAGAGAGATTCTGGATCGGAGAGAGAAGGTGCTGAGTAACCAGATGATTCCTTTGGTGCGCGTCGCGTGGAGGCATCACTCACTAGGAGAGAGTACCTGGGAGAGAGAGGCCGAGATGCGCGAGCGATATCCATATATGTTTGACCATGAGGTATAATTCTTTCTTGCATTGTACTGTTTGCTTTTGGTAGTTAGTTTCTTCCTTAATTTCGAGAAAAAAAATTTTCTAAGCTGTGTAGGATTGTCACCCTCACTTTTTTATTCAAGGATAGTTTGGTAATTAATATGGATAATATTTATTTTAGAATTAATTATATTTAATATTGTGTATGCATGATTAATTAATTATTGTATTATTTATTGTTTGCTAGTTGTAGTTTTGTTTTAGACATGTGTAGTGGATCTAACCCATTTATTGGAATGCATGAACCCAACATTTTGAATGAGTTTAGTTTGAGCCCATGAAATAGGTCCATGGATTAGGAGGTTGGATTAATTAGAGAAACCATTAGACTAGAACCTTCCCTCCCTAATTAAATTCTTCATGAGAGGCCCCAAGGGGTATTTGTGACATTTTACATTGCTTGGAGAGGGGGTTACATGGCCGGCCATAGAGGAGGAGAGAGAGTGCTCTCTTATTTCATTTTATTTCCTAATTCAAAGATCTATAATTTTTATCTTCCAATTCCCTCCATTCCCTCATCAATTCTCCACCAATTCTTCACCAATTCCTTCCCCAATTCTTTATTAAGGTTTCTACATCAAGGATCTACAAGAAGGAAATAAGGAGCAAGGAGGAGGAGGTGTCACGCCCCAGTCCTAAAATACCGAGGACTAGACGCGTGGCAATGGCCAGCAACACACACCGATGGACAAACCTAATTTAATGGATCTATCGGGGCGTACTTAAGCTGTAATACAACCATAAGTAGGTCCAGTGATACAAGTCATAGTCTAATCTAATCTCATCCACACAGATAATCACAGATCAAATGCCAGAATAATGCAAATAAAATAAACTGACATATCTCAATAAAAGTGTTTCGGAGAACAATATGAGAATAAGTCTGATACATCACTGCAATAGACATAAATAAAGTAACTAGAAATAGAATAAATGAGTATCTCAAACTAATACTCAGGAGAAGTCCACTGGTATGATCTCGTCCTCGGATCCTTATTCTGCTCCAATGTAGGCACCTACTTCTGCTAATGCTAATGCTCCGGTCCCGTATACTTCGGGATAGATCTCGTCAGCTAATCCTGGGGACATAATCCGGATCCAGGTCCTCAGGGAACATAGCAAGGTATAAAATAACTCAAGCCAAAATAAATCAGTGCAACAATAAATGAATAATAGGGTAAATATATAACCAGCTAGGTGATATGCAAGTTGAGAGTTTTAGTCATACTCGGGCTGAGACTACTACAGGATCTGTGTCGGGGAAATCCATAGCAGTATTCTCTCGAAGGGCCAGTACGGTACCCCAGCTCTGTTGCCAGAGTCTAAGGCACTTCCATTAAATTATTATATATATATAATCAGCCTTTTGTATGGTAAATCTTTCTCCACCCAATGTAATCATACGTCTCATGTCCATGACACGCAAGATCATAACTAATGCAACAAGCCAGGATAAAATCTAAGCATGTAACTATATATGTCATTAACCTGTATCCTATGCAGAGTCACCATAAATATTTGAGGAAAATTCTGTCTCATAAATAGTGTCAAGTGTCCTGGGTATAATGTACTTGATAAGACAAGTACGAGAATGTAAAGGGTCACGATATCCATCTCTAGGTGAAATTACACAACTCCGCGTACGTTATTGGCGCCCGACTATTAATCGGACGCTTAGTAAAGTCACACGGTCCTAGGTTAAGAATGTACAACATATAAATAAGACAAAAAAATATGTAACAAGAACTGTAAGATTTGGCAAGGTACACTTGCCTGTGGTTCTGGCTCCGATTGTAGCTCTGGTCTCAGTATGATTTGTAGGTACTACTCTGGTTGCTGAAATAAATATCACTATTAGATTCAGAAAATATCAAATAGCTAGAAACATCTGTATTTAAGTCCAATTTGGACACAGGGGCAAAAATCACAGTTTCGGGCCAAAGCGGGGTCCACATGTGGGCCGCTTTGCACCGAAAATTGTGTCAGGGTCAAAGGTCTTCAAATTCATCAAACTTAGTGTCAACAAGTCAGGAACGATGATACGAACCCAACGAAACTTCGAAAATTGGATTTCGATGAGCCGGTCACCAAATTGCCCGTCCAGTGGAGCCGCGGGGCCCACGATACGTGATTTTGTCAAATTTCTCAGAATCGAACCAAACTTGGGTCACAGGACCAGCGTATTGGTACGAGTCAGTTGGCACAAGTTTTATTTCAATCCGACGTGTGTACACAAAGTTTCGACGTGTTCCAGAATGGGCGAATATAGGACGTTGTCGGCGGATACGCGTTGATTCTGGTGTGCACGCACATCCAAATCAACTTCTGTGAAATCTCGTACGTCCGTATCGACGGCGCGCACATTTCGGTGAAGGCCGCGCGCAAACAAGTCATCCCGTTTGCCGGGACGCACTCAGTTCCGGGGTAAAATAGGGTATTGATTTTCCTGTTTTTGGATCGCGGTTTGCGATCGCCACAGGACGCGATGCACCGAGCGGGTTGTACGGGCATCGAGAGGGTTACACAGCCTACGCGTCACAACTGACGGAACGAAAAATGGAGCAATGAGGAGAGAGAACGGGTTACCTGAACAGGGCTTCGCGAAACCGGAAGTTTTGTGTCTGGGTCCTGTGTTGTGTCCTGGTCGGCCATGTCCGGGTCAGGTTCAGCCGTGTCCGGTCTTGGGTTTAAGATTTTTGCCGGAGGTCGACGCTGGAGCTGCTAGGGCAGGGCTGGGTACGATGCTTCGGGTGCGGCTAGGAGTTGACGAGGCTGAGGAGGGCCGTTGGTGGTGGTGCTGGTGGTGGAGGCGGCGAGGAGAGTGGGGAGGTCATCGAGGTCGAGGGAGGAAGAGGGGAGAGCAGAGGGTGCTCGGCTGAGCTAGGGCGGAGGAGGAGAGGCGGTGACTAGGGCAGCGGGTCGGGTGGCTGTGGCAGGGGATGGGCGGATACGGCGAGGAGATGGTCGGGGGAATCGATGACGGGGGAGTCGTCGAAGAGGGGACCAGAGGAGGGCTGAGGCGGAGAGGTGGTGGGGAAGTCTAAGGTTCCAGCGGGTGTGGGGTGTTCGATTGTGGAGCGGGAGGAGCGGAGGAGGAAGGCGGTGGAGAGGGGTTGCAGTAGGCTGAGGGGGGGTTCGAGGTGAGGGCGGCGGAGTGATTTAGGGTTCCGTCATGCTTGGGTTTATTTATAGGGTTGCTGCTGCCGGAACAGTATTCCGACTAGAATTAGGATTAGGGTTTGGGTTACGGGTCCGCGGGTCGGGTTCACATGAATTCGGCCCGACCCGCTAGTGTTTAAGTGCGTGTTTGGGTCTGTGGGTTTCGGGTCGGGTTTAGATCCGACCTGACCTGATAAGTTTGGGTTTGGTTCAGTTGAACAGGGTCTGGGTTGGTTTGGTTCAATTGAACCGGGTTTATTTCAGGGTTTATTTTGGTTTAAATTTTAATTAGTTTTTAGGGCTTTAAAAATGCTTCCGGGGTCAAATAAATTCCCAGAAAATTACCCTGTCCAGTTTTTTATTTTACACCATAAAATATTATTTTTATAATATTTTAATATTAATTAACAGCAATTAAAAATCATTTAATTACCAAACACTTAGGTTTTAATTACAAAAAAATCTTAAAAAATTACAGAAAAATGTAAAAATCCAAATTATAAATTCTTGAAAAATCAGGGGGATTACAATCTACCCCCTTAAGAGGATTGCGTCCTCGCAATCAAAGAATAACCGATCAACAGAGATGACACGGTTTGCAAACATATGTTCGAAGCATATCACGATCAAGGAAAATTCAAGGTTTGAGAGTGTAAGAATAACACATAGGGAAAATCATTTCCCTAAGCAATAAAAGTTATGTAATTTTTCGGATGAAGGAAATCTAGAACACTACAGTTTAGAAAAAAACTAGGTTATCACTTAAAACATACTAGGTTATCAATTATAAACAAGTTTAAAATTACTAGGTTAAGGCTGAGGTCACGGACCAACGGGCACGAACTAAAATAATACTAGAAATAGAAACTATAAAAACTTGCGCGCATTAGCTACTCCATGAATTTGCGCATTCTCCAAAGTTATAGCAAAAGCTTGTCCGCGTCCTTGAGGGGGTGCCCTCTGCTGTTGCTGGGCCTGCTAGAAGAGTGGTGGTCGAGGTGCCAAAGGTGGCCTTGGTTGATATCCTCCTGGTGCTGGTAGAGTTTGTTAGTTTGCTCTTGGTATTCCTTCTCTACGCTCAGGGCAGTCCCTTACTGCATGCTGTCTGGATCCGCAACCTAAGCATAGTCCAAATTTATGTCTATACTCCTTCTCAATATGGCCTATCTTGCCGTAGTAGTGACAAGTAGGAAGAGTTAGGGATTTGGATACAGCTCCTTGTGGTGCTTGATGCAGATAAGGTTTCTTTGCAGCTTCTCCATGCGGTGCTCGGGCTGGTGCTGATGTGGAAAGTTGCTTCTGACTGGTCTCTCTCCTGGTAACGTGCTCCATGCATCGGGCTGTAGCAAGGACGTCCGAGTAGGATATAGGTGCGACGGATCCAATTAGTTTCTGTAGCTCGAAGTTTAGTCCATCGAAGAACTTCTCGGCCTTCTCTTCTTCTGTCGGAATCAAGGTAGGGGCGAAGCGACTCAGACGAATAAATTCTGTGTTGTACTCTTCCACTGTCATAGTATCCTAAGTGAGGCGATTGAACTTGTCCCGCAGTTCTGATCAAGCGGTAGCTGGAATGTACATCTCCTGAAAGAGTCTGGAGAACTCCTCCCAGGTGACTCGGTCTGGTCCGAGCCGGGTCTCCTCAGATAGCTACCAGTGATGTGCATTATCTGTCAATTGCATTCTGACGGCAGTCATCCAATGTTCCCTTGGAAGCTCAGCTGCTTCTAATTGATGTTGTATGTTGGTGAGCCACTTATGAAATTCTGTGGGCTCCTCCTTGCCTGAGAAGGTATGGGGCTTCAGCTGGCAGAAATCGGTGATAGAGCCCGTCGGTTGCCGTCGAGTTGGTAGGTTGGCCTACTCCAGTTCATTTACTAGGTTGTTCCTTAAGTAATCTGCCTCGCGACGCTGAGCTTCTTGATAAATATGCTGTTGGGCTTGCATCATTATGTAGATCATTTGGAAAATTTGTTGCCCGTCCATAGGCTGTCCTTGTGGGAATACGGGTATTGGTGGAACAAACTGCGGAGGCGGCGAGATATCATCACGCCAAAATCTACAAGTATGTTGATCTGCTTGGCTGCTTCGGTGAGTAGAGGGATCTCTACTCAATGGCGTCACTTCATCTTCTCCGTAGGTGGCTACAGCACCTATTGGTGTTCTTGCTGGAGTTTCATCGTTTGCTCGTGAATTCATTACTCTGCATCAAAAATAAACTATAAAAGGCGCACAGAAATCAAGGCAAGATGCAAGTCAAGAAATTAATTCGAGTCCGATATAGATATCAAGAACGTTTCAAGTAAAGTGGATGAGATCATAAAAACTTATCCTATTCTTACTGCAGGCTTGCTCGGCCCCTAAGTTAAAACCGAACAATTTAGTCGTTGACCTGCATAGACCACCACAAAAATCATGTCACGCCCCAGTCCCAAAATACCAAAGGACTAGATGCGTGGCAATGGCCAACAGCACACACCGATGGACAAACCCAATTTAATGGATCCATCGGGGACTACTTAAGCTGTAATATAACTATAAGTAGGTCCAGTGATACAAGTCATAGTCTAATCTAATCTCATCCACACAGATAATTACAGATCAAATGCCAGAATAATGCAAATAAAATAAACTGACATATCTCAATAAAAGTGTCTCGGAGAATAATCCGAGAATAAGTCTGATACATCACTGCAATAGACAGAAATAAAGTAACTAAAAATAGAATAAATAAGTATCTCAAACTAATACTCAGGAGAAGTCCTCTGGTATGATCTCGTCCTCGGATCCTGGTTTTGCTCTAATTAGGGCACCTGCTTCTGCTAATGCTAATGCTCCGGTCCCGTATACCTCGGGATAGATCTCGTCAGCTAATCATGGGGACATAATCTGGATCCAGGTCCTCAGGGGACATAGCAAGGTACAAAATAACTCAAGCCAAAATAAATCAGTGCAACAATAAATGAACAATAGGGTAAATATATAACCAGCTAAGTGATATGCAAGTTGAGAGTTTTAGTCATACTCGGGCTGAGACTACTACAAGATCTGTGTCGGGGAAACCCATAGCAGTATTCTCTCGAAGGGCAAGTACGGTACCCTATCTCTGTTGCCAGAGTCTAAGGTACTTCCATTAAATTATTATATATATAATCAGCCTTTGTATGGTAAATCTCTCCCCATCTAATGTAATCACACGTCTCATGTCCATGACACGCAAGATCATAACTAATGCAACAAGTCAGGATAAAATCTAAGCATGTAACTATATATGTCATTAACCTGTATCCTATACAGAATCACCATGAATATTTCAGGAAGATTCTGTCTCATGAATAGTATCAAGTGTCCTGGGTATAATGTACTTGATAAGACAAGTACGAGAATGTAAAGGGTCACGATATCCATCTCTAGGTGACATTACACAACTCCGCGTACGGTGTTGGCACCCGACTATTAATCGGACACTAAGTAAAGTCACACGGTCCTAGGTTAAGCATGTACAGCATATAAATAAGACAAGAAAATATGTAACAAGAACTGCAAGATTTGGCAAGGTACACTTGCCTGTGGTTCTGGCTCCAATTGTAGCTCTGGTCTCAGTGTGATTTGCAGGTACTACTTTGGTTGCTGAAATAAACATCACCATTAGATTTAGAAAATATCAAATAGCTAAAAATGCCTGTACTTGAGTCCAATTTGGACACAGGGGCAAAAATCACAGTTTTGGGCCAAAGCAGGGTCCACATGTGGGTCGCTTTGCCCCGAAAACCGTGTCAGGGTCAAAGGTATCTAAATTCATCAAACTTAGTGTCAACAAGTCTGGAACGATGATACGAACCCAACAGAACTTCTAGAATTGGATTTTGATGAGCCGATCACAAAATCGCCCGTCAAGAGGAGCCATGGGGCCACGATACGCAATTTTGTCAACGTTCTCAGAATCGAACCAAACTTGGGTCACAGGGCCAGCGTATTGCTACGAGTCCGTTTACGCAAGTTTCTTTTCGATCCGACGTGTGTACACAAAGTTACGACATAGTCCAGAACGGGCGGATACGGGGCGTTGTCGGCGAATACGCGTTGATTTCGGTGTGCATGCACATCCAAATCAACTTCTGCGAAATCCCGCATATCCGTATCGACGTGGCGCACATTTTGTTGAAGACCGCACGCGACCAAGTTGTCCCGTTTGGCGGGGCACACTCAGTTTTGGGATAAAATAGGATATTGATTTTCCTGTTTTTGGATCGCGGTTTGCGATCGCCACATGACGCGACGCACCGAGCGGGTTGCACGGGCATCGAGAGGGTTATTCAGCCTACAAGTCATAACTGACGGAACAGAAAATGGAGCAACGAGGAGAGAGAACGGGTTACCTGAACAGGGCTCCGTGAAACTGAAATTTTCGTATCTGGGTCCTGTGTTGTGTCCTGGTCGGCCGTATCCGGGTCAGGTTCAGCCATGTCCGGTCTTGGGTTTAAGATTTCCGTCGGAGGTCGATGCCGGAGCTGGCTAGGGCTGGGCTGTGTACGGCGCTTCGGGTGCGGCTAGGAGTCGACGAGGCTGAGGAGGGCCGTCGGTGGTGGTGCTGGTGGTGGAGACGGCGAGGAGAGTGGGGAGGTCGTTGAGGTCGAGGGAGGAAGAGGGGAGAGCGGAGGGTGCTCGGCTGAGCTAGGGCGGAGGAGGAGAGGCAGTGACTAGGGCAGCGGGTCGGGTGGCTGTGGCAGGGGATGGGCGGATACAGCGAGGAGATGGTCGGGGGAATCGACGATGGGGGAGTCGTCGAAGAGGGTGGCAGAGGATGGCTGAGGCGAAGAGGTGGTGGGAAAGTCTAGGGTTCCGGCGGGTGTGGGGTGTTCGATTGTAGAGCGGGAAGAGCGGAGGAGGAAGGCGGTGGAGAGGGGTTGCAGTGGGCTGCGGGGGGGAGGGGGTTCGAGGTGAGGGCGGCGGAGCGATTTAGGGTTCCGGCATGCTAGGGTTTATTTATAGGGTTTCCACTGCCGGAATAGTATTTTGACTAGAATTAGGATTAGGGTTTGGGTTACGGGTCCGCGGGTCGGGTTCACATGAATCTGGCCCAACCCGCTAGTGTTTAAGTGCGGGTTTGGGTCTGCGATTTTCGGGTCGGGTTTAGATCCGACCCGACCCGATAAGGTTGGGTTTGGTTCAGTTGAACCGGTTTTGGGTTAGTTTGGGTTGGTTTGGTTCAATTGAACCGGGTTTATTTCAGGATTTATTTTGGTTTAAATTTTAATTAGGTTTTAGGGCTTTAAAAATGCTTCCGGGGTCCAATAAATTCCCAGAAAATTATCCTATGTCTAGTTTTTCATTTTACACCATAAAATATTATTTTCATAATATTTTAATATTAATTAATAGTAATTAAAAATCATTTAATTACCAAACACTTAGGTTTTAATTACAGAAAAATCTCAGAAAATTACAGAAAATTATGAAAATTCAAATTAAAAATTCTTAAAAAATCAGGGGGATTACAGGAGGCCAAAATCTACTAGGAGAGGAGCTACTTGGCACTTAGGAACTTTTCATTGGGAATCCATCTCCTAATAGGTACAATTCAGTTTTCCCCCTTCTAATAGACTCTAGATCTGAGATTTAACCATGAGAAACCAACCCACATATATAGGCTACCCATAGAAATTGGTTTTAGGTTCATCGGAGACCTATGGTGGAAGTTATGTCCAATTTGGTACCAATTTTGGGAGAATTTCGAGATTGTCACATGTAGAGGTTGTCATTGGGTCTAATAGATCTAATTGGCATATGATTGTTTGTTTATGACTAGTGTCGTGTCCATAATTGGATACGTGTAGGACATATCTCGTCTATTTGACGAAATGGGTTAATTTTATGGGTTTTCCTCCGAACGGGGCATTGTGCATATCATACTGTGACACAGACATGTAGATATTCTAATTACTATATGTATTATTCATAATTAGTGTATTAGACTTGCTCGTGTCCTCTAGGATATATTTGGTTGTGTGTTGGAGCCGTATCGCATACGTATCATTGAACAAGTGTGATACGGGTGCGGTGCACTCCACGTGTTTGTTGTTTTGTCTTTCTTGCTATACGTACATGTATAATTATATGTATATACGATAAGTAAGTGATATATATATATATATATATATATATATATATATATATATATATATATGCATATAATAGTGTATTCGAGTTTATATATATGTGTGTATATATATGAGTGTGTATATATATATGTGTGTGTGTGTGTGTGTGTGTGTGTGTGTGTGTGTGTGTTTATATATAGATAAATGTATGTAAGAGTATGTAGTGATATATATATATCCATATGTATACATATATGTGTACTTATATATATGTATCTATGTGTTTGGTTATATGTGTGTGTGTGTATATATATATATATATATATATATATATATATATATATATGTGTGTGTGTGTGTGTGTGTGTGTGTGTGTGTGTGTGTGTTGTGAGAGGTGTATATATATACATAGGCGTAGTATTGTGTTGTGGTTGTGGGGTTAAGAGAGTCTCAGTTTTTAGCAGCCAGGGGGAGAGGACTACCCGAGCAAGAGTGGTCGAGCACACTGCTCAGTGTAGCAGTAGCAGTTCAGCAGCTAAGGAGACAGTTCACACAGGTGTGGGTACCAATCGAGCAGTGCAATAATCAGTGCACGAAGGGCAGCAGCTGCATCTCTGAGGCCCTGTATAGCTGCACTTGTGCAGACAATTGTACAAACAGCAAGAAGGAGGAGAGTAGTGCTTGTGTAACATAGTACTCAAGAGGAGGAGAGAAAGCCATTGTGCAGTCCAGCAACAGTGGGGAGTCGGGCACCTGCTGCTGTGCAACTGTGCAATTTTATGCACAGTCCTCTGCATATATCAGTGAATCCAGTCCACTGTGCCATAGAGCAGTATCTGTTTCAGTAGAAGCTGCACAATAAGATGAAGAGCAGGTGGTTATTGAGTATCAGCAGCTAGTTATGAAGGAAGCTCGGGTCAGAGGGGTGGCATTACAGTCGAGCCACTGTGCAGCTGCACGTGGATTGGACCAATTGTGCAGCAATGGAAGAGAAGAGCCTGAGTAGTATATGTTTTCTGTATCAGTTAGTATCAGTAGGATTAGTATGTTAAGGTATTTAGGTAGTAGCTAGTATATATATATATATATATATGTTAGTATATATATATATATTAGTAAATAGTTAGCTATGTATGCATCATATATTGTTAATAGTTAGATATATTATAATAGTTAGTTATACATATATATTCGTATTAGTTGTTATTGTTAGTGGTTAGCCTATATATATATTGCTAATAGGTAAGGTATATTAGATAGTTAGTGTCACATTTGATATATATATATATATATATATATATATATATATATATATATATATATATATATATATATATATATTATAGTGTAGTTTATATAGTTAGTATTAGCTTGGTTATATGTATGTATTGGTTATATGTTAAAGTTGGGTTCGTCGGGATACCAAGGTATTGGGTCGATACCCAAGGTATTGAGTTTGGGTGTAGAGATAGGTTCGATACGCATTAGTTCAAGGTCAAGTTATTCAATTGATTGGTTATAGTATTATAATATTTAACTTGAATATATATCTAAAATACTATTTTTGTATTCAAAAACTTGCGTATCTTAGGATACGGCTCTTTGAGTGCCTTATTGTTTCTTAGCTTAGCTAGAATAGCATAGTTTTATAGTATATCGACTTAGTGACTTAGCATTAGACCCTTGCAACCTAGATTTCATTGGTTTGACTTAGAAATTACATATCGACCTAGAATTGTATCAACTTCACTTATTTCTATTCTTGAACCTTGTATTGATGCAACATACCATATATAGGTTTTGTGACACCAGCTTGGGCATTGAGAGACACACCTTGCTCAGGACTTCAGGCGAGTACATTTCTCTGATAGTTTTTAATTCATAATATTGTATATATGCATGTTCTAGAATTGTATACATTGATTCTGACACAGTGATTTCACGGACTAGTACTATATGGATCCCGTCAGGAGATATTATCCCCTATCGTGTTCAGCGGATACTCGTGTATATTATATCTTATCGTATATATTGGGTATTGATTATATTTCGTGTTCACACACTGCTCGTGTTCAGTGTGCTTATTCGTGTATATCCACCGCTCGTGTTCGGTGGTTATGATATTCGTGTACACCCACTGCTCGTGTTCAGTGGTTATATTTCGTGTTCGTAGCGTGTCGTGATTGGATCCATCGGTATTAGTTGGAGGTGGAAGAGTAGGAGTTGATTATGTGATCAAAGCCATTGTTACATCGTGTACATTCTGGTTATATACCTCACTTGTAATCGTCTTACTTGATCATGTTCACCCAACCCGATCACATAATTAACTTGTATTATGAGGCACATTAGTTAGTTTAGATTGCAGTTATCTTATCATATTATGATATTCATATTGTTGATCTATATTCTCGTACATTATCTATATATCTATTGTTCAGTCATCTTATGTTTAGTGATCTTGTATTTCATTTTTATATATGTTTATATGCTTAATTATGTTATTAAAACTGTTTTCAGAGGTATGTACTTCGCTCTAATCCTGACTGGATATATTTTTCAGATGACTGGCTTTTAGAGCTGTGTCCCATATTTTGCGGGCCGCAGGATGACGTACCTATAGAGGATACTCCTATAGACCAGGAGGACTTAGTTGTAGAGCCCGAGGAGGTCTAGTTATATTTGTATTGGATTATATTAGACTATTCTTTTAGTGGATTCACAGTTTGTATTATTATTTCAGATTATGGATTGTATCTTTTTTTTCTTTGCTATTCCATTCGTGCATTATTCTTCCTTAGTTTGATTGTGATTGAGATTAGTTATTCATGTGAGATATCATATTGCTTCTCCGATTGAAGTTGAAATGATTGACATGTACCATATTATATTGTGGAGATGTTAGATAGTTAAAATTGACCCAGACAGTGTTCTACCGCCGATTCTGCGGCGTAGGCTGGGCGTAACCACGTACTCGTGCCCAAATATCCGGGTACGGGTCGTGACCCTTTAAATAGTAATGAAGAGGAATACCCTAGCACAACATCTCTCACTAGATATTGGGACACTTATCTATTACTTGGTACTCACTGGATTACACCTATTCAAGCCTATATATCATGATATCTAATTTAACACTAAACTCAATGATCATTACATAATTTTTTCCCAATAAGGAAATTGCTTATGTATAATTATCTTACCTTAACTTATCTCTCACAAATTCATGTATATACCTCTGTAAACAGGTTCTTGTGTATTTTCTACTCTGATATTCTATGACACTTGACCTGGATGCTAGACTTTGTACTAACACTAATTACATATTCATGACACCCAACTACCATGCACTTATGTATCCTATTGATACACACTCATCACTTTGGGATACTATCTGTGGAATACTCTCTAAATTTGTGACACTACCCACACAAGACATAACTCTTATATATGACACTCATGATACCCTCATACTAAGATACTCCAATACCTCCTCTGTAAATAATATACTATCTACTAGGTTACTTGTATCTTAAATCTCTATGATACCTGAGATACTCTAGGTCTTGACACTTACAAATACTCCTTCATGGCCAATTGACACTAACACATGGGCAAAATCAATAATTATTTTGCTTCCTATACTTGTCACTAACCTCTCCTTCTTAACATAATAGGTTAAAACCTTGCTATCTAAAATTGTACCCCACACTAGTATAAATACATAATTACTGATACAACACTTATTAACATGCACACTACCCTAGAAATAAGAGACACAAATTTTACTCATTGATTAGAATTAATCCAATACTCCTCTTATTTTGGTATTTAGGTACCCATACCCTAACACCTAACAATCACTCTATGATACTCACATATATCTTGGTACTAATATAAATATATAAATACTTTCTATCCACTATGGGAACTAAGACACTACTATATCATATTAGTATAATTATATCCATCATATATTTCACCGATCCATAACTAACCATATACTCCAATACACTAGTAATGACTACCTCACTATAACTTACCACTACTTAGGTTACCCTTCTTCTTTACCGTCTAAAACACATGCACCGTACTCCCCTTGACACTCCTTCTATACCCTCCCTTAATATTACACTGATGCACTAAACTAATACTATCACATAAATAATACTCACTGGTACCAACTGGCACACTACACATATTACATGTTACACATCATAATCTTGTTACACCCTGAATACTTGCACTCTCTAGGCACTGGTACATAGACACTAACTTTATAACTATACTTACACTCACAATATTGCTCCTTAACACAGTCTACTACTTTTACTCGTGATACTAGCTCACTCACAAGATCACCTCATTACCCTCACTAGAACTCATGATTACATGCCTCTAATGCACTAGTTATTTACTTCTATGATACACATGTCTCACTTTCATACTCACAGTCAGACACATGATTCCATATATATATATATATATATATATATATATATATATATATATATATATATATATACTTAATATACCTTCCATGATACACTAATCAGTGGTATACTTAAACATACCTTCCATGACCAATCTTGATACTTCTCAACCCATGACATACCATTGGTATTTCTAATACCTACACCCACTTCTTGATACTCATGAAACTCCTATACTGGTACATCACTTCACCATCATGTATTTACTTACACATCACTCACTGTGCACTTGTGCACACAATTCTAGACACTCTTCCTCCTTCCTCCATATATTACTCTCTAGTACATCAACACCCTTAAGTACTAGGTGATATATCCTCACTAGACACATACAGGTGCACTCGCACATGCCCACACCAATGCCCAACACTCAGCATATAGCACAATTTTTATTACCTAGCATAACTTGTTCTATCACTATTACACTCTCTTATACACTTATGGGTACCATTCTATCATGGCACACTCACTAGTACATCTAATGGATACTCATTCTCCTCCGTATGACACAACCAAGTATCAAGCACCAATAGAATATCATGCTTCCATTAATACCCAACACAAATTTATGATACTCGATTGATACTTAGATCCCTCAACTATATGAATCTATATTTATCTAAATTATACATGATGACATGATACAAATATCTAGAATTATAAATTGGTATGCTACTCTCCTTTTGATGATACCATTGGTACCACTTACTAACTATACTCTGACATTTATCATAGAACTATTGTTATAAATAGTACTACACTATGAGTTATCTCCAATTTATACACTAATGTCTAAGGTTCACATACCCAACCAGGAACCATTTTCAGACTCACAAATTAGACCTCTAACCATCAATACTTATACTCAAACTTAACATAACCTATATGCAAGTTACCAAGCTACTCACTAACCAAGGAACCTCATAAACTAATGTAGCTAAAGCTCTATAAAAAACTGAACTAGGGCACTAAAGATATCTATATCGTAGGCTAACAGAGGTGATGGAACAGAACCTAATGATAATAAGATTTTCATGATAGAGATGATATGTTAGGAACCAATTTAAGTTACAATTTAATAATCATATATGTCTATCCGAAGTCATATTACCAAGTATTCTTGTCACGCCAGTAAGCATAGATGCAATAAACTATATAGTCCATAACTAAGATATATACCTCTTTAATCATGTTATCTAAAATTCTCGCATTGTCAACTAGCATGGCTGCGAGAAGTCTAGATTCCATAACCAAAATAAGTATATCCAAATCGGCTCTATGTCTTCACTACGCCATGTATTATGGATGCAATTAACTCTAGACTCCGTAACTAAAGGAGACGGTTACCTTTCTCACTGTCCATATCAAAATATGTCATCATAATATACCTTAATTTAGTCTATAAATTTATCTTTATATAAAAATCAAAGTCAACAACAAATATCAAGTATCAAATTCAACAACGGACAAGTGAGATTAAACGAAAACAAGTAAAAATATATTTTAAAATATAGTTTATAGTAAGATTCTCAGGGTCATCCTAGGAATCTTTTAAAAAATTCTAATTTGTGATTCAGTATTCTCTCATCCTATATCCTATTGCAGGCTCACAGTAGTACAATTAAGTCATTACACTACCACGATATCGCACTAGTTACGAAGGCTGACCTGCGTGGGTCACCACTAAAAATGTGTCATGACCCGCATCTTGATAATTGGACATGAGTACATAGCAATGACCAGCCTATGCCATAACAACGACGTAAAATGTTGTTTAGGTCAACAATACTATATATTAACATTCTACAATAATATATCATAACCTATGAATGATATCTCAACTCCATAAGAAGGACAAGAAGATAATATAATGACATTATCAAAACTCAATCACAAGAGAACTATCAGGAAGATAAAATGCACGATGTGATATAAAGAGAATCAAAGAATATAAGTCTAGGGATATATATCTCAGCACAACAAAATAATACTAAGAGGCCAGCTAATCCTCAAACCAATATAGGAATCAAATAATACATCTCAAAAGTCTTACTTGCTGGAAACAATCCAGTACAATAGAATACGGGAGGCTAGCTAAGTAACTACTAGCTGTGTCTCCTCTACGAAATCTTGCTCGCTCCTCAACTACACCCTCATGGGTCCATAGTAAGTTGGTCACCAGCTCTCCAAAATAATACAGAAAAATGTTATCCAGTCAGGATTGGAGCGAAGCACATAAACTAACAGCAGATATAATTAAATTGATAAAGTCTATAAAACAGTGAGTAATGATAATACATGATAGAAATATAATACTAGAAATATAAGGAAGCAGGAGAGAACAATTATCATATCACAAGGAAAATAATAAGCAGTGAGTAAGTAGGTAATATCAGTCTCATCAAGTACAAGCTAGAATAGAAGAATAAAGTAAACTAGCTAAGTGATTAAAATATTAGTTTGTTATGTGATCGGCTTAGGATCTTGATCAGGCTTGCTTTATATGATTAGCTATGATACATATAGTAAGGTCAGGCTAACAATACGTGAGACGTATGGTTAGTTACGATACTTGTAATAGAGTTAGGCTCAATCATATATAGCAAGCTATGAGGCATATAATATGGTCATGCTAACCATACGTGAGGTGTAAGGTTAGCTATGATGCATGTACATGTAATAGGGTATGATCACATAACCTACTAATCCTTCTCCCGTCCCCTGACTAGTACAATGAATCCAATCATGACTCCTCATGACGATAATCTATATATACTAGCCCATGTCTCATCGTATCAGGATTTAAGTATAACACTACAAAACTAATGTCATAGTAATCATCAAAATAATAAAAACTGTCAGAAATGTACTCGCCTGAGGTCCGGTGATGGAAATACCAAACAGTGTCTATATTAGAGCCTTGAAGACCTAAATATGAATTATCAAGTCAAAATAGTAATTTAGAATTATAAGCATGCTAAACTATCTTGAAACTTGGTCTCTAGGTCAACACTAGGTCAAACTAGATTAACTAGGTATTCTAGGTCAATACCTTGCTAAACTAGATTTTCTAAACTATAAGCGAATACTGAATAATCAAAGTAAAGTGACCGGAGGGTCGTACTGGGAGGTAATAGAATGATGAGGAAAAAGGAAAGTGTAGTTTACGTGTAAGTTCCCGTAGAGTCAAGGTCAGAGAATTTCGTCTTTCAAGTGGATAAGTAATCATCCAATTGTGGTACAATAGAGTTATAATTCACTAGTTGTTCCAAAAGCTCGCCAAATCTAAAAAAACGTTCAATGGGAACCTGATCTAGCCCATAAGCTTGCGATCCTGACTGTGAGAGCTAGCAGGAAGATATTAAGTATCATATATATAAATTATATACTCTATGATACCTATATACTTAGTCTAATACTTGATACATATCCAATACCTAAGTATCACTTATTAACTTAACCCAATACCTTGGTCCTAGTACTATTGCCCCTAACTAAACTTGTGGGTATCATATATATCTTAACTATATATTTTTTAGTATCTTAATACTTAGCTAATGCCTTAACTTAGACTCAAACTCATTACCTACCGATACTCAACTCAAGATACTTGGTATCTTACCCAATATATTGATATCAATCTAGATATCAATCTAACTTACCCTAGTATCCGTTGATGTACTAGGAACTAAGCCTAGCAACACATACACACACACACACACACACACAGGCCTGGCAGTACCCTTTCCCAAGTATCTGAAATATTAACTACACCACAGTGTACTGATTTATGGCAACTGAAATACAGTGACACTAATAACCAATCATTTACCCCCTGGACATACCTGAGCCCCACACCTTGCTGCCTATGACTTCTATTCAGGTATTCACACTTGAACACCCCACTAACACCTATACTTTACTTTAAGAACCTAATACACAAGTAGTACTGATACTTCTCATACTTCCCTAAGCAACACTTGCTCTGAGAAAGCACTGTAACCCTTTGTGTTGTTGTTACTGCAATTGCTCCCCGTTTACTTGTCTGACCTGCACAAGCTACTGCACTTCTTATGTAAGACACAAACACACACAAGGGATACATTCCCCCTCTCCTCAAACCGACTCCTACTGAGCAGCTACTATAAAATGCAGCTTCTTTTAACTACTCTTCACTTTCCCTTGCATATTGCCCTTCACCCCCACTTGAGACCACCTGCACTCTTACATCCCTATCTCAGGTGCACTGCTAACATTATTCACACACTCTGAGCCTACATAGACACAATATACTCTACAACTAGGTACCCGAGCCTCTCCCCATATAGGTACACTTGCAACACCCCATATACCACATAAATACAATTTATACATTATATATGATATCAAATAACATAGAGAACACACAGACACAACACCAAACTATTGCATAAATACTATGTATGCAACCAGTCAAGACATACCTCTTCTTCACCAATATCAATACAATACCCACCACTAACCAAGATCAATCACATATAATATGAAATATGATAGAAGGATACAAAACTAACTAAATACAATGCAATAATGAAGTACTAATAGACAATGAGCACAAACCCCCAAAATATCAATCCGTATCATGGCATATCACGATACGGCCTTTTCGTATCCATTTGTGGACACGAATCTTCCCACACACAACCATATGTATCCTATTTAGGACACATAGACACAATCACATATTAATTAGGGCACAAGAATTCCTTCGAGGACTGTCAAACACTTGGTAACATAAATTTGTAATTATATTAAAATTACCACAAAACCCATTCTTCCAATCAATAAAACCCTAATTATATTGGAAAAAAATCCACTACCAACTAGTATACCTACTGGTGGGTCAATTTCTCCTATTTGAGGGTTCCCAGGGTTTAAATTAATGATTTAGAAAATATAATTTGGGGAAAAATAAAAATTACCAATTGAGATTGAGTCTCCAATGGAAACACATGAGTTGGACACGAAAGAGAAGAGTATGACACAATTCCTTCTTCATCGGCACTCCCTCCAAGCCTCTTTGTGCTCCGAAGCTCCAATTCTCCAAGTGAAAGAAAAATTAAAGGGTATGATAGTGGAGTAAGAACTAGGGTTTGGTGTTCCTAATAGAAATGATGAGAAATAAGAAGAAAAGGGTTTATATATTGAAATAGGAATGAGAGGGAAAATAAGAAAGGTTTGAACTAATTTGCAAGTTGTCATTCCTACTATGAAACTAATCTAATTAACTAGGATTAGCATCTAATTAAACAGAAGGGTATATTCTATCCTCCTAACTAATATAATTAATTAACTAACTATGTCATTAAGTCTTGTCCTACATGCATATTGCTAACTAGGTCTGCTACACTAGTCCAACTAATATATATAAAAAATATTAATACCAATAAAATTATTAATAATTATTAAAATGACCAAAATACCCCTCTTTCAGAATTGGGGGCTATACAAGAGTACGCCGAAGGCTACAAAGGAGGTGGCATACTTTTGTAACGGACGGATCAACGAGTTCTCATCAAAAGTACGTCGGCCTAAAGCTTGCAAAAAATATGCCAAGTCAAGACAGTGGCGTACTTTCACTAGCTTAGGATACGCAAATTGTAAGCGAAAGATGTGACCTTCAAAAGTAAGCCTAGGAAGTCTTACAATAGTTTTTCTCCCTGGCATACTTTTGTGAGAGATTAGGTAGTACTCCCAGAGTACTCACGAGATGTAGGAAAATGTGGGTCACACTGAAAGTGCGCCCAAGATATCAAGACTCTCATGTGCACTTCTCTATTACTGTTCTTCTTCTCCAACCCGACCTACCATTGATGAACTCTGAGCTTGAGCTCAGGAGTTATAGTAGTGCTCCAAACCACAAGAATCCAATCTAAAATCAAGAAAAATCCCAGGCTCTACAACATGAACCAAGGAGTTTTTAAAAATATATAGTTTTGGGGGATCAAACCCCTAGAAAAATACTCATGAAACCCATATAATAAAACTTAGATCTACACCAACTGCATCTACAAAATCGAAAACACCAAGATGCAACCATGATCTAGGTCGTCACAGGCACACAAAGAGATAATAAAACAAAGATAATAAACTATAGCAAGATCATGTGTTTCTTCATATTTGCAAGGTGTACTTGCCTATGAAAAAAGAACAAAAGAAAGCAAGAGAAGTGAAACAATGAGGAGAGATAAGAAGACAAGGATATATAGGGCTAGGGTTGTTTGTGAACCATTGGATGCCACTAACCGATCCGAGCCACACATCTCAAACCCTAAAAAAATAAGGACATCAATGTACACCGGCCTCAAAATAGATCGGGCACACGAGGATGCATAAAAAGTATGCCAACCGAGGGAATGTACTGGAAGTGCGCCTAAAACCAGATGCACTCCAAGTACGCCGAAAAAATGAGTGACATCTCTAACCATCTTAGAAATTTTTTTCCTCGGAATTTTATGCCCAAGGAAAGCTAGAGATATCAAGGCAAACACAACTAACTACAAGCAACTACAAAAGATTTCATACAAGTGATTAATACAACACATATCTCAAATCAACATCACTCAAGCAAGGTGATTAGTGATCATGAAATTCAAGAAGGCATACGATGAAATATACCTTACGAGTCAAACTGGTGTAAATACCAAAATTGAATATCGTCATCGTGCTCCCATGTTGACTTCCCTAAAGAGTGATGCCCTGTCATGATCCGCACCCGGTATGAGGGCAAGTGTACGTGAGCAAAGCCTAACCTACATCATAAAAATAACGTAGAACACTGTCTAGGTTACAATACTATCTAAATATCTCACATAATATATATAATGTACCTATCATGCCATCTTAACTCCAAATAGCGGATAATATGATATATGGTAAATGATAATCAATACCGAATCACAATATAAAACTAGATGAAGATATGGTACGATATGGAATAGATGGAAAGAAATACAAAGTCACAATACATCAAAAGTCCAAGTCCAATAGTCTAATCTCAATACCAATATCTTAACAATACAATATCACAATAAAATAATCTAAGTCTCTTCAACTGATGGTACTACTCAACATGCTCTACGGCCTCGCCATCATGTGGCCCGTAATAGGTGGGACACATCTACTCTAACCAATCATCTAAAAAATATATCCAGTCAGGATTGGAGCAAACTACAACCCAATAGCAGTTCTAAGTTAAATGATAATGACTATAAACAGAAATAGAGAATGTAATACAAGACGAAAGACAATAAATAATATTATACTATGTTAGGAAATGAGACACATAATCTAGAGCAATAAAGTATAAACTGATCACAATAAAATAGAATAAAGGAAATAAACTAGAATATAGAGAAGAACTATAAATACACTCTAAGTGTTTGAAATACTAGTTAGATATGTGATGGGCTTGGGTTATCAAGATCTACTATCAAGGTTATAACACAATCATATGTACAGTATGATTGGTTGTTGTCTATAAGTAACACGATTAATAATACAATCATTTAAGATTGGCTGTTGTCTACGGAGTAACACAATCATACGTGAGGTGTATGACTGGATGTTGTCTACATTATGCAATATTTAAGGGTTTGATCACATATCCTTCTACCATTTCCTTCGCCCCCAACTAGTACAATGGATCTATATCAAGATACGTCATGACACAATAATCACTATGCAAGGTCTATAATACAATTACAATAATCACGGCCTATATAATAACGAGAAATATCAAGAAAATTACTGAAGAGTAACATCTCATGACGAGAATCCAAGTATACTAATATGTGTACCATCGTATAAAAAATCAGGTAAAATATTACTAAATACTTGTATTATAGTGATTATAAAATAATAAATATTATCAGAGAATGTACTCGCCTCTGGTCATGAGCAAAAATAATGACTCGGTGTCCAAACTGGTGTCACACAACCCTATATATGAATAACATGTCAAAATAATAAAATGAGTGATAAAATGAGCTATAAATGCACTAAATATGATTTTCTAGGTCAATAATAGTCTCACTAGTCAACTAGGTCCAACTAGTCCGACACCTTGATTTTAGGTTCATACCTAGCTTCTATATGGGTTAACATGGCTAAACTAGTTAATACTAGATGATACTAGGCTATACTTAGATTTCAAGGTCCATACTAGTTAATATTATCAAGTAACTTATATATATAACTTATCTTACATTACCTTAGTCGAAATACTCATATGTTTATACCAATACTATATCATAGCTTATTACCCAATCTCCCATAATACCCTAGTATCTCCACTACTTATTACCTAGATATGATCCCATACTTTAGATAATACCTTACTAACTCAATACCTCATTACCTTAACCTATATGCCTTAGTATCTAATCTATCTCTTTATACTTTGGTATCAATACATACTAATCTCTACTAACACTAATACTTTAACACACATTAATTTGCATGTATCCTAGATACCCATCCCTCAAAACACACTTAAACATGTTCCACTCATCTATATGCATATAGGAACCCGATACCAAGATGCACATAGGCCATTGATAACAACACATTGTTCTATCCCACAACTAGAATTACAATCCTATGCATCACCTATTGCTATTGAACAAGCTCTTCTCGAGCTTGCTACCCCTCGGATACATGTTCTGCCCATATACCAGTTCACTCCACTGATACACTTGATGCACCAGTTGGATACAGACCACACACCCATAGTCTCAAGGAAAGAGAGATGGAATAATACCCTTGTAGCAATATTTATACACCTAACTGTAACACTTCTACCATACTTGAAGGCCAAGTACCCCCAACTCTCCAAGTAGTATGCCTGAGACTCCAAGCAGACACTTGGCACATATGTGTTCCTCCTGCTTACTACACTGATGCATGCACACACCCCTCACTAAGCACCACACAAAAAGTACACTCCCCTCTCACTTGACACTCATCACATACATACTCAACTATATACATGAGCCAAAACATACACTATACCCACAGAAACAGAACACCACGGTTACCTCTCCTACACTCAACACACAGTAAGAACCAGCTCACATACACTTACACACATAATGCTAACATTCCCAATAACTGAAATTGAATACTTAAATTTGTCACTACCATATTTTCTAGGAAAGGGTATTTTAGTCTTTTTCTATTTAATTAAATATTGTGCATGGTAAATAATTATTTGTTGTATTATTTAATTATTGTTAGATGTTATTTAATTATTTTGGACTTGTATTAGTGGACCCAACTAGTTTAGTTTGGACCCATGGACCAACATGAATTAATTAGTTAGACTTGGCCCATTTAGAAAGCCCATTGTTAAGGATATAGATTAAATTAATTAAATCATTAGACTAGAAGCTTCCTTCCTTAATTATTTCTTTATGAGAGGCCCCAAGGGGTACATTGGACATTTTATAATTGCTTGGAGAAGGGGTAAGGCCGGCCTATATTAGAAGGGGGAAAATTCTCTCTCCTCTCATTCTCATTTCCAAATCTAGATCTAGAATTTCCCACTCCCAAATTCCTTTCATTCCCATTCCAATTCCCTACCAAATTCATTCCAAATTCTTCCCAATTCACTATTAGAAAGTTGAGAAGCAAGGATCTAGAAGGAGGAAGCAAGGATCTACAAAGAGGAGCAAGGATCTACAATTTGGAAGCAAGTTCATCTCAATTGGAGGTTTTATTGGGAATCCATCTTCCAATAGGTATAATTCAGTTTTTCCCATTAAAATAGCTTCTAAATCTGAGATTTAATTATGTAAAATTAACCCATATGTATGTACTACCCATAGGACTTGGTTTTGTGTTCATAGGAGACCCATGGAGAAAGTTATGGTATTTTTTGTGTCAATTTTGATGGAATTCCGAATTTATATTTTGTTGTGTGTGTCAATTGATCCTATAGATCAATTGGGCATGTGATTATGTGTTGGGGCTAGTGTCGTGTCCATAATTGGGTATGTGTAGGTCGTATCCCAATAATTTGGTGATACGTGTCGTTTTGGGGATTTTTCCTCCGACACGGGACTTTGTACATGTCATATTTTGACACGGACACATAGATCTACATTTGACACTTTGATTTGTTCATAAATAATATTTGTGACTTATTTGTGTCCTTCGGGGTGCAATTGGTTGTGTGTCGGACTCGTGTCGCATGCGTATCCTAGATCTAATGGGATACGGTGTGATACTCTCCAATTGTGTGTGTTTTGTATAGATCTAATTATTTATGCTTTAATTCTTGAATTATAATTAGTAAATATATATAGTTGTTACATATTTATTTTAGTATATTTATTATAGTATTTATTGTAGCATACATCTATATATTTTTATGTGTACTAATATGATGTATAAATATATATGTAGCTTTCTTTTCATGCATTTATATATGTTACAACTTGTTAATAAAATAAATTATATATAAATGTTTTATAAAAATATTTATGTATTTAAATGAGTAATTATATTAATTATAATTATTATATAATTAATTTTATATTAATGAATATATTTTTATGTGTGCTTCTAGCCATGTTAAATATGTACATTAATGCATGGAATGTGTATTGTAGTTTTTAATATCTATTTATATATATAGGATTATGTATATATAGATATATATTTATTTAATTGTTTTATATATATATATTGGTTTATATATTAATATATATATATCTATATATATTAATTGTTTTTAGCGTCAGCAGCTATTAATGACAGATCCTGTCATTAATAACCTTGAGCAGCAGCAGCAGCCGCTGAAGCTATTAATGACAAATTCTGTCATTAAAATGCACAGCAGCGGCGGGCGGGAATGAGCAGCAGCGACGACGGAAATTTTGGTGACAGTTGAGAACTGTCAGCAATAAGTGACAACAGTGGGTTTTACACAGCAGCTTTGGCGACAGTTTTTATGTGACAGTTCGAACTGTCACTAAAAGGCTGTTTATTGAAAATAAATGTTTTCCACACAGTTCTTCAGTGACAGTTAGGCAGTTTTGGTTTATATTTTATATATTATATATATATATATATATATATATATATATATGTATATATAAATGTATTTGTGGTGAGATATAATACTAATATTGTTATTATTTTATTTATATATATTATATTAGTTTATATATAATATATTATGTATTAGAGTAAATAATATACCTATATGTATCTTGAGCATTACTTTGTGTGGATATCAGTTGGTTCAAAACCATGGTTCCTAATTGTTGTAAATTTAATATTCTGTATTATTATACATTATTATTAATATATATGTATTGTGAGGTTTACCTTGGATTCACGTATCCGAAGATATGGTATCCTAATATTTTAGATTGTGGTTCCTATGACTTAGATTTTAGTATTTGGATCCAAGATTTTGGTGCTAGACTTGTGCCACCTAGAAATAGATAGTTAACCTTGGGTTGACCATAGTTGACCATAGTTGACTTTAGTTGACTTTAGAGTTGACCATGGTTGATTTTTGACCTAGAAGTTGACTAGTTTAACTTGTTCTCTTTTCGGGACCTTGTATTGATGTTGTATTCCATATCTAGGTCTTCGAGGCACCGAGTCAGACATCTGTGAGACTTTTTATTGGACTTCAGTCGAGTATATTCTCTGATAGTTTTTTATTTATGATATCCTCTATGTTCATTGTATCTAGTGTAGATATCCATGTTCTCTTGACACTATGGTTACACGGATTGGTATATCCGGATCTCGTCATGAGATGTTATTCCTTGGTATATGGTGTATATGGTGAAAGTATTGTTTCATTGGTTATCTTGTACATGTACAGACACCGATTCTGGGAAGAGTCGCTATCTTCTTGGGGAATCTCGTGCCATAGCATATCGTGGTTGGATCTATTATACCAGTCGGGGGTGGGGAGTATTAGTATAGATATGTGATCAAATCCCTATTGAATAAAGTACAGATTACTGAATAGTGTTGATCATGCATCGCACGTATGATTAGCCAGGCCGCATTACATCTTGCCCAAGTCGATCACATGTTAAGCTAGTACTCACACACTTAGTCATTAGTATTATTGTTTCTTTGGCATATTGTTCATTATTGTATTTATTTCCAGTATTTCCTTATGGTATATATATCTCTTATATCTATTGTGCATCTTGTTTATCCACAGCTATTTACTGTTACATAGTTTTTATCATTAATTAGAACTGCTGTTAGAGATGTACTCTGCTCCTTTCCTGACTGGATATATTTTTCCAGATGATACTGAGGAGTGGTACCCTACCTATTATGGACCCCAGGATGTTGTAGGTTTAGATTCTGAGACCTTGGCTCAAGAGGGACTTATCCCAACTGAGACAGTTGACCCTGGAGTTGTAGCCTCGTAGTATTCTTTTGTACTGGATTTGTCTCCAGCTTATTTTTATTTTTTTCTTCAGACTCATTGATGTATTATTTTAGACTCATGAGTTATATTGTGACTATTCTATTCTTTATCTGATTCGTGCTCATTCTATCTTAGTTCTGTGATTGAGTATACTATCATTATTGATGGTTCATTACATGGTTAGATAGATTATCTAGACAGCGTTCTACCGCCGATTCTGCGGCATAGGCTGGGCGTTATTTCCGACTAGTACCCTTACACCGGGTGCGGGTCGTGACACATTTTTGGTGGTAGCCCATGCAGGTCTAGCTTCACAAGTATGTGATGTCGTGATAGTGCGACAACTTAGTTGTTCTACTGCGAGCCTGTGATAAGATATGGGAATAGGCTGAGATACTGAATCATATCTAGGAAAATTCTTTTGATTCAACTATTCTTCTTTGACATTGATACTTGATCCCTTAAATTGTCCTTTCCTTGATGTCTTACATCTTATGCCATATTGATTCTTTCTTTCGCTTTGCCTCAGGATGCCGCCTAAGACTAGATCACAGCAGGGGAGAGCAGTTTCTGAGAGGTCTGCGACATCCTGAGGGCCTGCACCAGTCACTTCTCCGGTGATTGGAGTGTCAGCTGCTTTCGGAGGTCCACCACCTACTCATAGGACTGTGCCAGCTGTATCTGAGGGGCTTCTACCTCCACCTCCTGTGCCAGCAGAGGCATCACAGATGTTTACACTGTTTCGTGAGATGCTCGAGGCAAAGAAGGCTCAGTCAGAGGCACATCAGAGGCAGACCGACGTTCTACGATAGGGCATCGAGAGTGCTCATCAGCTTGCTTGTGCTGTAGTTGAGAGAGAAGTTCTGGTCCAGCAGCAGGTTGTTCCTCAGGTTGCTCAGCTTCGGCCAGGCAACATTCAGGACTTCAAGAAACTGGAGCCTAGGGTTTTCAAAGGGACGGAGGGCATCGTCTATGCTGATGATTGGCTCGAGGACATTGAGCGTCTTATGAGGGTGTCCCGTCTTTCTGAAGATCTGAAGGTTGAGGTGGTAGGACTTCAACTGTTCGACGTCGCTCGTACTTGGTTCAGGAATGAGCCAGTTCTGGTTGACGTAGGACAATCTTGGGAGGTATTCAAGGACCTTTTCAAGAAGAAGTTTTTCGCCCGGATGGACAGGCTTAACTTGGAAAGACAATTTGATAGTCTCATTCAGGGGAGCATGTCTGTGGAGGAATACGCTGCAGAGTTTGGTAGGTTGAGCCGATTTGCAGAGTATTTGGTAAGGGAACCGGAGGTTCGAGCAATTCGTTTCTGTGAGGGTATAAACTGGGAAGTGAAGATTCTCATTCCGTCTTTTTATGAGATATACTCAGAGATACTTGCGGAGGCACACAAGATTGAGCGGGATCTGGGTTTGAAGACCAAGAGAGACCGTGATTCTTTTCTGGGGGCCAACGGTAGTGCAGTATCTTCCAAACGTCCTCATTTCCAGTCCAGACCTTTCCAGCAGCCACAGCAGAACCAGACTCCAGATAGAGCACCTTTTCACCAGGCACCTCAGCAGCAGAGACAGTTACAGCAAGCTCCATACAACTTCTGCAAGAAGCCCGGCCACATCTGGAAAGTTTGCAGGAGGAGACTAGGAGTTTGTTTGTATTGTGGTACTGAAGGGCATCAATCGAGGGAGTGTCCTAGTCGTGCAGTTCAAGGAGCAGCTCCAGCTCCGAGGACACAGACGAGACCACCTGTAGCACCGCCGAGGGGACCGCTTCCGACACAGTAGCAGCATTTTGTCCAGCATCAACAGCAGGGAGGTGCTCGACAGGGACGAGCGTTTGCTATGACCGTCGAAGAGGAGGAACCCACCGAAAATGTTATTGCAGGTTCTATTCTTCTTGATTCTATTCCAGCTTTAGCTTTGTTTGATAGTGGTGCTTCCTATAGTTTTGTATCTGTTTCTTTTGCTCTAAAGCATGGTTTGGTAGCTGAGTCTTTGCTTAGGACTTGCAAGATCATGACCGGGGGAGGCATTATCCTGGTTAATAATATTTGCAAGGATCGGAGAGTTACTTTGGGAGGCCGGGAGTTGAGTACGTGTCTACTTATAATGCCACTTTCGAGCTACGACATTGTACTCGGGATGGATTGGTTGAGTAGGCACCGTGCTAGCATAGACTGTAGAGGAGGTAGAGTTTTGTTTGGTCCGCTAGGAGAGCCAGAGTTCGATTTTGCTAGAGGAGCTGCGGATCAAGGCGAAAGCGTTATTTGTGGAGCTATGGTGGAAGATAAGGAGTTGCCGCATCCATTGATAGCAGAATTCTTGGATGTGTTTCCTGAGGAATTGCCAGGATTGCCGCCAGATCGATATATTGAATTTTCTATAGACTTGGTGCCAGGTACAGAACCAATTTTGCAGCATGTCTATAGAGTAAACAACAGCGAGCTGGTCGAGTTAAAGAAACAGGTGGACGAATTGCAGGATAAGGGGTTTATCAGATCGAGTTCGTCACCATGGGGAGCCCCGGTATTGTTTGTAACAAAAAAGGATGGATCGGTGCGCATGTGCATTGATTACACGGCTTTGAATAATCTCACTATCAAGAATAAGTATCCTTTGCCACGGATTGATGATCTGTTTGATCAGTTGAGTGGTGCCAAGATATTTTCTAAGATAGATTTGAGATCAGGCTACCATCAGGTAAAGGTGAAGCCGGAGGACATACCGAAGACTGCTTTTAGAACTCGGTATGGTCAGTACGAGTTTATGGTGATGCCGTTTGGTTTGACTAATGCACCAGCGGTCTTTATGAACTTGATAAACAAGATGTTCCACCAGTACCTTGACAAGTTCGTGGTGGTGTTCATCGACGACATACTCATATACTCGAGGACACCGGAGGAGCATGAGGAGCATTTGAGGATTGTGTTGGATGTGCTGAGAAAAGAAAAGTTGTATGGAAAGTTGTCCAAGTGTGAGTTTTTCTTGGACAAGGTGGAGTTCTTGGGACATGTTGTGACTGATGATGGTATTTCAGTGGATCCGAAGAAGATTTCAGCAGTGGAATCTTGGAAGACTCCGAGTTCGGTAGCAGAGATCAGGAGTTTCTTGGGATTGGCAGGCTATTACAGAAAGTTTGTGCAAGATTTTTCGAGGATTGCCGAGCCGATGACCAGACTCATGAGGAAGGATGTGGAGTTTGTTTGGACGGAGGATTGCCAAGTTGTTTTTGAGGAGTTGAAGAAGAGGTTGACGTCTGCTCCTATTTTGACGTTGCTATCAGGGTCCGGAGGTTTCACTATTTATAGTGATGCATCGGGGAAAGGTTTGGGTTATGTTCTTCAGCAGCATGGAAAAGTGATTGCCTATGCATCCAGGCAATTGCGTTCTCTTGAAAAGAACTATCCTACCCATGATTTGTAGATGGCAGCCGTCATATTCGCCCTGAAGTTGTGGAAACATTATTTGTACGGAGAGCGTGTGGAGATCTTCACAGACCACAAAAGCTTGAAGTACATTTTCACGCAGAAGGAGTTGAACATGAGGCAGTGTCGGTGGTTGGAACTGATGAAGGATTTTGATATCTCTTTGCAATATCATCCTGGGAAAGCCAGTGTAGTTGCCGATGCTTTGAGCAGGTATCCGGTAGCTATGTTCTTGATGCAGGATCGATATTTGTTGGAGGACTTGGAGAGCTTGGGCATTGAGGTGATTGTTCCTGGGTGTGCTATGCAGATATGGGGATTGCAGATACACTCAGATTTGATGGACAGGATCAAGGCAGCACAGTATGATGATGTATCTCTAAGGAGTATCAGAGCTCAGGTGAGAGCAGGATTGGAGGATGATTTTATTATTGCAGAGGATGGATCCTTGAGGCATGGAGTTAGATTATGTGTGCCTAGTGGGAAGTTGCATGAGGAGGTGTTGCAGAAAGCGTATCGCTCTCAGTATTCCATACATCCAGGTGCTAACAAGATGTATCAGGATATGCGAGAGAGTGTGTGGTGGTATGGCATGAAGAGGGAAGTGGCACAGTTTGTATCCAGATGCTTAGTGTGCCAACAGGTGAAAGCCGAGAGGTAGAGGCCATGAAGTTTACTTCAGCCATTACCCATTCCAGAGTGGAAGTGGGAACACATTACTATGGATTTTGTGTTCGGACTTCCACGATCTCCAGGAGGGAAAGACGCAATTTGGGTCATTGTTGATAGGTTGACCAAGTCGGCCCATTTTTTGCCTTTCAAGGTGGGTTTGTCTACGGAGAAGCTGGCAGAGATGTATGTGAGGCAGATCGTTAGGATACATGGAGTTCCCGTCAGCATAGTCTTAGATCGAGATAGTCGTTTCACTTCTCATTTCTGGAGGAGTTTGCAGGAGAGTTTGGGCACTCAGCTCAAATTCAGTACTGCATAACATTCCCAGATAGATGGGCAGTCAGAGAGAACTATCCAGACTCTCGAGGATATGTTGCGCACTTGTGTACTAGATTTCGGGGGTTCTTGGGAGGACCATCTCCATTTGGTAGAGTTTGCTTACAACAACAGTTACCAGGCCAGTATAGAGATGTCACCTTTTGAAGCTCTATATGGTCGGAGGTGTCGTACTCCTTTATCTTGGGACGATATTGGAGAGAGAGTTTTGCTTGGGTCAGAGATGGTTGTGGATGCAGCAGAAAAGGTTCAGTTGATCAGATACAGACTTCGAGTGGCGCAGGACAGACAGCGGCATTGGGCCGATAGCCATCGGAGACCTTTGGAGTTTGAGGTATAGTTTAGATTTTGTTTGTGCTTGTTCTTGTTTGTTATAGATTAAGTTCTTAAGGTGGTATTTTGTTATAGGTGGGTAGTTTGGTGTTTCTGAGGATTTCTCCGACACGAGGCACGATTCGCTTCGGTGGAGGCGGAAAGCTTAGTCCGTGATTCATCGGACCTTTCACTATTCTTGAGAGGGTCGGTGCAGTTGCTTATAGACTAGACTTGCCACCTGCATTGGAGGGAGTGCACAACATATTTCATATGTCGCAGTTGAGACGATACGTGGCAGATCCTAGTCATGTATTGGATCACTCGGAGATAGAGGTGGGCCCTACTCTTAGCTATCCAGAGCAGCCAGTTGAGATTCTGGATCGGAGAGAGAAGGTGCTGAGAAACCAGACTATTTCTTTGGTGCGCGTCGCATGGAGGCATCACACTCCGGGGGAATCTACCTGGGAGAGAGAGGATAAAATGCGAGAGCGTTATCCATATTTGTTTGTACCATTGAGGTATGTTATTTTCTAGTTATGCTCTGTTCATTAGTTAGTTGTGATTCTTTAGTTCTGTTCTTTTATTTTCTGGGGGTAGTTTTCATCTTTGAATTTCGAGGACAAATTTTTTTTAAGGAGGGTAGACTTGTCACTACCACATTTTCTAGGAAAGTGTATTTTAGTCTTTTCCTATTTAATTAAATATTGTGCATGGTAAATAATTATTTATTGTATTATTTAATTATTGTTAGATATTATTTAATTATTTTGAACTTGTATTAGTGGACCCAACTAGTTTAGTTTGGACCCATGGACCAACATAAATTAATTAGTTAGACTTGGCCCATTTAGAAAGCCCATTGTTAAGGAGATGGATTAAATTAATTAAATCATTAGACTAGAAGCTTCCTTCCTTAATTATTTCTTCATGAGAGGCCCCAAGGGTTACATTGGACATTTTATAATTACTTAGGGAAGGGGTAAGACTGGCCTATATTAGAAGGGGGAATTTCTCTCTCCTCTCATTCTCATTTCCAAATCTAGATCTAGAATTTTCCACTCCCAAATTCCTTTCATTCTCATTCCAATTCCCTACCAAATTCATTCCAAATTCTTCCCAATTCACCATTAGAAAGTTGAGTAGCAATGATCTAGAAGGAGGAAGCAAGGATCTACAAAGAGGAGCAATGATCTACAATTTGGAAGCAAGTTTATCTCAATTGGAGGTTTCATTGGGAATTCATCTCCTGTCACGACCCGCACCCGGTTTAGGGGCACGAGAGCGTGGGTACGTCCTGCCTACGCCGCAGCATCGGCGGTAGAACGCTGTCTAGGTCAAGTACTATCTAACAATCTCACGCTAGTATCCAACTCCATAAGGAGATTCGGATAATACTATAAAAATATTCACAACATACTCAATCACAACTACAGCACGATAGGAATTTGAAGAAGTAAAAGAAAACAACACAAGTCTAAAGACAACATAATCATACCTGCAATCATTAACTTCCAATCCCCAAGTGTGTCGGAACCAGTCTACTAAGGTCACAGTCTGGAAAAATATTTTCCAGTCAGGAAGGAGCAAAGTACATCTCTAAATAGCAGTTCTATATAAATGACATAAGCTATGTAGCAGTTCTAGATGGAAACATACCAGATGCATGTATAGGTACGAGAAATGTACAATGAGAGAAATACTGGAAATACTGTAAGTAAATGCAGAAAAGAAACATTATGTCCATGAGCAAGAGTTCTATGACTAAGTGTGTAAGTACTAGCTTTAATATGTGATCGGCTTGGGAACTTGATCAGGCTGGTTATATGTGATTAGCTATGGTTCATATAGAGTCAGGCTAACCGTTGGTTAGCTATGGTGCATGTAGAGATCAGGCTAATCACACGTAACAGCTATGGTTCATATAAATGGTCAGGCCGCACCCGACGTGAGATGTGGGGTGAGCTATGGTGCATATAAAGTTGGGTATGATCACATATCTACACTAAAGTACTCCCCAAACCCCCGACTGGTATAGTAGATCCAATCATGGTACGCTATGGCACAGGATTCCCTAGGAAGGTAGCAAATCTCCCCGGGAATCAGTGTCTGTACATGCACAAGATAACAAGGAAAACAAGTCTTGTACAAGCTACACCATGAATAAGGAATAACATCTCATGACGAGATCCGTGTATACCAATCTGTGTAACCAACGTGTCAAGAACATGTATATTTACACTAGATACAGTGAACATAGGAGATATCATAAATTAGAAACTAATCAGAGAATGTACTCACCTTGGGTCCTTAGCTGGTAAAACTAATGTCCTGTCCCAGAGTATCGTCTGGAGAAACCAACAGTCCTATAAACATATCACAAGCAAAACCATATTTGCATCAGGTGCTACACTAACACATCACAAATACATGAACTCAGGGGCTCTGCCAGGTATGGCACTAGTCAACTAGGGTCATCTAATAGGGATACGTAGATAATATACATTACACTTATTAATACTTACAATATATATATATATATACATGCACCAATTTAATTGTATTTACAATATATATACATATCTTTTAAATACATATTTGATTTATACTAGTTGGTCATTATATATGTATACTCATACATATGCTAAAATACATTTTAAAAATATATATGTATTGCCAATGTTATTATTTAAATATATACTAATACTAGTACATCACATTAAATACAATTACAATACATTAATTGTATGTACAAGATATATATATATATATATATATACATTTATACTAATTATTCATATTTGAAAATATATTAAGTACATATACATATTAACAAAAATACGTTTTTATTAACATACCAAAATAAATATATCAATTAATACGTATATTACACACAGGTATATTTACATCAAAATATACGTATTTTCTCTACACCGAAACATACATTAACATACACATACCTTATACCAATATACCTACATTATAAACAATAAAACTAATTATATTTTAATTACTAAACTAATTACATTAATTTCCAACTAATTACAAATTACTAATTTATTAAGAAATTACTAACTGGTTATTAATTAACTAATTAATCTAATTATTAACTAAACTAATTAAATATTAATGAATTAATTAATAACTAATTAATGATTACTAAATTAATTAAACTAATTATAAATTAATTAAACTAATTATTAATTAATTAAACTAATCATTAATTAACTAAACTAATTAAATAAAAATAACTAATTATAAATCTAACTACTACAGAGGAAGGAAGAGGGAAAGGGGGAGAAGAGGCTCACGATGGCTCGTCGTCGACGCAGGGGTCTCGCCGGGGCTGGTCGGCAGGGCGTCGGCGGATCTGTGGCGGCGGCTCGCTGGATCTGAAGCGGCGGCGGCTCGACTCAGCGGCGCTTGGATCGAGGGGGCAGGCGCTCTGTGCGAGGCGGTCGGCGGAGTTCGAGAGCAGCGGCGGCGCTCTCGTCCCGAGGAGGCGGCGGTGGCAGTAAAACCCGAGGGCGGCGACGGTTCGAGGAGGCGGTCGGCTCAGCGCTCGGGGAGGCGGTCGGCTCAGCGCTCGGGGAGGCGGTCGGCTCAGCGAGGGCTCGACTCAGCGGTGGAGATCTCGGCGGATCTGGGCGGCCACCGGTCGAAGGTCGGCGGAGTTCGACGCGGCTTGACGCGGGTGAGGCGCAGCGGTCGGCGGCTCGACGACGGGGAGCTCGAGGTGGTGGTTGCAGGCGGCCAGATCGAGGAGGCGGCGGTTCTGTCAGATTTAGGGTTAGGGTTCTGGGCGTCAGGGGGTCGTGTCCGGGTCTGCCGGACACGGGGACAGTGTTGTGTACGTGTCCGGGTTGGACACGAGGGTGGTGCTCTGTGGGGGACGTGTCCGGGTGTGTCGGACACGGGGTTGGGTGTACTGGTGGAGGTGGATGTGTCCGGGTGTGTCGGACACAAAAAATCTGATTGTAGCATTGTAACCGGACACAGGAAATGAATGGATATGATGGGACACCCGGGGTCGGACCCGAGGCCATCACGGCTGACACGGTGATGCTGGACACACGGACACGAGCACACAAAAATGGTGATGATGGCTTGTGGGAAATTGTGGGGGCTAGCCAATAAATTGAAGATTAGGGTTTCTTGGGAATTGTGAGAATGAGAACTTAAATAGGGAGAGATGGTGTGGGATAAAGGGTTGCGGGTTGGCCCAATAATGAATGGCCCAGAATTAATCAAACGGGTTTCTCACGTGGGGAAAAATGAGGGTGCGAAGGCTAGTTGATGGGAAGTGGCAACTTGTAAAAATAAAATAAAGATTATAATTTCAGAAAATGTTTTTAGGAAAGCTAGCCAATTTCCAATTAGCTACTAATTAATACATTTTGCAAAATCTTAGAAAGTATGACATTTATTTATTTACTATCCCAATAAATAAAAATTTATTTTATTTTATGAACTAGTCTTTTTTTAAATAACTATTTAGTTAAAACAATAATTTTATGACTCAAGCCAATAAATATTTGAAACTAGAAATATATATATATTATTATTTATTTACTTATTTTATAAGAAGGCGACATTTAGGAAAAAGGATTTTTATAAAAGATTTTTTTTTAAATTACCTTCTATAATCAAACATCGTTCAAAATCAAATAAAAAATTTTCAAGAAGAAATATTTTATAAACTTGATATTTTAAAATAAATTAAAATCTAATTATTTTGGAAATTAGAAATCGGAGGTTACATCTCCCAATAGGTATAATTTAGTTTTTTCCATTAAAATAGCTTCTAAATCTGAAATTTAATCATGTAAAATCAACCCATATGTATATACTACCCATAGGACTTGGTTTTGTATTCATAGGAGACCCTTGGAGAAAGTTATGGTGCTTTTTGTGTCAATTTTGATGGAATTCCAAATTTACATTTTATTGTGTGTGTCAATTGATTCTATAGATCAATTGGGCATGTGCTTATGTGTTGGGGCTAGTGTCGTGTCCACAATTAGGTACGTGTAGGTCGTATCCCAATAATTTGGTGATACGTGTCGTTTTGGGGATTTTTCCTCCGACACGGGACTTTGTACATGTCGTATTTTGACACGGACACATAGATCTATATTTGACACTTTGATTTATTCATAAATAATATTTGTGACTTGTTTGTGTCCTTCGGTGTGCAATTGGTTGTGTGTCGGACTCGTGTCGCATGCGTATCCTAGATCAGTGGGATACGGTGTGATACTCTCCAATTGTGTGTGTGTTTTTATAGATCTAATTATTTATGCTTTAATTCTTGAATTATAATTAGTAAATATATATAGTTGTTACATATTTATTTTAGTATATTTATTATAGTATTTATTGTAGCATAGATCTATATATTTTTATGTGTACTAATATGATGTATAAATATATATGTAGCTTTCTTTACATGCATTTATATATGTTACAACTTGTTAATAAAATAAATTATATATAAATGTTTTATAAAAATATTTATGTGTTTAAATGTGTAATTATATTAATTATAATTATTATATAATTAATTATATATTAATGAATATATTTTTATGTGTGCTTCTATCCATGTTAAATATGTACATTAATGCATGGAATATGTATTGTAGTTTTTAATATCTATTTATATATATAGGATTATGTATATATAGATATATATATATATATATTTAATTATTTATATATATATATATTGGTTTATATATTAATATATATATATCTATATATATTTATTATTTTTAGCGTCAGCAGCTATTAATGACAGATCCTGTCATTAATTACCTTGAGCAGCAGCAGCAGCCGCTGAAGCTTTTAATGACAAATTCTGTCATTAAAATGCATAGCACCGGCGGGCGGGAATGAGCAGCAGCGGCGACAGAAATTTTGGTGACAGTTGAGAACTGTCACCAATAAGTGACAACAATGGGTTTTACACAGCAGCTTTGGCGACAGTTTTTCTGTGACAGTTCGAACTGTCACTGAAATGCTGTTTATTGAAAATAAATGTTTTCCACACTGTTTTTCAGTGACAGTTAGGCAGTTCTGGTTTATATTTTATATATTATATATATATATATGTATATATAAATATATTTGTGGTAAGATATAATACTAGTATTGTTATTATTTTATTTATATATATTATATTAGTTTATATATAATATATTATGTATTAAAGTAAATAATATACCTTTATGTATCTTGAGCATTACTTTGTGTGGATATTAGTTGGTTCAAAACCATGGTTCCTAATTGTTGTAAATTTAATATTCTATATTATTATACATTATTATTAATATATATGTATTGTAAGGTTTACCTTGGATTCACGTATCCGAAGATACGGTATCCTAATATTTTAGATTGTGGTTCCTATGACTTAGATTTTAGTATTTGGATCCAAGATTTTGGTGCTAGACTTGTGCCACCTAGAAATAGATAGTTGACCTTGGGTTGACCATAGTTGACCATAGTTGACTTTAGTTGACTTTAGTTGACTTTAGAGTTGACCATGGTTAATTTTTGACCTAGAAGTTGACTAGTTTAACTTGTTCTCTTATCGGGACCTTGTATTAATGTTGTATTCCATATCTAGGTCTTCGAGGCACCGAGTCAGACATCTGTGAGACTGTTTATTGGACTTCAGGCGAGTACATTCTCTGATAGTTTTTTATTTATGATATCCTCTATGTTCATTATATCTAGTGTAGATATCCATGTTCTCTTGACACTATGGTTACACGGATTGGTATATCCGGATCTCGTCATGAGATGTTATTCCTTAGTATATGGTGTATATGGTGCAAGTATTGTTTCATTGGTTATCTTGTACATGTACAGACACCGATTCTCGGAAAGAGTCACTATCTTCTTGGGGAATATCGTGCCATAGCATACCGTGGTTGGATCTATTATACCAGTCGGGGGTGGGGAGTATTAGTATAGATATGTAATCAAATCCCTATTAAATAAAGTATAGATTTCTGAATAGTGTTGATCATGCACCGCACATATGATTAGCCAGGCCGCATTGCATCTTGCCCAAGCCGATCACATGTTAAGCTAGTACTCACACACTTAGTCATTAGTATTATTGTTTCTTTGGCATATTGTTCATTATTGTATTTATTTCCAGTATTTTCTTATGGTATATATATCTCTTATATCTATTGTGCATCTTGTTTATCCACAACTATTTACTATTATATAGTTTTTATTATTAATTAGAACTGCTGTTAGAGATGTACTCTGCTCCTTTCCTGACTGGATATATTTTTCCAGATGATACTGAGGAGTGGTACCCTACCTATTATGGACCCCAGGATATTGTGGGTTTAGATTCTGAGACCCTGGCTCAAGAGGGACTTATCCCAACTGAGACAGTTGACCCTGGAGTTGTAGCCTCGTAGTATTCTTTTGTACTGGATTTGTCTCCAGCTTATTTCTGTTTTTTTCTTCAGACTCATTGATGTATTATTTTAGACTCATGAGTTATATTATGACTATTCTATTCTTTATCTGATTTGTGTTCATTCTATCTTTGTTCTGTGATTGAGTATACTATCATTATTGATGGTTCATTACATGGTTTGATAGATTATCTAGATAGCGTTCTACCGCCGATTCTGCGGCGTAGGCTGGGCGTTGTTTCCGACTAGTACCCTTACACCGGGTGTGGGTCGTGACAAAACTGGCACTAACTGAATACTTAATACTTAAACTAACTAAACTGAACACCTAATTAAACACTTGCACAGGCAAGCCTCTAATCACAAATACCCATAGGCATACACCTCAACACATACTAAAATCTTAAGCTCTACTTGACTGAGAACATCCCCCATTAGTACACCTGAATTAGTGATGCTCATATCGGACCCTCACTATCAGTTCACCCACCCCTTGGTGTTTGCTACTAGTAAAGTCAGGTGTGCTCATTAGGATACCCCCCTCTTCTATGGGTATCAGTCTCACTCGAGACTAGTATATGCTACTGTAGTCCCCCGCTTACTTCAATTCCGAATTTGCTAACCAATTCATTGACTTCCTAACTTTTATTGCAATATCAAGGAAGTGGACAAATCGATCACACATTTGTGCTTGCTGTACATGGATGCAGAGTATCAGCTCTTTACTGCAAAATAATTTATCTACCTACACCAAACTGTGATATTACTTGAGTGTTGTTGCACAAGTTTATGTAACTTGGCACTGCAGAATACAGTTCTCTCCATATCTTGATACCCTCTCTACCTCATGTACATAAACCTACAGTGATAAAAATTACTACCACTGTACCCTCACTACAAGTACACTAGTGGCCATCCTATAGTACTCATAGTGAACATAGCACACCCATCATACACACATTCAATTTAGTTTCCCCCCTTGCTGCCATCTTAAACACCAACACAAATACAAGGACATACCCTTATAAGACACCAACCTATATATATATATATATATATATATATATATATATATATATATATATAACATATTAGGATACACTCTAAAGCATTAAATCGAACACTTAGTATGCATATGCAAAATACTTTGTGATACGCACCCAAATAAAGTGTCAAAACCCCCAATTCTCTATAATAGTCATATATACATCTCCATTACCTATAATAATAACTAATATAACTAGTTACAATAGGAATTGAAAAGAATTAACATAAATCACCCAAAATGAGCCACATATCGCAAAGTATCACACCGTATTGTGATACGGCCTACCTGTATCCAATTATAGACATGTAGCTAGTCTCTCAACCCTGATCTAAGTCTAATTAGATCTAATTGGTCTTATGACACACAATTGATGTGTCAATTTTGTAATTCTCCCTATTTGGACACAAATCACCATGTAACTTTTATAATACAAGTCATATGGACCTAATTCTTGATCATATGGGTAGCCCTAAGCCAAGGGATGATTTCTATTGGTTAAATGCATGAATTAGATTCTAATTTAAGGGTTGGATTCAGAATTTATCTATTGGAAGATAGATTCTCGATAAAAAGCTCAATGGACAGAAATAGGACACGATCTCCTTGCCAATATCTCTTCTTCAAGTGCTCCTTGCAAATCCAATCTCTAATGCTCTTTAATTCATGAAAATGAGAGGGAATGAGAGAAAATGAGGGTGAATTGGTGAAGGGATGAAGTAAATAGGGGATCTACTAAATTGAGGATCTAAAATTGAAGGAACAAATAAAGAGGAGAGAGAGAAGGCCTTTATGTGGTCGGCCCCCCTTAGCCCCTCCTCTAAGCAACATACAAACTCCACTATGCCCCTACTAGTTGGTTATGAAGAATAATTAAGTAAGGTCTATATTAAAAAGACTCTAAACTAATACAAATTAAGCTAATCTTCCTATTTAATTAAGGAATGGGTCAAATTGGTCTTAGTCCAAAGTTTGGCTCAATATGTCATGACTAAACTAATTTGGGTCCACTAGTGTCAAGTCCAAATAATGGGCTAGCCCACTAAATATTGATAACATAATTTAAATTAGTAGCACACTAAATAAATATTAAAATATATATATATACAAAATGATAATAATACCCCCATCTGAAAATATGGTGGTTACATGCCCCCAAGTGACACGAATAAGACAAATATTCCAGTTCTTGAGCACCTTCTCTCTTTGGCCCAAAATGGACACAGGATATTCCTCATAAGACAAGTTAGTACCAACGAATATCTCAGAATGGTTGAGGATATGGCTTTGGTCCGGGATGTACCTACACAACTTAGATATATGAAATACATCATGCACTTCACGAAAAAAAGGCGTAAGGGCAAGGCGATAAGCAACATCCCCCACCCGCACAAGAATGTCAAACGGTTTAATGTATCGTAGACTAAGTTTTCCATGAACCCCGAATCTAATGATTCCACGGGTAGGCAAAATTCGCAAGAATACGTGATCACTGATACGAAACTCTAGGAGCCTACGATATTGATATGCCCAATGGGGATGCGATCCTGTGCAACTTGTAGTCGATCTGTGATCTGCTTGACGACTTCCACAGTCTGAGCAATCATTTTTAGCCCCAATATTTTTTACTCACCAATGTCATCCCAAACTAACAGTGACCAGCACCTTCTTCCATCCAATGCATCAAAAGTTCCCATGATCCACCAAAGTCTAGGGTACATGCTCGTAGCATATCTTCTAAAGTTTGAATAGTTCTTTCGGACTGCCCATCTGTCTGGGAGTGGTATGCAGTATTAAACCTTAACTTGGTATCCAGTATCTAGTGCAAGATTTTCCAGAAATGAGAAATGAACCTCATATCTCGATCTAACAATATACTCATTGGGTCATCATGATGTCTCTTAATTTGTCGCATGTATATGCCTGTCAACTGTTCTGTAGACTGTCCCAATCTGAAGAGAAGAAAATATGCTACTTTCGTGAGCCGATCCACTATCACCCAAACTGTATCTCGACCAGTAGATAATCTAGGTAATCCGGTCATAAAATCCATGGTAATATGCTCCCATTTCCTCCTCGGTATAAGAAGAGGGTACAATAATCCTTCTGGCCTATGTTGCTCTGCCTTCACTTGCTAACATATCAAGCACCGGGATATGAAACATGCTCTCTCTCTCTCTCTCTCTCTCTCTCTCTCTCTCTATCTCTTTATCTCGTTCCACCATAAATTCTGCTTAATGTTTTTAATACAATTTTATGCCACCAGAATGAATAAAATAATGGAAACTATGTGCTTCGGTCATGATCACTTGTCGTATATCCCCACTCGGCGCACAAAAATGATTTCCAAATCTCAATGTTCCATGGTTGTGAATGGTCGACTCCTTTCTGAGTCCAAACTCGCATTATGCTTGTAACTTCTAGATCCGTGAATCTTCTAACTGAGCTGCCCTGATTTTGTCTAACTAAAGTGGACAATATCTATAAAGTGGCCAAAACCCCTTGTGAGACTCGTCTAACAGTATTCGTATTTTATGCGGATACATATTTTGTGCTAGTTATTATATTTTATTGGATTTCGAGAAAGCCCACAAATTCTCAAAATTGAAACTTTACTACCTGACCGGTATATTGATGGTATACTACAGTATACCAATAGTATACTGCCCGACAGATATTTGTTTCACTTTCGGGATATTTTTGAGATATTATCGAGATATTTTTGAGATATTTCTCTATAAATAGTATTTGATTTATTTTATTTTATTTCTTTCTCTTTCTCTCTTCTCTTTTCTATATTTCTTTCTCGAGCTTGGAAGCATTGTCTTGAGACCTGGAGTATGGTTTTTGAACCCCTTCATGGTGGTGGACTAGAAGGTTTAGGCTTGGAGCTCGTATTAGGCAACTACATATTGTCGATTTGGAGAAGTTCTTTTATTTTCTGTCATTTTATTTTTCTGAAGCTTGGTTGTTGCTTTTTAGCTTAGACTTACTTTAATATAGTTGTTCATAACGTAATTTCTAGCCTAGTGACCATCTCGGTTTTAATTTCTGGTAGAATTTTGTCCCATCCCTTTTTGGTAACTCGGTAACGGAAATGGTACCGGAGTTGTGATTGCTAGACTTAGTCCATATTGTGATATGAGACTTACCCTAAACTTAACTTCTTGTTAGACTTGGTTATGATAATTTTTGGGGTTTAATTTGGGTCCCGAAAATCAGGCTTGACTTAACATATTTATTCTTGGAAACAGGCATACCAACGGTATACTACAGTATACCGACGGTATACCGATTTCAACCAACTTGATTTCTAGATATTTTCTGTGAACTTTATCGGCATACCGACGGTGTACTACAGTATACCGATGGTATACTGATTATGCCAACATTTGTTCACCGACTTCAGGATATTTGTCTTGGCCGGCATACCCATGGCAAACTGGGATTTGCCGACGGTATACCAATTTATGAAAGCTTGTTTTCCAGTAACTTTTTGCCTACTTGGAATAACATACCGACGGTATACTATAGTATACCGACGGTATACTATAGTATACCGACGGTATACCGATTTATTGAAGTGTATCGATGGTGTACTGGACTGTACCGACGGTATACCGATCGTGCACTTTCTTTAGGAATTCTTGGTTTTTCGTGATTTTGTTTTAATACTACTGGCTTTTGCCTGGACAAGCGAAGACTTGACCTAATTTTGGACATGAACTTACATGGCTTCAGATGACTTGGCTTTACTCGATTTTACCCGGCTTTGTTCGACTACACGTGATGACATGATTGCCTGGACTTGACTTGGTATGACTTTACATGGCTTCATCGGACATGGCTTGACTTGGTTTGGTTGGACGGCTTCATATGGTTGGACATGGCTTCATATGGTTGGACAAGGCTTTACCTAATTTCATATGGTTTTACCTGGCTTTACCTGGATTGACATGGCTTTACATGGCTTTACTTGGTTACACCTGGCTGGGTTGTTGTCGTGGCTTACATGAGTTCGTTTGTGCAATATATATTAAACTTATTTATATTACTATTAGAACATGTTTTGTTGTATCATGTCTAGGATGGATTCTAAGGAATGCCACAACCAGATTCATACAAGAAAACTGTGAGGGGTTAATAACTAGAGATTCACTTAGTACATGGCTAAGGATTTTTTTAGATTACATGCGGTCCCGGTTATTCATACAGTTATATTGAGGAGTATCCAGTAGTTTATATTGTGGAGTATCTTGAGGAGTATCCGGTGCTGGTTTGTGCGAATGGATATCCCGAACAGACAGCCGGGACATGCAATTAGAAGAAAATCTAGTATCTTGTTGCATTATAATTATTAGAAATTAGGATTGCGATAACCCTAGTTAGTTAAAATATGAAACTATATTTATAAGATTTATGATATTTTATGGATGATGGATAGTCTAGGCTTTATATGATCACTCTTTTATTTTTAGCACTTGTTACTCTAATGCTTATCAGTTCATGATATATCTCATTGCAGGTTTACAGTATTTCTTTTACTATCTTGAAATATTTTACATTCAGTCTTTACCTTCAGTATTTGTATTATTTGTGTTGTTGGTTTAAGTTCCTAGATTGGTTTCTTTGTGGTACTTTCTATTTGGGGGTCTGACCCCACTTGTTTTGTATGGCCAGATCCAGTAGCAACATCAGAGGATCTTCCATACTTTCCTGAGGATGGTGGCCACCAGGAGCACCAGACCGCTTGAGTGGATTTTTTTACTTCCCCACCTTGATGTATATTCTACTTTTGTTGGCATTTAGCCACCGAGCTCGTGTTTAGCTCATATTTTGGTTTGATCAATTAGCCTATGGGCAATAGCATGATTGACATATCCTAGGGTTGATCATGTATGACTCAAATTTTGGCTAGTTTATTCATTTTGTGTTCACTAGCATCATGATCATTTGTATATTATAGTTTGGGATGCTTTACTATTATATTTTAGTTGATCTTACATCTTGTTATTATTCATGTTGTTCTTATGATTGAGACACTAAGGTTTGTTGGGCCTAGGCTTGATTGATGGTTTGTAGTAGTGACCCCTCATATTTTATAGCTTTACCGAATATGCAGAGTACCAGAGTGCTCTAAGTATACGTAGCTAGCCTTGTCCGCCCCGCTCTCCATTATTTTTGGTTTTGGGGCATGACATGATTTTAGTGGTGGCCCATGCTCTCCAATATTTTTGGTTCTGGGGCGTGACATAGTTTTAGTGGTGGCCCATGCAGGTCTGTCTGTGCGAATTATGTCTGTGTTAGCATATTTGATCTAGTTTTTACAGATATATGGGGGTTGTTGTTATTGTTAGATGTCTCAATCCAAAACTATTTTTCTTGATCCCTAGTTATTTTCTCTATCCATGATTCTTGAATCTGATATCTTCTTATTCGTTGATCTATCATGTTCTTCGTTTGATTATTGTGTTATTAACTTTCAAGGGAACTGTTCCTGATACTATTGGCCAGATGAATCAAGTGCAGCTCGAGGAGCGACAGCATTCGGGAGCCCAACGTATTCTTGGAAGTCGGCCTCAGCATTCAAGGGTTGATTCTATACTAGATCCTGACGCAGATCGGCCGGCACTATCAGAATAGCAGGCAATACCTGGGCACCCAGTTCAGCCCGAGCAGCCAGAGGGTGTTGCCCGAGTAGTGATAGATGTCCTTCAATATTTTATGACGACCCAGCATCCCCAGAATAATGTACTCAATCAGTCAGTCCAAATAATATTGGATCCTTGTGGTTCTCCGATCCATAATCCTGAGACCAGCTTCAAGCGTCTTAGTCCTCCATACTTCAATGGTACAAAAGATGCAATTTTGTCTGATGCTTAGTTGTAGGACACTGAGGCCATATTAGAGGCAGCAGGGACTCCAGCTAGAGAGCATGTAGCAATAGTGAGGCTATAGTTATTGGAATTGGCTCGTGATTGGTGGGCAGCACAGGAAATTTCTCTCACAGTACCGATTTTATGGGCAATTTTTACTAAGAGGTTCTTGGCAGGATATTTTGAAGCAATAGCGTGTTACGAGTTTTAGGAGAGTTTAACAACCTTAGGCATGAGAGCAGGACCATCGATGGTTACGCGGTGGAGTAGTCGGTTTGCTTCCACCTTAGTAGCGACCGAGTTAGAGAGAGCGAGGAGGTTCCAACAGAGACTCTATTTAGAGATTACCTTGGTGGTGGAGCAGCATGAGTTTCATACCTTTGATGCGGTGATGTGGGCAGCCATAAGGTATGAGTATATATCGTAGAGGATTACAGATCGAGTTGGGAGTCAGAAGAGGCCCAATATTTTAGGAGGATCAGCATTCCAGTCAACAGCACCAGCTCCTGCTGTTTGAGCCCTGATGATTGGATCCTCAAGGAGGACAGCATCATCTCAGCAGTCTTCCCAGACATCCCCTCAGCAGACGCAGTCATCTTCTTCCTCTTTCAGTAGTTATTTATATTACGAAAAACTTGGGCATATAGTATTAGAGTGTCGTAGGACACATGGATTATGCTTGGTGTGTGGGGCATCAGACCACATGGTCGGAGCATGTCCTAGAAGGAACTAGACTAGATCATCATCAACCTAGTCAGCAGTTTGTCCAGTAGTACCGTAGTACAGGGTACCAGCACCAGTACAACAATAGTAGATTCAGAGACCTTTCCTCCACAGGCATTCCAGCAGAGGCTGCAGTAGTATGCGCAGGCCCAGGCACAGGCGAGACCTAATGGTCAGCATCAGAGGAGACCAGTCCCCAGAGGGCAAGGTCGAGCCTTCTTGCTATCGATATAGGAGGCTTTGGCAACATGAGAGGTGGTAGCAGGTAACATTCTTGTCCACTTTTATTCAGCTTCAAATTTATTTGATTCTGGTACATCGCATTTATTTATATATATACGCTTTTCGATACGAGTTAGATTAGAGTATGAGTACTGACCTGTAAGGTTGAATATACTTACTAGTAATGGTCTTGTAAACCCCCTCACCCAAAATTAGGCCTACTTGGCTTAGATAGTAAAACTAGGGCTAGTTTGTATCCAATTGGAAATAGGACACGATATTTTATTTAATTATACAAGATTTATATCATTTAGCGCACCTTACCGTTGCTTCGATAATTGGAGAACCTCACTAGCCATTGTCTTCCTACAAATTTTATACCCTTGTCCTAGACATGCCCGCCTTCTATTATGACCTTTGTGTCACTTATAATTATGCTCTCTTGTGCTATATTTTAGTTGCACAACATTCGTCGCAGACATTTATATTTAATTCTAAATAAATCTAACTTTGTATCCTTGTGCGTTCCAATCAAAATTAGAGACACAATCTTGACCCGTTTTGTGCAATCCAAACTATGACAATATTCTATTCCGAGTCCTCTATGTTCATGACACTTGTGTCCCACCTAATTTTAATCCCATATACTTCTAATTAATTCAAGAAAACCTTGTCCATTAATTTTAATTAATTTAATCCATTTTCCACCTTTGTACAATTTTCTAATTGTTTGGCGCCTTTATGCAAAAATGTAATAAGGTGTCCACACTATTGGACAATACCTGAAGAAACTCATTTTTCCCTTCTATGAATTTTTTCTATAATTTTCGGAATATGCAACGTACAACATCGCCCCCATTTAATTCTAGCCTTAGATTTAAATAATGTAAATTATAGCCTTCTAATACCTATATGTAAGGCCAAGCCCATCCCAAGAAGAGTTGACCAAGCCCACATTTTTTAGGTCAAACACCCAACCTAAGTTATACATATATAAACAACTTTTTCTTCCCTTTTCCTTATTTTTCTAAATTACCCCAAACTAGATCTAGCCGAACGTCCTCCCTCTCCCTGTTCATCATTCCTCTCCACTCGCCGAAGAAATACCCGACCGGCCGTCTGTCGACCGACCGGAGCAGCACCTGCCTGTACACGCCAGAGCCTCCTCCGCTGAGCCGATCTTCCTCGACCGGAGGAGCAGCTGACCCGTTGCTCAGCCAACTACCGTCGACCCCGAGCCGCTGATCGCCGGAGCCCAGTCTGCACCGAGCAGCACCGCCTTGCCATCCCCCTCTCCATCCTCCCGCCTCACCGGATCCCCACACCATCTTCACCATACCGGAGCCCGTTTCCCCCACCATTACCACCATTACCATCATCACCACCGCCCCCATCTTCTACCTCCACGCGACGCCTGTACGACCCGCCTGTACGACACCAAACACACCGAAGAACCCCCTGTACTTCATCGTCCTCGACTTTCGTGCCCCTCCCCCCGCTATGTCAGACCTCGACCCGACTCCTCTTCTCTCCTCCTCGACCTCGAATCCTCCTCTGCCAAGTCACTGCCGACTTCCTCACGATCGACCTGAGCGGACCCGACCACCCGTCGGCTATCCCGACGAGTCCACCACCTTCCTCCGCAGCTGCACAGCACCCGACCACCACCATCCTCTCCGCTCCTTTGACCACAACAGCCTCGACGAACTCAACTCTACCTCCTCCACCTGACACCCGCTGAACCCGATGAACTCGACCATGCACCACCCGTTGAACTGCCTCGCCACTCGCCGGACTTCCTCGGACCTGGCCAGAGCAGCCTCCTCCCCTTAATTGTGATCATCAACAGCACCATTAACATTATCATCACCATCCCTGTTAACAAAATCATCACCCTCATCCTAATCACCATCCACATCATCACCCCATTCACTATTATTATCCACATTATCACCATCATCCCAATCACCATCCACATCATCACCTCCTTCACTATTATTATCCACATCATCACCATCATCCTAATCACCATCCACATCATCACCATTAACCTTCATCATCATAATCATCTCATCCTCGTTATCATAATTATCAACACCCTAATAACCATCATTACCCTCGTCATCATCATCATCGTATTTATCGTGGACCTGTCACCCTGGCCGAAGACGACCTACGGCAGTCACCCCCGATTCTCGTGCCTGTATACGCTAACCCCGAGGTTCGAACCTGTCCCTATTCTCTTTTTTATGTATGCTTGTGTATGCTATTTGTATTACTTTATGATAGTTAGTTGATTTCAGACTGCGTCGGTGAACCCAATGACTTGTATGCGTACACTTACGCATATTAGAATTAAAGTGATATATATATATATATATATGGATGTATTATATAAGTAATTATATGCTAAATGCTAATTATGATTATATATATATTTATTCTGTATGCCCCTAGGTAATTATGGATATCCCATATTACGTTTGACCAAGTGACGCCAAGAACATGTCAGTGGAGTGCCTTGTGTACATTAACATGCTGTCTTAGGTACCTTCTAGTTGACTGTCTGATTTTGATACAACATTTAATATAGGACACCCACGTAATTAGACGCATAATTGACCGTGTTAGTTGACCAGTATCACCCCTAGCGTACCCCCGAGTCCAGTATATATATGGTTGTATATGTACTAGTATAATGGCTGATGTTGTATTGTATTATATTATATGTATATAGGATATTGGATTATTCTGTGCGACTTCTTGAGCAGGTTATTGGTACTACGCAGCTTTCTTGCCAAGCAAGTATACCTTGCCATTGTACTGTTATTCATATTCCATATGTTGCATGCATCTTTATTTTTGTCATTTAGTTCATGTATTTTAACTACTATATATAAACTGTGCGTCCAAGGAAACTTGGGTGCAATGGCAGTGTCGTCATGATTTATTTTTATTATGTATATGTATTGACCTTGTTTATGAGACTGCCCCATTATCATAAAGCATTATTAGGTTTCATTGGCCGTGACACAGCTGTTGCATGAGTGTGAGTCTTATATAGATCACGGACTTGCGTGCAGGGTTTGGCCTCCTGTATGTATAGGACGTGCGTTAGGGATAACTGCCGATAGAAACTTTGCATGCTAGTAGACCTGGCAGTTATTAGAGGTATTATCGTGTCATGGATATGACATACTTAGAGCATGGGGTGGAGAGAACAACAAGTAAGGCGTATGGGCTCCGTTGTACTTTCCTTGTGTAACCCGTACGCTCCGTCGGAGATGCGCACTCATGATGACCACTATATATTATATTATTATCAGGCGGCCTCTGCCGGTCAAAAGACGACATGCTTTGTATGCCCCGGAATCTCCAAAAGAATTATGCTAATCCTATTTTAGCCAGATAGCCCACGCGTTGGAAAAGTTATTCTTAAACTGCATTCTCTTAGACGGTTAGGTGACCCATTGGATATTTATTTTTGTACTTTATTGGCATACTTTTATGTATCTTGTTAAGTCCCTCTGAGGACCTGGTCCCTTTCCAGGTGTAGATGTTCATAAGTATTCACAGGAGCGCAGATCCGGACTGGTTACTTACATTTTTGAGGAGGTCTTCTCTTCAAGCCTAATTGTTTATTAGTTGATGTACTTATATTGTGTTTGCTTTTATATTTCTAGTTTGGCAGTGGATTTATTTCCATCCGACTGTCATCTTTAGATACTTCCTATTGAGATTTAGTTATATAGTTATTGATTATTATTTATATTATTTTTTGTGGATGAGATTTAGTTATACCCTGTGACTTATGTTAGTTTATACCACTTGTGAATTATTGTTCATAATACAGTGCACACATGTGTTATGGTTTCCATATATTGGAGTTACCATATACGTGCGGCTGGCATGCTTACGTGTCCTAGTCCTACGTATTTTGGGACTAGGACATGACATATTTTTAGTAGTGGCCTATGCAGGTCGAGAGCATATTGTCTCGGTTAAGTTAATGTACCGAGCAAGCCTGCAAATAAGATTAGAATATAGTATCTCATCCATATTTGACTTTGATTCACCTTCCTTCCAATATGTTCTATTGCATCCTGCTTGATTCATGTAAATCTCCAATAATTCCTTGAGTATAGCCTCTGCTAAAATATAGGAATCCTTATTATTAGATGATAATTAGGGTAATATTCCTATTAAAAATACAACTAGAGTATTGACACATCACTAAGTTAGAATACTTAATGAACCCTAGCGTCCCTTACCTATTGATTAATTTACCATTATCCCTTGATATATTTATGAATGACTTGAGAGAAGTATAGATGCTACTAGGGTTAGTTAAAATTTGGTCCATATTATTTGACCCTAGTATTGAGGAACCAATAAAAATCCAAGCTTTAATATTAGGACTGAACCTAACCTTCATAGTAAGATAGTATTAGAGAACTATAAATTTAGATTCTTGTCTTGGTATTAGCAAAACATTAGGAAGCCAAGAGGAATAAATATAACATTTTCTTGATCACACCTCGAACATAGGGATTAGCATACCACCTTCCCTTAGAAAACTATGATATTATCAAGAGTCTCTCTATTTTAATTTCATATCTTGTTCCTCTGCAACCTTAGCTCTCGCTATTAGTACGATGACTAAATTTCTTTTCTTTATCCTTTAATTCGTGCCACATAACCCTTATGATTGTAGGCCAAATGAATTCTTTTATGATAGGATATATAGTTTGCTAGAATTACAGTTGTAATCTTGATTTTGAAATTATGTGCTTAGTGGAACTTGATAGTTGAGTATTCTTTTAGATTATAATTTTATGGTTATCCTTTAGTTTTAAATTATGTGATTTATACCCCCACCTCGATACGAGTTATATTCCCTTTTTCCTTGAATGCGAGTAACTTTTCCATTCTTACTATTGACACTTATTCTATAAGCATATGACTAAGACTTAAGATGACCATTGCCTAATGCAATAGGAGACCCTAAATAGGTACCAATATCTTTTTCTCGTATAGCCCAATAAGAGTTCTACTTTATTTACAAGGACAATATTACTTTGTAGAAACCCCTAAAAGCAATTATAGTATTAGTTTATTCTTTTAAGTTGGGTAGTATGCCTCATAACCTAGTATCACATAATCCTTTTGACCTATTAGTGAAGTATAACTGAATTACATTAATTGTATGCTAGCATAAGACGATAGTGTTTATTCAGACTGTAGAACTTAGAGGCCATACCTCTGTTTGGTCGACTAGCAACTTAGACAAGGAATTAATATGATAACTGTAAATATTATAGAGTCTTATCTTCTTTGTGAACTTGAATTATTTTGTACCCTCTTTCATCATAATCCAGCATAATTATATTTTCTAAACTACATTGACTTATGCTGCTATTTTAGCCTAGTTTTGTAAGCTTACTCTTCAATCGAGCTTGATCATGATATATGTATTATTGGGTCGACACACTAATACATTTCAGAATCAGTGTATTATGGTCTAATCAACCTTAGTACGCTTGGTTCGCCCTTCGCATGACTACTTATGTGGATTGAGATATATAGTTGACTAGTAGTCGAATATACTTGCCCTCTAGATATGTTAGAGCATATCATATCAAGTACATAACTGTACTGATGTGAGCGTGTGAATAGAAATTTACCAAAATAGGATTTCAATCCACAACTGCCTTGACAATTCCCATTAAATTCTTTAAACGCCTTGATCCCATACTTTTATTCTATTACCTCCCCCTTGAACTCTTTACTATTATTTTTCGTCTTCCCTTATTTCGGAAAGATGAAACCTCGTGCTTGGTATAAGTTTGATATATAGATAATACTAGATATACCCCATAGGCTAATCACATTACTAGGTGACTATCTTTTATAATTGATTAAGGGCATATCATATATGATATATTTGGTGTTAAAATTTTGAGGATTGAATAACATGAGTAAATAATTTGAGGAATATCTTTCTTAAATGTATAGCCTTATACGATAGATGGATAAATTCTAAGTTGGGTAGAAGTTGCATTATAAACTTGAGAGAAATTTCTTTTAGATTGTGATCAAGAAAAATTAGATTGAGAGGTTCAAGTCATTTTAATTTTAAAATTTTTAGAAGAATGATTAAGATGATGAGGATTAATGAATTTTAAAATCTTGATATTGTGGACCAAATATTTATACTTTGAGTACATGATTTAAATTTTAAAAACTGAAGATTGAATTATCAATTTAAACTTTGAGGATAAATATAGAATTTTAGACTTGAACATTGGTGATTGAATTTAAAAATTTTATAATTTGATGATTTGAATTAAGAGTTAAAATTTGATTGTTGGATTACCTATTTGAAATATTGAGGATGTAAATTGAATTTTAAAAAATTTGAAGAGTACAAAAAAAAAAATTATAAGTTGTAGATAGGAATAATATTTGATTAAAAATGTTTTCTAAAGGAGATTATGATAGCTGGACCTCGTGATATAAAATTGATATGCGTTATTTAATTATTGAAGATGTTGTATGGATTTAATTTAAATTTGGATGTTGATGATTGAAAAAGTGAGAAGAGATTACAATAGGTTGAATTTGATTTGAACAGTGATTATCTTAATTTTGAAGTGATTATGAAGGATTTGATTAGAATTTTAATTATCACAAAGAGATTGTGATTGACTTGCCTTATGTACGTGAAGGATTAACAAATTATGCCTTATTTTAATTTTGAGGATGAAATTATTTTAAGTTGGGTAGATTATAAACCCCCTCACCAAAAATTAGGCCTACTTGGCTTAGATAGTGAAACTAGGGCTAGTTTATAACCAATTGGAAATAGGACACGGCATTTTATTTAATTATACAAGATTTATATCACTTAGCGCACCTTATCGTTGCTTCGATAATTGGAGCACCTCACTAGCCATTGTCTTCCTACAAATTTTATACACTTGTCCTAGACATGCCCGCCTTCTATTCTGACCTTTGTGTCACTTATAATTATGCTCTCTTGTGCTACATTTTAGTCGCACAACATTCGTCGCAGACGTTTATATTTAATTCTAAATAAATCCAACTTTGTATCCTTGTACGTTCCAATCGAAATTAGAGACACAAGCTTGACCCATTTTGTGCAACCCAAACTATGACAATATTCTATTCTGAGTCCTCTATGTCCATGATACTTGTGTCCCACCTAATTTTAATCCCATGTACTTCTAATTAATTCAAGAACACCTTATGCATTAATTTTAATTAAATTAATCAAATTTCCACCTTTGTACAATTTTTCAATTGTTGGGCACATTTATGCAAAAATACAATAAGATGTCCATACCATTGGACAATACCTGAAGAAACCCATTTTTCCTTTTATATGAATTTTGGAATGTGCAACGCACAACATCGCCCCCTTTTAATTCTAGCCTTATATTTAAATAATATAAATTATAGCCCTCCAATACCTACATGTAAGGCCAAGCCCATCCCAAGAAGAGTTGACCAAGCCCACATTTTCTAGGTCAAACACCCAACCCAAGTCATATATATATAAACAACTTTTTCTTCCCTTTTCCTTATTTTTCTAAATAACCCAACCTAGATCTAGCCGAACCTCCTCCCTCTCCCTGTTCATCATCCCTCTCCTCTCGCCGAAGAAACACCCGACCGGCCCTCTGTCGACCGACCAGAGCAGCACCTGCCTGTACTCGCTAGAGCCACCTTTGCTGAGCCAATCTCCCTCAACAGGAGGAGCAGCTGACCCGCTGCTCAGCCTACCGCTGCACCATCGACCCTGAGCCGCTGATCGCCGGAGCCCAGTCTGCACCGAGCAGTACCGCCTCACCATCTCCCTCTCCATCCTTCCGCCTCACCGGAGCCCCACACCATCTTCTCTACACCGGAGCCCGACTCCCCCACCATTACCACAATTACCACAATCACCACCGCCCCCTTCTTCTACCTCTACGCTATACCTGCACGACCCGCCTACACGACGCCAAACATACCAGAGAACCCCCTGCACTTCGTCGTCCCCGACTTCCCGTGGCTACCCTCGCCATGACAGACCTTCATCCGACTCCTCTTCTCTCCTCCTCGACCTCGAATCCTCCTCCGCCGAGTCACTGCCAACTTCCTCACGATTGACCTGAGCGGACCCGACCACACACCGGCTATCCCGACGAGTCCACCACCTTCCTCCGTCGCTGCACAGCACCCGACCACAACAATCCTCTCCGCTTCTTACACCACAACAGCCTTGACGAACTCAACTCCTCCTCCTCCGTCTGACACCCGCTGAACCCGGTGAACTCGACCTTAAACCACCCGTTGGACCGCCTCGCCACTCGCCGGACTTCCTCGGACCTGGCCAGAGCAGCCTCCTCCCCTTAATCATGATCATCAACAGCACCATTAACATTATCATCACCATCCCTGTTAACAACATCATCACCTTCATCCCAATCACCATCCACATCATCACCCCCTTCACTATTATCATCCACATCATCACCATCATCCCAATCACCTTCCACATCATCACCCCTTTCACTATTATCATCCACATCATCCCAATCACCATCCACATCATCACCATTAACCTTCATCATCATAATCATCTTTATATCTCATCCTCGTCATCACAATCATCATCACCCTAATAACCATCATTACCCTCGTCATCATCATCATCGTATTCATCATGGACCCGTCACCCTCGACGAAGATAACCTGCAGCAGTCACCCCCGATTTCCATGCCTGTGCACGCTAACCCCCAGGTTCGAACCTGTCCCTCTTCTTCTTTTTATGTGTGCTTGTGTATGCTATTAGTATTACTTTATGATAGTTAGTTTATTGCAGATTACGTCGGTGAACCCAATGACTTGTATGCGTACACGTAGTATTAGAATTAAAGTGATATATATATATATATATATATAAGTAATTATATGCTAAATGCTAATTATGATTATATATGTATTTATTCTGTATGCCCCTAGGTAATTATGGATATCCCATATTACGTTTGACCAAGTGACCCCAAGAACATGTTAGTGGACTGCCTTGTGTGCATTAACATGCTGGCTTAGACACCTGTTAGTTGACTGTCTGATTTGGATACAATATTTAATATAGGACACCCACGTAATTAGACGCACAATTGACCGTGTTAGTTGGCCAGTGTCACCCCTAGCGTACCCCCGAGTCCTGTGTATATATGGTTGCGTATGTATTAGTGTAATGGCTGATGTTGTATTGTATTATATCATATGTATATAGGATATTGGATTGTTCTGCGCGACTTCTGGAGCACCTTATTGGTACTACGCAGCTTTCTTGCCAGACAAGTATACCTTGCCATTGTACTGTTATTCATATTCCATATGTTGCATGCATCTTTATTTTTATCATTTAGTTCATATATTTTAACTGCTATATATAAATTGTGCGTTCAAGGAAACTTGGGTGCAACGACGGTGTCATCTGTCTCGCCCCGATCTCCCGCAGGCAAATCGGTCGTTCCCGTTAGGCGAGAATCACCGTGCCAGCGCTCCCGCGGAACGATCGTTTTAAACCCATATGGGTGTGATACCGCACGAGCGTGAACCACGCCCATGCAAGGCTGAGGTTTATTGGCTGGCGGTAAGAGTTCTAAGCCACAGAGTCGCACAGATTGTCCGAGTGCAGCGGAGTCATAAACGCATAGCGATTAGGTAACAGGTTCACTGAGTCGACAATATAGCGGAAGCATTGAAACACAAGTTGAAGTAAAGCAACTCTTTATTGATATAAATATGTGTTACAGGCGGCGCTTAGCCGAGATTACAAGTCGCTCAAGCCTCTCTCTCTGAAATAGTAAAAGCGTGCCAAGTGGCTATAATTATGGAATGATTGTACAGACGATGTTCACAATATTATATCTTGTATATGTGCTTCAGTTCCGGATGCAGCATTGCTTCAGAGTGATCTCCATGCCTTAGCACGCACAAAAGAGCATCCGCACCGAACGAGGTTCTCCTGCACCCTGCATACAAACTGGTGGATTATCAATACATTGAATGCACTAGTGGGGAAGCTACTCGCCCGCTCGACAAATCCAAACACGTAATACAGGTTCCGTGAACCAACTATGTAGTTGTCTTTCTAGTTGCCTTAGGATCAGTTTTATGCAAGATTTGAATAGCCTAACTCGTGTGGCAGTGCGCCGTGCGACATGAGAGGAAATACGGCGAGACTTACCATTTGACCTTCCCTGTCCGAGGCAAATATTGTTAATTTAAGCACGGGCAAGTATAAATATTTATGGGCATTCATAATAAAAACCAAGGCAACAACATAAGCATTCAAGAGTATTATTGTATCACGATCGTTCAGGTGTTCAGTTGTTCATTGATGCGATGCAATGAGTCGCACGCGGAAAGCCGCTAAGCGTGGATGACTTATCTATATGAAAAGGAGTCGCTGGCATAGCCATAAAGGACCAATTTTAGTCTCTAACGAGAATGGTGTGCAGCAAGAGCACAGGATGCGCTCCACACCATTTCGTCTTTGCAAATAATGACTAAATAGGAGAGTTCAGTCGTAGAGAGGATGGTAAGCAGCGAAAGAACAGTGGACGCTCCACACCATCTCGTCTAGTACAGTAGGCTGTACTATTGAGTTCCATCCGGATCGGATCGGCCCCAGTGCCCCGGTGACCGTTCGTTGAACTATGCCTCATTTTTGAGTTGTCCGCGACATGCAGGTCTGTAATCTTTCAGGTCTAGCTCGACACAGGATCAAGTTCAGGACAGGACAACATATCATGTTCAATGTACATGCATGATTATTCACAGTAGTATATCGATTTCCAGGTCAGTTGATTCAGTAGTTTGCTCCACGAGCTGTGATTCAGTAATTTATTCATTCAGGGTACAAATTCCCTAGTTCGGGAATTGCCTTAGAGACCTAACGGTCCCGGACACTTTTATGTTTTTCCATGCACGGAATGACTACTTAGTAGTCTCCCGGGGTTTGGATGAAAACATGGCAACAACAAGCAGACAAACATGCGTTTCTAAGGAACGTAAGCAGACACGTTGCTCGGACCTGAAGGTAAGCCGAGAGTTAGATCGTTAGGGGACTTGGCAAGCGAGGGTCTGAATATAAGCAGTATTTCAATTTCCATATTCTAGCATGAGCAATACAAGTTGGGATTATTCCCTTAGCTAGGTGCGTTGGATTCTTATTAGCATGCAGGGGGTGATTCACCTAGCGACTAGCATGAATATTCCATATTTTATGTGTGCTGGCTAAGCAAAGACAAGTTTACCGTAGCCACCCACCTTAGTAATGATTTGCCTCGGTAGAGCGATACGTCAAGCGAGCCTCTGAAAGCTTAAGCCGGATTCCTGTAGGGACAAGTCTGGATATCCTTTGCTTCTCTTTTGAGGCAAAGCGGGTCGGGATAGTTGCACTTTTGCCATTTGAGTCGGCAGTCTGCTAGAACGGAACGGGGTGTTACATCCTACCCAACTTAGAAAAAGTCTCATCCTCGAGACTTACTAAGGACAAGCAGTATATTTCAATCAATTTTGATTTAACGATACAAGGCTGAGGCAAACCTACACAAGTCGTTGTACTTGTTTCATTGGATATTCACTTGCACAAGCATCAAGATCGGCATATCGCTTAGTCTGGATCGTGCGCACTTTCAAAGTGCACTTTTAGCGTGAACACGTCAACCAGCTTAGTGATAGCGAAGTCTTAGCACTCGAATTTTACCTTTTCTTAAGTCTTGGATGGTGCACTAGTTCAAGGCGTCCCTCGAATAGATGCATTTAACCAAACTTAGAGTTAGTGAAATCGGACAAGCTACTAGCGAGATACTCTCAAGGGTTCGCACAGGTTGGCATAAAGGCCACTCGCAGCACAGTAGCATACAAGCAATCATATCATTCAAAATGTATTTTGAAAGTATTTAGACTTATTGTTGGAATATTCTATCGAGGCATTGAGAGAGAGCGTGCACATAACCTACGAACGAGCTTTCAAAACAAAGATATTTGAAACAAAGTTTAAAGGCGTAGAAGCCATGCTCTGATACCAACATGTCACGCCCCGATCTCCTGCAGGCAAATCGGCCGTTCCTGCTAGGCGAGAATCACCGCGCCAGCGCTCCCGCGGAACTATCGCTTTAAACCCATCTGGGCGTGATGCTGCACGAGCGTGAACCACGCCCGTACAAGGCTGAGGTTCATTGGCTGGCGGTAAGAGTTCTAAGCTACAGAGTCGCACAGATTGTCCAAGTGCAGCGGAGTCATAAACGCATAGCGATTAGGTAACAGGTTCACTGAGTCGACAATATAGCGGAAGCATTGAAACACAAGTTAAAGTAAAACAACTCTTTATTGATATAAATATGTGTTACATGCGGCGCTTAGCCGAGATTACAAGTTGCTCAAGCCTCTCTCTCTGAAACAGTAAAAGCGTGCCAAGTGGCTACAATTGTGGAATGATTGTACAGGCGATGTTCACAACATTATATCTTATATATGTGCTTCAGTTCCGGATGCAGCGTTGCTTCGGAGTGATCTCCATGCCTTAGCACGCACGAAGGAGCATCCGCACCGAACGAGGTTCTCCCGCACCCAGCATACAAACTGGTGAATTATCTGTACATTGAATGCACATGTGGGGAAGCTACTCGTCCGCTCGACAAATCCAAACACGTAATACAGGTTCCGTGCACCAACTATATAGTTGTCTTTCTAGTTGCCTTAGGATCAATTTCATGCAAGATTTGAATAGCCTAACTCGTGTGGCAATACGCCATGCGACATGAGAGGAAACACGTCGAGACTTATCATTTGGCCTTTCCTGTCCGATGCAAATATTATTAATTTAAGCACGGGCAAGTATAAACATTCATGGGCATTCATAATAAAAATGAAGGCAACAATATAAGCATTCACGAGTGTTGTTTTATCATGATCGTTCAGGTGTTCAGTTGTTCATTGATGCGATACAATGACTCACAAGCGGATAGCCGCTAAGTGAGGATGACTTATCTATATGAACAGGAGTCGCTGGCATAGCCATAAAGGACCAATTTTAGTCTCTAACAAGAATGGTGTGCAGCGAGAGCACAGGATGTGCTTTACACCATTTCATCTTTACACATGATGACTAAACAGGAGAGTTCAGCCGTGGAGAGGATGGTATGCAGCGAAAGAATAGTGGGCGCTCAACACCATCTTGTCCAGTACAGTAGGCTGAATTATTAAGTTCCATCCGGATCGGATCGGCCCCAGTGCCCCGGTGACCGTCCGTGGAACTATGCCTCGTTTCCGAGTTGTCCGCGATATGCAGGTATATAATCTTTCAGGTCTGGCTAGGCACAGGATCAAGTTCAGGACAGGACAATATATCATGTTCAATGTACAGGCATAATTATTCACAGTAGTATATCGATTGCCAGGTCAGTTGATTCAGTAGTTTGCTTCACGAGCTGTGATTCAGTGATTTATTCATTCAGGGTTCAAATTCCCTGGTTCGGGAATTGCCTTGGAGACCTAACGGTCCCGGACACTTTTAGGTTCTTCCATGCACGGAATGACTACTTAGTAGTCTCCCGGGGTTTGGATAAAAACATGTCAACAACAAGCAGACAAGCATGCGTTTCTAAGGAATATAATCAGACACGTTGCTCGGACCCAAAGGTAAGCCGAGAGTTAGATCGTTAGGGGACTTGGCATGCGAGGGTCTGAATATAAGCAGTATTTCAATTTCCATGTTATAGCATGAGCAATACAAGTTGGGATTATTCCCTTAGCTAGGTGTGTTGGATTCTTATTAGCATGCAGGGGGTAATTCACCTAGTGACTAGCATGAATATTCCATATTTTATGTGTGCTGGCTAAGCAAAGACAAGTTCACTGTAGCCACCCACATTAGCGATGATTCACCTCGGTAGAGCGATACGTCAAGCGAGCCTCTGAAAGCCTAAGCCAGATTCCTGTAGGGACAAGTCTGGATATCCTTTGCTTCTCCTTTGAGGCAAAGCGGGTCGGGACAGTTGCACTTTTGCCGTTTGAGTCGGCAGTCCGCTAGAACAGAACGGGGTATTACATCATCGTGATTTATTTTTATTATGTATATGCATTGACCTTGTTTATGAGACCGCCCCATTATCATAAATCATCATTAGGTTTCATTGGTCATGACACAGCTGTTACACGAGTGTGAGTCTCATATGGATCATGGACTTGCGTGCAGGGTTTGGCCTCCTGTATATATGGGACGTGCGTTAGGGATAACTGTCGATAAAACTTTGTATGCTAGGAGACCTGGCAGTTATTAGAGATATTATCGTGTCATGGATATGACATGCTTAGAGCATGGAGTGGGGAGAACAACATGTAAGGCGTGTGGGCTCCGTTGCACTTTTTTTGTGTAATCTGTATGCTCCGCCGGAGATGCGCAGTCATGATGACCACTATATATTATATTATTATCAGGCGGCCTCTGCCGTTCAAAAGATGACATGCTTTGTAGGCCCCTGAATCTCCAAAAGAATCATGATAATCCCATTTTAGCCAGATAGCCTACGGGTTGGCAAAGTTGTTCTTAAACTGCATTCACTTAGACGGTTAGGCGACCCATTGGATATTTATTTCAGTACTTTATTGGCATGCTTCTATGTATCTTGTTATGTCCCTCTAAGGACCTGGTCCCTTTCTAGGTGTAGATATTCATGAGTATTCGTAGGAGCGCAGATCCGGACTGGTTACTTATATTTTCGAGGAGGTCTTCTCTTCGAGCCTTATTGTTTATTAGTTGATGTACTTATATTGTGTTTACTTTTATATTCTAGTTCGGCAGTGGATTTGTTTCCATCCGACTGTCATCTTTAGATACTTCCTATTGAGATTTAGTTATATAGTTATTGGTTATTTATTTATATTAATTTCTGTGGATGAGATTTAGTTATACCCTGTGACTTGTGATAGTTTTTACCACTTGTGAATTATTGTTCATAATACAGCGTACGCATGTGTTATAGTTTCCATATATTGGAGTTGCCATATACGTGCAGCTTGCATTCTTACGTGTCCTAGTCCTACGTATTTTAGGACTAGGGCATGACAGGTCTCTTGGGAGTAGATAGAGTGTATCCCTCGTGTAGAGTTATAGTGTACGAGGAAGAGTTTCTCGCGAGGCTGATAGATTTTTCTGTGGGTGATTATGATGTCATTCTTGGGATGGATTGGTTAAATGCGAGACACGCGATGATAGATTGCCATAGTGGAAAGGTTATCTTTTGTGTACCTGGTCGGGAGGAGTTATCATTCTTGAGAGGTACAATAGAATCACCGGAGGTTACATTGATGATGGCAGAGACTGAGGATGCATAGTTTCCCTGAGTAGTTTGTGAGTTTTCTGACGTATTTTTCGAGGAGCTACCAGGTGTACCACCTGTTAGAAACATGGAGTTCTACATTAATTTGATCCTGGGAGCAGAGCTAGTATCAGAGAGAGTTTATAGGATATCACCATCTGAGTTAGAGATCTTGAACCAGATGATTAAGTAGTTGAGAGACAAGGGATTCATTAGACCTAGTATATTGCCTTGGAGAGACTAGTTACTTCTTGTTAAAAGGAAGGATGGTTAATCGCATTTAGTTATTGATTATAGAACACTAAATATGGCAACCATTAAAAATATATATCTCTTGCCTAGGATAAATAACTTGTTTGATCATCTCAGTGGGCCAATTATATTTTCTAAGATCGATTTATGGTTTGGGTATCAACATATCAGAGTTAAAGAGTAGGATATACCCAAGTCGACATTCAAATCTAGATATGGTTATTGGTTATTCCTAGTTATGCCATTTGGAGCTACTAATGCACTAGCTATATTCATGTCTCTCATGAATAGCATCTTCATGCCTTACCTAGACCAGTTTATGACAGTGTTTATTGATAATATCTTGGTCTATAGTCGGAGTGAGGAAGAGCATGATCAGCATCTTCGTGTAGTTCTTCAGATTATTCGAGAGCATCAGCTGTATGCGAAGTTCAGCAAGTTTGAGTTCTATCTTGATCGTATCTCATTCTTGGGACGTATCATTTTTGGTAGAGGAGTCGAGATAGATCCCAAGAAGGTGGAAGGTATTAAGAGTTGGCTTGTACCTCGTACAGCTTCAGATGTACGCAGTTTTCTGGGTCTAGCAGGCTGCTTCAGACAGTTTATGGAAGATATTGCTAGGATTTTCATACCCTTGACATGGTTGACGTATAAGGATGTGTGCTTTGAGTGGTCAGATGTTTGTCAAACTTCTTTCGAGAATCTCAAGAGGAGTTGATTTTGGCTCCAATTCTGACACTTCCAGTATGACCATATGGGTTCTCAGGGTATTGTGATGCTTTAGAAGATGTGTATCGAGGTAGTATTACCTGACGATATCAGTTTTATGGTGATTCTATAGGTTTAGTCTTCTATAGTTGAGAGAATCAGTGTAGAGCAGACTGGTGATGTTAGACTTTTATAACTCAGAGTAGAGTGTCAGTGAGGACACAAACTATAGTTGAGCATTCATGAGGATGGGACTCTCAGGTTTAGGAGTCGACTTTGTGTGCCAAGGAGATATTCGATAGGAGATTATGTCTGAGGCCAATAGTTCTCAGTACTCAGTGCATCCAGAAGGGACAAAGATGTATCAGAATATTCGTCAGCACTTCTGGTAGAATGGTATGAAGAGGGAGATAGCTCCTTTTATTTCTCGGTGTTTAGTCTATCAGCAACTCAAGGCTGAGCATCGAAGACCGACCGAACTACTTCAGCCTTTACCGATTCTGGAGTAGAAGTGGGACCATATTACTATGGACTTTGTGTCCGGTCTTCCTAGATCCCCGTCTGGCAGAGATGTTATATGGGATATAGTGGATCAACTCACGAAGGTTACTCACTTTCATAGTGGGCCATCCTACAGAGAAGCTATCTGAGATATACATGAGGTAGATAGTCAGATTGTATGGTATGCCAGTTAGAATAGTCTCAGGTAGATATTCATGGTTCATGTCTTATTTCTAGCAGAGCCTGTAGCAGAGTTTGTATACTAGGTTGAAGTTCAGTTCAGCCTACTATCCGCAGACAGACGGGCAGTCAGAGGGTACTATTCAGACTTTGGAGGATATGCTTTGAGCTTGTACAATTGACTTTGGTGGATCTTGGGAGGACCACTTGCATTTAGTATAGTTCTCCTATTATAACTGATTCCAGACGAGCATTCAGATGGCACCCTTCGAGGTTTTATATGGTAGAAGATATAGATCACCGTTAGTTTGGGATGACATTGGCAAGAGGCAGATGCTTGGTCCTGAGATGATTACTAAGTCGGTTGGAGTAATCAGGCAGATCAAAGAGTATTTTATAGTGACTCAGGATTGCCAGCGTCATTGGGCGGATCAGTACCATCGTTATCTTGAGTTCTCTGTCGACGACCATATATTTCTGAGGATTTTGCCTACCTGTGGAGTTATCAGATTTGGAGTACAAAAAAAGATTAGTCCTAGATATATAGGCCCGTTCGATATTCTCGAGCGAGTTAGAGGCGTATCATATTCTCAATTATGTCGGTATATTCCAGACCCGAGCCATATCCTAGATTATTCAGAGTTGGTCGTTGGTACAGACCTATCATATGAGGAGAGGCCCGTATCATTTTTGGACCAGAGGGAGAAGGTTCTCAAGTACTGGAATATCAGATTAGTTCGTGTAGCTTAGGGATATCACTCACTTGGTGAGTCAATGTGGGAGCGCAAAGATATTATGCGTACCCTTGTCCTATTTTAGCCTATGTATGTGATTGATTGTTAGCTTATCTGTTATGTCTGTTATTATTTTTTTTTTGATTTCTTGTTGATGCCTAGGAAACTCATGTGAGCATAAAATTCTATGCTCACATTAGTTTCCTGTTTATTTTCAATTTTTTGCTGGCTTTCTTGGATTTTCTTGTTAGTTGATTTTGGATCCTTATGAAAATTTTGAGGACTGGATTTTTTAAGGAGGGAAGAGTTATGAGACTCGTCTCACAGTATTTATATTTTATGCGGATATATATTTTGTGCTAGTTATTATATTTTATTGGATCTCAAGAAAGCTCAAAAATTCTTAAAATTGAAACTTTACTACCTGACCGGTGTACTGACGTTATACTACAATATACTGATGGTATACTGTCTGGCAGATATTTGTTTCACTTTCGAGATTTTTTGAGATATTTCTCTATAAATGGTAATTGATTCATTTCTTTCTCTTTCTCTCTCCTTTCTTCTTCATTTCTTTCTCAAGCTTGGAAGCATGGCCTTGAGACCTGGAGTGTGGTTTCTGAACCCATTCGTGGTGGGGGATGTAGAAGCATAAAAATACGCTGGGGAGTTGTTCGCATAAAATCCCCAACATACATGAAGTCCGCATAAAATAGAGCTTCAATACTGTGTGGCATAAAATATGATTTCAGAGCTATACGTGTAAAATAAGAGCTTCAGCGCTCTGTGGAATAAAATATAGCTTCTGAGCTGCCCACGTAAAGCAGCGCACCAAGACTATTTTGGCATAAAAAGGGGGCTATACCTCCCTCCGGCATAAAATATGTTTGTCTTTAATGCAACGTAAAGTCATACGAGAACTCTTCTTATTCCTCGAATAAATCTGTCAGACAGAACAGTGAACCTGACTCTTGACAAAAAGTACTGCACGACGATCGAGAGGATAGCTGTGATGATAATTCTCCACAGAGACCCAGGTTGTCGTTTAGCGACATATCCTTGATACAAGTCATTTTTACGCATTCAAGGAATACGCTGCCTATTCTACACAGGCAGAGATGAGCTCTTACGTTCAAGATGAGACAAAATCAGACGCCATGTCAAAAGCTGTTTCTCGTACAGAGCTCGAGGCATATCTCGGCATTTAATGCACGAGATTGAGGCATCTCTCTGCATTAAATATACGAGATTTGGTTCTATCTTCTATAATTTTGTCATGACTGGGAGAGCTAAAACTAGGGCTAATACGCTTACATCACTATCCTGGCATTTTTTACGCCAACTAGCCTATTTTCAACTATAGGAGGACGTCGTACGCTATCTCCTCGAAATACGCCAAACAGGCTATTTTTAACTATAGGAGCACGCAGTATGCTATTTTCTCAAAATATGCCAACTCAGGCTATATTTGCCAAGGTACGTGATAAGGCTACATGGCCCAGAATACGCTCAAGACCTCAGTCAGAAAGGATAATTAGCTATCTTTACGCTGGTTACCTATCATGCAACTATCTGGCTTTTACGCCAACAAGACAGCTTTTTGGCTTCTACGCCAACAAGACAGTTATTTGGCTTTTATGCCAACCATCTCTACGCGAGAGGCAGTTACCTATGTGGCTTGCATGTCGTGATCTTTGGGAAGAAGTTATACGCGTTACCGTATAGTGGGACATATGTTACACGCAGACCCAGAGGATCATTCAAACGTGGGTAGCAGTTATTATAACCACCACGTAAAAGGTGCAACTTTCTCCATAGTTTGGCTTCTACGCTGACTGGACAGTTACTGTGACTGATCTCTATAAATAGAGACCTCTGGTCACAGGAGATCAAGGTTGAAAGATCATAGAAAAGATCGAAGAGAGGTTCAAGATCAGAGATCAAGAGATTATAGAGAGAGAGCAGTGAGAGAGAGTGTTAATTGACAACTTTGGCAACGAGAGTTCAATCCTCCCTACAATCTTTGAAGCTTCTTCTTCTTCTACAATACTTCTTCGTCATCGTGTGGTCCGAGGGAGAAAGTGATCAACCGCAGATCTGACTCCTATAGCAATTTTTCCTCAGAATTATTTTTATTGTACTTAACATCCTCGTATAGGATTAATTGTACTCTTTTTTCTTGTTTGTAAACAAAGAAAGGGTTTCGTATAAACCTAGTTTTTATTTCTCTTGTTTATCATCAAACAGTGGAATAGATTGGAACTCTTGAAGAAGTTTGTCTTATCTGCTGGGGACTACTTTCTCTTTGTCATGAATTATCGCAAAATCGGCTGCCGAGAAAGGCAAGCGAGTGAACCTGTTTTCCAATACTCCCTTCACCACAAAGATGGCTGCCGAGATTCATTGGGCTGAACTAAGGAGGAAGAAGATTATGCTCTTCCAACATATAAGGAGCCGTAAAAAGAGGCATCTTCGAGCAAATATCCTCTGCAACGATGGATCATGGAAGGATATCATAGCTTCCTTTGCTCGGGATAATTAACATTTCTATATGGCTATTCGTCCAGGAGAGAGGAGGCGTCTCATCGGACCATACAACTTGCTAGTTGTATTTTCTCCTATTATAAAGTTGGACGCAGGTGGGCAGCCTGGCCGCGTCTTCGAGTATTGTGTTGGGTCTGAATCCCTAACACAAATCTGAGCGTGGCCGCCAATAACTTAAGAAGGGGGGCTTGAATAATTTAAACAAGCCCAGTTCTGTATCCTCCCGCCATTCACCATTTTCTTGTTCATCGGCCGGAAGCCGATGAAGTGCCGTAGAGGAAGAACTGAAGATCTCCATCAGACGAGAACCTAGCGTAATAGATTTACGTCGTGATCTTGAATATTAATGAAAATCCTTTGTAAAAAATGATTTCCATCATATGTAATCATGATCTTGAATATTATTGAAAAATCCTTTGTAAAGTGAATTTCTATCATATGTAATCATGATTAATAAACTTGTCTTCTTTTACGTATTGCTGTTTTTCCATATTGCTATGAAGAAGTCTGATAATGTGCAGCTTCAGCACGTATGACTAGGTTTCTTATGCTGACTCTGATAAATGTTTATCCGGTCACATCCCGACTTTTACGCATAACGGAAGATGCGTGGAAAGCTCTTTAGCATTAAGTTGTCTTGAAGATCCAACTGTTATGCTATTTTTGGATGAGGAGTTGAATAGAATTCTGATCTGTCACTTCTCTGATACGAAGAATTTATGTTCAGAACATCATCTTCAAGAATGGCTTCCCGAAAGTTTCTCGAAAATGGGGTAAGAAATGTCCGCCGAATCAGGCCATACTTGAACTTAGATGTAAAAGATTCTGGCTAGGCTTCGAATGAACTTTCAATGGCCCAAGTAGAAGAGTCATCTTCAACGCTGACATCTATGTGTTTCAGGCATTTGTAATGTTTTGTAACCAAAAAGGAGCATTTTTAACGTAACCCTTGTAATTGGCCTTCCCGAGTATAAGACGCAAATTGTCAAGATATACGCGTATCCTGTCCTGCGTGAAAAGTCATAGCTCCATAGCATCTGTAGTGTCTGAGCGTAAAATCGTAAATCTGTAGCTTCTAAGCGTAAAAGCTTCTGAGCGTAAAATCATAGATCTGTAGCTTCTGAGCGTAAAACCGTAGATTTGTAGCTTTTGAGCGTAAAATCATAGATCTGTAGCTTCTGAGCGTAAAATCATAGATCTGTAGCTTCTGAGCGTAAAATCATAGATCTGTAGCTCTGCGCGTAAAATCTGGATCCGTTACATAGTAAGAATATTCGTCTTCCTTTTCAAATGATAGGCTGACGTAGTCCCCAATCATAACCGACTATTAAATATCGGATTTGGTTAAGGATTCGAAGAGTCATCTGAACTCTATAAATAGCCCCAGGTCGTGAGAGAGAAAACCCTTCATTTGTCTTTTGCGAAACCCTGAGAACTCTTCGTCTTCGTCTCTGCAAAACCCTGAGAACTCTTCATCTCTTTCCAAAAACTTAGTTTCGCCATGCCACCAAAACAGGCCTCCGCTGCTAAGGGAAAGAAAGTCACCTCTTCATCCCGCTCCACTGCTTAAGCACGAGCGACCTCTGTTAGGCCGAGTGAGCCTCGTTCTGAACGAAGTGCTTTGCCGTCTAGCTGTGCACCGGGCATCAAAGGTAAAGACTTCGAGAGGAATAAAACCCTTCGCACACGTTGTACGTGTACTCGCAAGGTCATCTTTTGTGCTAAGAGTCTCTTCGAGGAAGATGATGCACGTAGATGTTTTATCATTACGCCCACATTTTTAATGTGTCAGTGTAAAACTCCATCTTTTGCAGTCTGGCATAGAAACTCAGACTGTCAAATTTTGGTGTATACGGCAAAACCATGCTTTTTACGCACTGGATGTAAATTCTAGCGTAAAACTCAGTTTTTTAGCTGTCTGGCGTAAAAGCACAGACTGTGAGGTTTTGGCGTATAATGCCAGCCTTGCGTTTTACGCACTGGAAATAAATTCCAGCGTAAGACTCAAGTTTTATTGCAGTCTGGCGTAAAAGCTAAGACTGTTAGTCTTTGGTGTATGCTGCAAGAGTGTAGAATCTAGCGTAAAACTGACTTATTTTCTTGCTTTTTGCAGTGGACCTACAGATCCCTCCTTTGGCTGAAGTGATGGGCTCTGTTGCTGGAATGCTGAATTCAAATTATCTGGAGGACTTGTCGCATGTGACATTCCCCATCTCTGGAAACAAGTATCCTCCAGAAAGGAAAACTCTGATCTCGGCCCAGGGAGAACGCATATTGCTGAGTATGATCAGTGGGGAGCCCCTGACATACATAGATGGGACTGAGTATATGAAATCGTCTTTCCTATTCGGGGACGTCATTGATAAGCAATCCTAGACCAAGCCCAAGAAGGAAGATTGGGTATTTTCTGCTGAGGGCATGATCATGTATCTGCCAAAGATGCCCAGAGATTACCCTATCTCTGTATTCTTCCATGCCACACATCCTAGGAAGATGTTATGGACTCTGACTCCTGATCTTTACGGCCAGCCGGGGAAGATCTTTTATAGGAAAGGGTTAAATCGAGGGGTATTTGTAACCAGTCCCTCAGGTCCTGTCATGCCCTTCAGAGGGTTACTACCGGACAATATCCCGAGTGACGACACTTCACTGATCCAGCCGCGTCAAATATCGACTTTTTGCAATGACTTTATGGGGCAGGGAGGAGTATACCCCAGGGCTAACCCTCGAAACAGTGGATGGCTTAGCCCCCAGAATCTTCGATGGGCCAGTTTGACTACATGGGCCCTGAAGCACTTTCAGACAGAGCTGGAAAGTATTGGCTTGTTCGCGGCTGTGAGCACTACTAGTGTTGGGCTGCCTCTCAACCCCACCTTGTTCTTAGCTTTGATGGAGCAGTATAACTCGATCACTGGGACTTTTGCCACTCTGATAGGTGAGTTGGGACTGGCCCTTCATGAGATGGCAGACATCTCAAGGTTGGATACACTCCTTATGAAGAGTACATTCCCACAAATAGGGAGCTGAGGGACACAAACACTCGGGCAGTGGCAGTGTATCAAGAGCTGATGAGCCACTATCTTGCATGCACCACCTTCTACGGAGAGCCCTCTGATTTATCCCATACCAACAAATGGGCATCCTACCTCTTCTTCCATCAGGCCAGAAATGCTAAGCAGGACAAGGTTGTAGATAGCAAAGATAAGCCTTTGAACCTTCTGAGCATGCTTAGTGCCAACACAATCGATGATCTCATTGAAGACGCAGGGGCTCCAGATTGTGTTCTCTATGAGGAGGTAGGGGGTTATCCTGCAGGTACTAAAGCCTGCAGTTATATGAGGCATTATCGCAAACCTCTGTCAAAGGAAGCTCAACTGGCTGGCTTTCTCTCTATCTGGCTATGCCGATGGGTAGTGCCTGGCATCGCGTCTGCGGATCGCATTTATCGCAACATCTTATGGCTCGCAGAATGTTTGTTGTTTGGAGCCAGATTGGGCCTTCTTCCTGCCATGGTATGCAGGATACTGATGGGTACTTGCTGATGATACACAGCGTGAAGCATATCCCAGAGTGGAACTACCATTCCTATATTTGATGGGATGGTTGATCCTTCACAACACCAGAGTTATGTCTCTCGGCTCTGCCAGCGGTTCGGGCAATAACTTCTTGTTGAATTACATAAATTCTTCTTGGAATATGACTAGCGTCATAGACTGTCGGCTATCACTAAATTTTGCCCATAGTTGGAAGCTCTTTTGTACCGTCCCCTGCATGCATATCAACCAACAGGGGCCTAAACTTCAGGATGCAGGTCAGGGGAAGACTATTCTCTCTCCTAAAGCCTTTTACTGGTTGGTCTGTATTTGACCTTCCTATCTGCTGTACAGAAGTGAGGACCACTGCTACTTGGAGCCTTATCTGCCTAGCCGGTTCCCCAGGCAATTTGGGTATGACCAGTTGCACATGGGGAATCCTATCACCAGCTTCAAGTTCAAAGGTGGACTCATTGATGGAGCTAGAGGATGGCGGTATTTCATCATGGGTTGTACTGCAGCAACCTTTACTGTGCCCGCGACTTCTCTCTCCATGGAATTGCGCATTCTTTATTCGTATGCGCAGTTTTATGCGTCCATCAATACCTTCCATCGTAATTTTGTTATATATGGAAGTTTTAGAATGCCATCTCATAGGTCCACTGGAAGAGAGAAGATACCATCTGTCTCCTCTGATGAAGGTGATAAAACTACCGGTGCAGATGACTACTTGGTAATTTTACTAAGAGGCATAATAGCTCCGCCAGCAGAGCCTCTCATCATTCCTCATAAACGGAAGGCTTCTACTCAAAAAGAGCCTTCCCCCCGCAAGAAGAAGCAGGTTACCAGAGGTCCTAAAAAGACTTCCACCAAGGGGGCTTCTAGGAGTGAGTCTATTCCTTCCCCTGTTAGGGGTGATTCTTTGATTAGGGGTCCTTCGCCTTTTAGAGAAGGAACCTCCATAGTCCCAGCTGACAGTGCTGGAGATTCTTTGCCCGCGATTGCTGCTGCTACCACCGTTACTGGTAGTGCTTCGAGATCGCCTTCGAGGTCGTGTGTAATAAGGTTCAATATACCTTTATCAAGACAAATAATGGGTCTAGCCCCTCCTTTGTCTATAAGTATTTCCAGCAAAATTCTATCTGATGAGCCTAGGGTAGATCTGGGTGATGAATGGGATGACTACTCCCTGGCGTCAGTTGGTGCACCCTCTTCTCCAGGTATGACAGCTTGCTTAGCATCATTAAGAAATGATTTAGCTGTATAGGCTGCAGACGCAACATATATACCATCCGCCATGGGTAAATATTGTCTTCACATTTTTTCAGGAAAATTAATATCAAATTGATATTAACTTTCTCTTGTCTTCTTTTCAGGCGAAGACATCTCTGGGGAGGGCAGAGTTGACGCAACTTCTGACTTTGTTGCGGATCCTGCTAATGAAACGGCTGTGCCCGACGTCGAAGAAGCATGCTTTGAAGCTGTCGACCTTTCATCCACAATATTCTTGGGTGTTACCCTGCCAATAGCAGTTCAAATAACATCAGAGGAGGATGAGCCTACCATCTTGACTGTGCCTCCTTCGTTGAGCTTGCCAGCAACTTCAACCGTTGTTGGCATCTTTTTTTGTTGCACCATTTATTGAAGCAACGACTGTGGCAACATCCTCTACAGTCATTCCTGAGAGGAGGTTTACCGATATTTCGGCCACCCCCAGCGTTTATTCGAGCTTTGCTATGCTAGTGGATCAATACACTAGCATATTCTACCTCACCATGAAAGAATTGATATCCATGGTGCTGGAGAAGAATCTAGGCTTCGATGCTCTGAAGATGTCCTCCAACCGCCCAATAGCGCAGATTAGAAATTTTAATAACGCTGAAAGAGCTAACGCGCTAGAGCAAATAGTTAATGGTTTAGAATAACCCATTAACGAATATTTGAAACTATCCCGAGGCAGCATCGATGACCTAGTTCAGGCTGAATATGACTCCCTAACAGCAAAACTTGCTCATCGGACGGAATCTTTAAACAAATCCATCCTGGAATGTCAGCAAGACATAGAGAAAGAGCAAGCAGTATTGGTGGAGAGTATTCCTCAACTGTCTCGGTGCCGTGCAGAATGTGAGGGATTGGAAGCTGAACTTGCTCAGATAAGAGAGAAGCTTCTCCAAGCATCGCTAGTTCGCGATGTATTGGAAAGTCAAGTGAAGACAGCTCAGCAGAACTTAGCACATGTGGGTGTCATCCATGCAAGCTTGGTTGATACTTTGTCCGAACTATCTCCCATGAGCAATAACGAGGCAAGGCTGGAACGGGCTCGCACTAATATTTTGAACGTGCTCGCACTTACAGATAAGGGATTTAACTGCTCCTCACTAATGATGTATATTTTTCCTCCTTTTGTAATTTGCTATCCTAGAGATAATAAAGATACATTTTCTGACTTTTTTGGACCCATCACTTTGGAATATAAATGATAGGATAGGATGAAAGTGATATCAGAGGTAATATGGACATGATATACTTTCGGTAAGTTACAGCTGGATATATCTATTCAGAGGTTAAATGGACATGATAGAATATGATCCAACTAAATTTGTATACAAAAACACTATCAGTGGTAATATGGACGTGATAGGTTTTGAAGTTCCAAATTAGTTAAACATATCTATTCAGAGGTCATAAGAACATGATAGAATATGATCCAACCAGTCTTTGTACGTAGTATCATCAGAATGAGATCTTCATCATACTCCGTTTCAGCAAGGGAGATTAAGGTAGTACTTCTTCAAGAATTTGCCATTGATAGGAGCCATTATCAAATCTTCATTAGGCTTGGCTAATCTGTAAGCACAATTTGAAAATGTCTTTTCAATCACATAAGGGCCCTCCCATTTGGGCTGGAATTTGCCCTTACTTTTGTGCGTAATGATCATTGGCCTCTTTACAGCTAAAACTAGCTCACCAACCTTGAATACTCTTTCCTTCACTTTTTGGTTAAAAGCTCTGGAAATGCGTGCCTGGTAAAATGTAATGCGTTGTTGAGCTTGAAGGCATTTCTCATCTAATCCTTCTAGCTCTTGAAGCCTTAAGTGACCATTATTTTCCTGAGTCAACTCATTAACCACTGCTATTCTGAGTGATAAAATTTGGACTTCAATGGGGAGAACTGCTTCACACCCGTAAACTAATAAAAATGGAGTAAAACCCGTTGGTGTTCGTACCGTTGTGCGGTATGCCTAGAGGCATTCTCCCAGATTCTTATTCCAATCTCTTTTGTTCGAAGAGACGAACTTCTTCAAGAGTTTTGATAATTGTTTTGTTGAGGCCATATTTTGTATCTGATTTTTATATCTGATTTTTCCCAGATTATATGTCGTTGCTCAACATGATGTTGTATCCGTCGGCTCAACGAAGAAGACTTTGGTCGTCCAATTCGACCAATCTGCTTATGAAGACATACTTCACGCAGGGGGTAACTCTCATTCCCTCTTTGTCCAGGACAACAGGAAGCTGCGTAAAGTTTGGATGCACCAGACATCCTCTACCCTTCCTGCAGGCTCCCTCTCTCCGATCAGCAAGGTTGTGACAACACTGCCTACACGCTCTACGCGTAAAACTATGTCTCCCGTCTGTGACGTAGCAGACAAAACTTCTGGCAATGCCCCAGTGCTAATCCAGAAGTCTAGAATGCGCCATGCGTATAAAAATCTGTCTTCCATCTGTGATGTGGCAGACAAAACTTCTGGCAATGCCCCAGGGCCAATCCAGAAGTCTACAACGCATTCTGCACGTAAACATCCGTCTTCCGTCTATGACGTGGCAAACAAAACTTCTGGCAATGGCCCAGTGCCAATCCAAAAGACTAGAATACGCTCTGCGCGTAAAACTTTGTCTCCCGTCTGTGACGTGGCAGACAAAATTTCCGACAAGGCTTCAACGCCAATTCGGGAACTTCAAACGCGCCCTGCGCGTAAAAATATATCTTCCATCTATAAGGAGGCTGATGGACCCTTGGAGCACATCAAAGGAAAACGAGTGGCGAATCTCTCAACCTCTAGGCATGTACGCCCACAAGAGAAGAAGTTGCCCACTCTTCAGATTATGCGTGATGCCAGAGGCCGTTTAAGGACTTTTTCTGTTTTATGCGAGCCTGTGCAGAACTCCAAATTACGCCAAGATAAAACTGTCCGCGTAAAGAAGACCCGTTTTACGGGAAAATATGCTCCTCAGATGGATAATGGATCGTACGCCACTCACATGGGTGAACTACTGTATTCTTATGGAAGAGAAAGGGTTATGGTTCCCAATCTCCACGTTCCTACTGATATAAAAAGGCATAATAAGCCTTCCTCTTCTTCTGTTAATCCCCCTGATTTGTGCAATTTCCTGATTCAAAAATGCAAAGACAAGGGATCTTCTGATATGTCTATTATACCCCTAGGGAGAATTGTTGTAATAGCCATAAAGTTGTAATTAACTACTATTGTTCTAAGGCAAAACGGTCAGTTTTCGACCGATTGAACTACTCTTTGTCCTTACAGGAAGAAGAATCGACATTCGCGTCAGTAAACATGGCTTCGCATATTCTTAGAGGAAAGTCAAGTTCAAGACGTCATCCCTCTAGAACTTCAAGCCAAAGGAGATTTGACAGACTCCTTGAGAATATTGAAGCAGGTATTTTTTGGAATGCTCGTTCGAGGTCAAGACAATCGGCTTAATATTCTTCTGATTCCGATACTGGGGGTTACCAGCTTTCTGAATATGATGCTGAAAGTATAGACTCAATCTCTATATAGATCTATACTAATCCCTCAGTGACTTCCATAGAAATGGGAGTTTATGCCGTTGGAGATGAATATTAAGAGGCTTCCCCATCAAGAAGTACGGAGCAACATATTACTGTATTGGAAGCATCGCTTAAAAAGATGCATACCATGATAGAGAGTATGCGCCAGATGATGGTGACTCAATATGCAGCTGTAATAGCTGAAGCTCCAGTTCCTCTGACTCAACTATGTGTGGGGGTAGACATACCACCATCCAATGCAAGCCAGGAGCCTGATCCAAATCTAGAGTCAGCTGTTCCTCAACCTCTCAACCCAGAGAATGTATTGCCTCCTGTTGGAGTTACAATACAATCGACCTCTCACCTCTCTGCGATCCCTTGCCCAACTGAAGATCCGATAGAAGCAGTTCAGGAATTAAAGGCCCAATTTGATGCCTTGAAATATAAGGATCAGCTCAAGAAGTTGGAAATCAACCAGCCATACCCAGCTGTTTGGGACGAGATCTCTTTCCCACCAAAATATACACCACGGGCTATGGTTTGGTTTGAGGGAAATACATCACCAAGCCAGTATATGAACTACTTCAGCATGATGACGGTGTTGTTGCAAGGGAATGACGCCCTTCTCACTCGGGTATTTAAGGGCTGTCTGTCTGGAGTGGCCTACCAATAGTACCGTAGTCGAGCGGACAACTGTATTACTTCTTTTGATAATTTCAAGGCCCTATTCTTCGCTCGTTTCTACGAGGGAGGGATAGACATGTCTATGTCATCGCTCATCGAAGTAAAGCAGAAGGAGAAAGAAAAAGTTCGTACTTTTATTGAATATTTTCGTCAAACTACTTTGCAGATGCCTCCTGGAGTTCCGGATTCAGCTTTGGTGGACATTTGCCGGAAGAACCTTCTCCCACTGATCTCAGTGTTCACAGGACCATATCAGTTACAGGATTGGCCCTCGTTTATCATATCGGTGATAGCCGCTGAAGATAACAGTCGGAAGGCTCGCGACAACGGAATCATGATCTCTACCTCTGATAGAGGAAAGCGCTCGTCCTCCAATAACGACCATACTCGTAGTTCCAAAGGAAAAGAAGCTCTGGCAATCAATACGTCCAGGCACCATACTCCAGTAACTATGCAGGCGAATCCTGGGACTTCCAGGCCTAAAGAAGAATATTCTTTTGATGACGACGACATTCCGAGCATATTCGATTGTCTAGTCAAGAGTGGCAAGCTTACTCTCCCCGAGGTAAAGCGCCCAAATAAAGTCGACAGTACCAATAACCCTAAGTACTGCATTTTCCACAGGTACTTACATCACTCCACAAAGGCATGTTATGTACTAAAAAGGAAAATCTAGGAGTTGATCGACGCCAAGGCCATCACTCTACGTAATAGCGAGAAGACAGTCTCTGCCAACATGATCTCACTCCAGTTTGGCAATCTGCCACCTCAAGAAGTCCCGAATGGTGTGGTACCTATTCCACGCGCAATGATGAACATTGTTAATCTCCCTCCAACCAGGGGTCAAAATCATGACCTAGTACCCCTAACTACTAAGCGTGGGGAGAGCATGTGGGTTCACCCTGATCTGGTGTCAGAAATTGAGGAAGAGACTCAAGCTACTAAAGCTAAGTCTAAAATGAACTCAAAATGTAAACCATGTCATATGGTTGCAATATCCCCGACATCGGAAGAAGAAGCTTTGGCAACCGGAACTCGGTCAGGGAAAGTCTACCTTAAAGACTATGGAGGGAACCAGGAGGAAGCAACGGCAGACACTTCAGCTGCCAAACATCCAGAACCTGAACCTGTTATGCCAGAAGCAGGTCCTTCCAAACCAACTTCGGTGGACAAGGGCAAGCAAAAAGAAGTTCATTTTGATAAACCCTAAAGAATATTCAAAAAAAGGTTTAGAGAAACCATATAACTTTGACATCTTGGCTTAGTTGGCTAATACTCTGGCCAGATTGTCCATCTTTGAGCTACTCAGGCTATCCAAAGACACTCATCAAGCCTTGAGTGAAGCATTGATGCAAGCAGATATATGTGTCACTACCACATTTTAGGAAAAAGGGTATTTTAGAAATTTCCTATTTAAATAAATATTGTGCATGGTAAATAATATTTGTTGTATTATTTAATTATTGTTGGATATTATTAAATTATTTTCGACTTATTTTAGTGGACCCAACTAGTGTAGTTTGGACCCATGGACCAACATGAATTAAATAGTTAGATTTGGCCCATTTAGAAAGCCCATAGTTAAGGAGATGGATTAAATTAATTAAGTGATTAGACTAGAAGCTTCCTTCCTTAATTATTTCTTCATGAGAGGCCCCAAGGGGTACATTGGACATTTTATAATTGCTTGGGAGAGGGGCAAGGCCGGCCTATTAAAAGAGGGGAGGAAATTTCTCTCTCCTCTCATTCTCGTTCTAAATCTAGATCTAGAATTTCCCACTCCCAAATTCCCTCCATTCCCATTCCAATTTCCTACCAAATTCATTTCAAATTTTTCCCAATTCACCATTAGAAAAGGAGGAAGCAAGGATCTAGAAGAAGGAAGCAAGGATCTACAAAGAGGAGCAAGGATCTACAATTTGGAAGCAAGTTCTTCTCAATTGGAGGTTTCATTGGGAATTCATCTCCCAATAGGTATAATTCAGATTTTCCCATTTAAATAGCTTCTAAATCTGAGATTTAATCATGTAAAACCAACCTATATGTATGTACTACCCATAGGACTTTGTTTTGTGTTCATAGGAGACCCATGGAGAAAGTTATGGTGCTTTTTGTGTTAATTTTGTTGGAATTCCGAATTTACATTTTGTTGTGTGTATCAATTGATCCTATAGATCAATTGGACATGAGCTTATGTGTTTGGGGCTAGTGTCGTATCCATAATTTGGTACATGTGGTTCGTATCCCAACTATTTGGTGATACGTGTTATTTTGGAGGTTTTCCCTCCGACACGGGGCTTTGAACATGTCGTATTTTGACACGGACACATAGATCTACTTTTGATACTTTGATTTATTCATAAATATTATTTGTGATTTGTTTGTATCCTTTGGGGTGCAATTGGTTGTGTGTTGGACTCGTGTCACATGCGTATCCTAGATCTAGTGGGATACGGTATGATACTCTCCAATTGTGTGGATTTTTGAATAGATCTAATTATGTATGGTTTAAATTCTTCAATTATAATTAGTAAATATATATAGATATTATATATTTATTTTGTGTATTTATTATAGTAATTATTGTAGCATAGATCTATATATTTTTGTGTGTGCTAATATGATGTACAAATATAATATGTAGCTTTCTTGCATGTAATTATATATGTACTTATGTTAATAGTATAAATTATACATAAATGTTTTATAAAATATATTTATGTGTTTAATTGTGTAATTATATTATTTATAATTATTATGTAATTATTTGTATATTAATGTATATATTTTAGGTGTGCTTCTAGCCATGTAAAATATGAACATTAATATGTGCATGTGTTGTAACTATTGGTATTTAATTATAAGTTTATATGTACATATATATATAAGTATATAATTATTTATTTATATATATGTATTGTGATTATTATTGCATATATATATTTATATATATATATATATATATTTTTATATTTTTATTTGTTTTGGTGACAGTGGTTTCTATGATAGTGAAACTATTATTATTTGGTCTGAACAGCAGCCGCTGTACAGTGGTCAGCATCAATGACAGATCTGTCATTAATGCTGCGGCAGTTTTGAGCGGCAACCTTTCAGCGACATTTTTTTGTGACAGTTTGAAACTGTCAGCAAACTGTGACAGCAGCGGTTTTGTATATGGAGTTTCTGCGATAAATTTTCAGTGACAGTCAAGACTGTCACTATTAAACCTGTTTTTATTTTATCTTGTTTTGTTCACTATTTTCAGTGACGCTTTGACAGTTTTAAATTATATTTTATATATTATTATTGTATATATATATATGTGTATATATATGTGTTTTGTATAATATTTGTAATAATATATTATGTTATTTGTATACATATTGGTTTGTATATATATTATTTTAGGGTATATATTATTTGTATTAGTAGTATACTTTGTGTGAGTATGATTTGGGATCTAATTTTTATTCCTAAATTGTTGTATTTTATTTCTATATTATTTATATAGATTTCTTGTGAGGTTGACCTTGGTTTGACTTTAGTTGACTTTAGAGTTGACCATAGTTGACTTTTGACTTAGAATTTATTTATTGACCTAGGAGTTGACTAGTTTGACTTGTTCTCTTTCCGGGACCTTGTTTTAATGTGGTATTCCATATCTAGGTCTTCGAGGCACCGAGTCAGACATCTGTGAGACTGTTCTTTGGATTTCAGGCGAGTACATTCTCTGATAGTTTCTTATTTATGATATCCTCTATGTTCGTTGTATCTAATGTAGATTTACATGTTTCTCTCGACACTATGGTTACACGGATTGGTATATCCGGATCTCGTCATGAGATGTTATTCCTTGGTATATGGTGTATATGGTGCAAGTATTGTTTCATTGGTTATCTTGTACATGTACAGACACCGATTCTCGGGGAGACTAGCTATCTTCTTGGGGAATCTAGTGCCATAGCATACCGTGGTTGGATCTATTATACCAGTTGGGGTGGGGAGTATTACTATAGATATGTGATCAAATCCCTATTGAATAAAGTATTGGTAAGCGAATAGTGTTGATCATGCACCGCACGTATGATTAGCCAGGCCGCATTGTATCTTGCCCAAGCCGATCACATGTTAAGCTAGTACTCACACACTTAGTCATTAGTATTATTATTTCATTGGCATATTGTTCATTATTGTATTTCTTTCCAGTATTTCCTTATTGTCTATATATCTCTTGTATCTATTTTGTGCATCTTGTTTATCCACAGCTATTTACTGCTATATAGTTTTTATAATGGATTAAAACTGCTGTTAGAGATGTACTCTGCTCCTTTCCTGACTGGATATATTTTTCCAGATGACACTGAGGAGTACCCTACCTATTATGGACCCCAGGATATTGTGGGTTTAGATTCGGAGACCCTGGCTCAAGAGGGACTTATCCCAACTGAGACAGTTGACCCTAGAGTGTAGCTTGTAGTATGATAGTATTCTTTTGTACTGGATTTGTCTCTATCTTATTTTTGTTACTCTTCAGACTCATTGATGTATTATTTTAAACTCATGAGTTGATGACTATTCTATTCTTATCTGATTCATGTTCATTCTATCTTAGTTCTGTGATTGAGTACACTATCTTTTGGTGGTTCATTATATTAGATAGACTTTCTAGACAGCGTTCTACCGCCGATTCTGCGGCGTAGGCTGGGCGTTGTTTCCGACTAGTACCCTTACCCCGGGTGTGGGTCGTGACACGTTTTTGGTTTTAGCCTATGCAGGTCTAGCTTCACAAGTATGTGATATCGTGGTAGTGCGATAACTTAGTTGTACTACTGCAAGCCTGCAATAGGATATAGGATATAGGCTGAGATACTCAATCACATCTAGGAAATTCTTTTGATTCAACTATTCTCCTTTGATATTGATACTTGATCTCTTAAACTGTCCTTTCCTTGATATCTTACATCTTGTGCCATATTGATTCTTTCTTTCGCTTTATCTCAGGATGCCGCCTAAGACTAGATCACAGCAGGGGAGAGCAGCTTCTGAGAGGTCTGCGACATCCCGAGGGCCTGCACCAGTCACTTCTCCGGTGATTGGAGTGTCAGCTACTTTCGGAGGTCCACCACCTACTCAGAGGACTGTGCCAGCTGTATCTGAGGGGCTTCCACCTCCACCTTCTGTGCCAGCAGAGGCGTCACAGATGTTTACACTGTTTCGTGAGATGCTCGAGGCACAGAGGGCTCAGTCAGAGGCACATCAGAGGCAGACCGACGTTCTACGGCAGGGCATCGAGAGTGCTCATCAGCTTGCTCGTACTGTAGTTGAGAGAGGAGTTCCGGTCCAGCAGCAGGTTGTTCCTCAAGTTGCTCAGCTTCGGCCAGGCAACATTCAGGACTTCAAGAAACTGGAGCCTAGGGTTTTCAAAGGGACGGAGGGCATCGTCTATGCTGATGATTGGCTCGAGGACATTGAGCGTCTTATGAGGGTGTCCCATCTTTCTGAAGATCTGAAGGTTGAGGGGGTAGGACTTCAACTGTTCGACGTCGCTCGCACTTGGTTCAGGAATGAGCCGGTTCTAGTTGACGCAGGACAATCTTGGGAGGTATTCAAGGACCTTTTCAAGAAGAAGTTTTTCGCTCGGATAGACAGGCTTGACTTGGGGAGACAATTTGAGAGTCTCATTCAGGGAAGCATGTCTGTGGAGGAATACGCTGCGGAGTTCGGTAGGTTGAGCCGATTTGCAGAGTACTTGGTGAGGGAGCCGGAGGTTCGAGCTATTCGTTTCCGAGAGGGTCTAAACTGGGAGGTGAAGATTCTCATTCCGTCTTTTTATGAGACATACTAGGAGATACTTGCGGCGGCACGCAAGGTTGAGCGGGATCTGGGTTTGAAGACCAAGAGAGACCGTAATTCTTTTCTGGGGGCCAACGACAGTGCAGTATCTGCCAAACGTCCTCATTTCCAGTCCAGACCTTTCCAGCAGCCACAGCAGAACCAGACTCCAGCTAGAGCGCCTTTTCACCAGGCACCTCAGCAGCAGAGGCAGTTACAGCAGGCCCCATGCAACTTCTGCAAGAAGTCCGGCCACATCTGGGAAGTTTGCAGGAGGAGACTAGGAGTTTGTTTGTATTGTGGTACTGAAGGGCATCAATCGAGGGAGTGTCCTCGTCGTACAGTTCAAGGAGCAGCTCCAGCTCCGAGGACACAGACGAGACCACCTGCAGCACAGTCGAGGGGACCGCTTCCGACACAGCAGCAGCATTTTGTCCAGCATCAATAGCAGGGAGGTGCTCGGCAGGGACGAGCGTTTGCTATGACCGTCGAAGAGGAAGAACCAATAGGAGATGTCATCGCAGGTTCTATTCTTCTTGATTCCATTACAGCTTTAGCTTTGTTTGATAGTGGTGCTTCGTATAGTTTTATATCTGTTTCTTTTGCTCTGAAGCATGGTTTGGTAGCTAAGTCTTTGCTTAGGACTTGCAAGATCATGACCGGGGGAGGCATTATCCTGGTTAATGATATTTGTAAGGATCGGAGAGTTACTCTGGGAGGCCGGGAGTTGAGTGCGTGTCTACTTGTAATGCCACTTCCAAGCTATGATATTGTACTTGGGATGGATTGGTTGAGTAGGCACCGTGCTAGCATAGACTGTAGAGGAAGTAGAGTTTTGTTTGGTCCGCCAGGAGAGCCAGAGTTCGAGTTTCCTAGAGGAGCTACGGAGCAGGGGGAAGGCATTATTTGTGGAGCTATGGTGGAAGACAAGGAGTTGCCGCATCCGTTGATAGCAGAATTTTTGGATGTGTTTCCTGAGGAATTGCCAGGATTTTCGCCAGATCGAGATGTTGAATTTTCTATAGACTTGGTGCCAGGTGCAGAACCAATTTCGTAACATGTCTATAGAGTAAACAACAGCGAGCTGGTCGAGTTGAAGAAGCAGGTGGACGAATTGAAGGATAAGGGGTTTATCAGATCGAGTTCTTCACCATAGGGAGCCCCGGTATTGTTTGTACCGAAGAAGGATGGATCGGTGCGCATGTGCATTGATTACAGGGCTTTGAATAATCTCACTATCAAGAATAAGTATCCTTTGCCACGGATTGATGATCTGTTTGATCAGTTGAGTGGTGTGAAGGTGTTTTCTAAGATAGATTTGAGATCAGGCTACTATCAAGTGAAGGTGAAGCCGGAGGACATACCGAAGACTACTTTTAGACCTCGGTATGGTCAGTACGAGTTTATGGTGATGTCGTTTGGTTTGACTAATGCACCGGCGGTATTTATGAACTTGATGAACAAGGTGTTCCACCAGTACCTTGACAAGTTCGTGGTGGTGTTCATCGATGACATACTCATATACTCGAGGACACCGGAGGAGCATGAGGAGCATTTGAGGATTGTGTTAGATGTGCTGAGGAAGAAGAAGCTGTATGGGAAGTTGTCCAAATATGAGTTTTTCTTGGACAAAGTAGAATTCTTGGGGCATATTGTGACTGGTGATGGTATTTCAGTGGATCCGAAGAAGATTTCAGCAGTGGAATCTTTGAAGACTCCGAGTTCAGTAGCAAAGATCAGGAGTTTCTTGGGATTGGCAGGCTATTACAGGAAGTTTGTGCAAGATTTTTCGAGGATTGCCGAGCCGATGACCAGACTCACAAGGAAGGATGTGGAGTTTGTTTGGACGGAGGATTGTCAGGTTGTTTTTGAGGAGTTGAAGAAGAGGTTGACGTCTGCTCCTATTTTGACATTGCCATCAGGGTCCGGAGGTTTCACTATTTATAGTGATGCATCGGGGAAGGGTTTAGGTTGTGTTCTTCAGCAGCATGGGAAAGTGATTGCCTATGCATCCAGGCAATTGCGTCCTCATGAAAAGAACTATCCTACCCATGATTTGGAGTTGGCAGCTGTCATATTCGCCCTGAAGTTGTGGAAACAATATTTGTACGGAGAGCGTGTGGAGATCTTCATAGACCACAAAAGCTTGAAGTACGTTTTCACGCAGAAGGAGTTGAACATGAGACAGCGTCGGTGGTTGGAATTGATGAAGGATTTTGATATCTCTTTGCAATATCATCCTGGGAAAGCCAATGTAGTTGCCGATGCTTCGAGCAGGTATCCGGTAGCTATGTTCTTGACGCAGGATCGATATCTGTTGGAGGACTTGGAGAGCTTGGGCATTGAGGTAATTGTTCCTGGGTGTGCTATGAAGATGTAGGGATTGCAGATACACTCAGATTTGATGGACAAGATCAAGGCAGCACAGTATGATGATGTATCTTTGAGGAGTATCAGAGCTCAGGTGAGAGCAGGATTGGAGGATGATTTTACTATTGCAGAGGATGGATCCTTGAGGCATGGAGTTAGATTGTGTGTGCCTAGTGGGGAGTTGCGCGAGGAGGTATTGCAGGAAGCGCATCGCTCTCAGTATTCCATACATCCAGGTGCTAACAAGATGTATCGAGATATGCGAGAGAGTGTGTGGTGGTATGGCATGAAGAGAGAAGTGGCACAGTTTGTATCCAGATGCTTAGTGTGCCAGCAGGTGAAAGCCGAGAGGCAGAAGCCAGGAGGGTTACTTCAGCCATTACCCATTCCAGAGTGGAAGTGGGAACACATTACTATAGATTTTGTGTCCGGACTTCCACGATCTCCAGGAGGGAAAGACGCGATTTGGGTCATTGTTGATAGATTGACCAAGTCGGTCCACTTTTTGCCTTTCAAAGTGGGTTTGTCTACAGAGAAGCTGGCAGAGATGTATGTGAGGCAGATCATTAGGATACACGCAGTTCCCGTCAGCATAGTCTCAGATCGAGATAGTCGTTTCACTTCTTATTTCTGGAGGAGTTTGCAGGAGAGTTTGGGCACTCAGCTCAAGTTCAGTACTGCATATCATCCCCCGACAGATGGGCAGTCAGAAAGGACTATCCAGACTCTCGAGGATATGTTACGCACTTGTGTACTAGATTTTGGGGGTTCTTGGGAGGACCATCTCTATTTGGTAGAGTTTGCTTACAACAACAGTTACCAGGCCAGTATAGAGATGTCACCTTTTGAAGCTCTATATGGTCGGAGGTGTCGTACTCCTTTGTCTTGGGACGATGTTGGAGAGAGAATTTTGCTTGGGCCAGAGATGGTTGTGGATGCAGCGGAGAAGGTTCATTTGATCAGAGACAGACTTCGAGTGGCGCAGGACAGACAGCGGCATTGGGCCGATAGCCATCGGAGACCTTTGGAGTTTGAGGTATAGTTTAGATTTTGTTTGTGCTTGTTCTTGTTTGTTATAGATTAAGTTCTTAAGATGGTATTTTGTTCTAGGTGGGTGGTTTGGTGTTTCTGAGGATTTCTCCGACACGAGGCACGATTCGCTTCGGTGGAGGCGGAAAGCTTAGTCCGCGATTCATCGGACCTTTCACTATTCTAGAGAGGGTCCGTACAGTTGCTTATAGACTAGACTTGCCACCTACATTGGAGGGAGTGCACAACGTATTTTATGTGTCACAGTTGAGACGATACGTGGCAGATCCTAGTCATGTATTGGATCACTCGGAGATAGAGGTGGGCCCTACTCTTAGCTATCCAGAGCAGCCAGTTGAGATTCTGGATCGGAGAGAGAAGGTATTGAGGAACCAGACTATTCCTTTGGTGCGTGTCGCATGGAGGAATCACTCTCCGGGGGAGTCTACCTGGGAGAGAGAGGATGACATGCGAGAGCGTTATCCATATTTGTTTGTACCTTGAGGTATGTTATTTCTAGTTATGTTCTGTTCATTGTTATGTTCTGTTCATTAGTTAGTTGTGATTCTTTAGTTCTGTTCTGTGTTTTTCTGGGGGTAGTTTTCGTCTTTGAATTTCGAGGACGAAATTATTTTAAGGAGGGTAGACTTGTCACTACCATATTTTAGGAAAAAGGGTATTTTAGAAATTTCCTATTTAAATAAATATTGTGCATGGTAAATAATTTTTGTTATATTATTTAATTATTGTTGGATGTTATTTAATTATTTTGGACTTATTTTAGTGGACCCAACTAGTGTAGTTTGGACCCATGGACCAACATGAATTAAATAGTTAGATTTGGCCCATTTAGAAAGCCCATAGTTAAGGAGATGGATTAAATTAATTAAGTGATTAGACTAGAAGCTTCCTTCCTTAATTATTTCTTCATGAGAGGCCCCAAGGGGTATATTGGACATTTTATAATTGCTTGGGAGAGGGGCAAGGCCGGCCTATTAAAAGGGGGGGAAATTTCTCTCTCCTCTCATTCTCATTCCAAATCTAGATCTAGAATTTTCCACTCCCAAATTTCCTCCATTCCTATTCCAATTCCCTACCAAATTTATTCCAAATTCTTTCCAATTCACCATTAGAGAAGGAGGAAGCAAGGATCTAAAAGAAGGAAGTAAGGATCTACAAAGAGGAGCAAGGATCTACAATTTGGAAGCAAGTTCTTCTCAATTGGAGATTTCATTGGGAATCCATCTCCCAATAGGTATAATTCAGATTTTCCCATTTAAATAGCTTCTAAATCTGAGATTTAATTATGTAAAATCAACCTATATGTATGTACTACCCATAGGACTTTGTTTTGTGTTCATAGGAGACCCATGGAGAAAGTTATGGTACTTTTTGTGTTAATTTTGTTGGAATTCCGAATTTACATTTTGTTGTGTGTATCAATTGATCCTATAGATCAATTGGACATGAGCTTATGTGTTTGGGGCTAGTGTCGTATCCATAATTTGGTACATGTGGTTCGTATCCCAACTATTTGGTGATACGTGTCATTTTGGGGGTTTTCCCTCCGACACGGGGCTTTGAACATGTCGTATTTTGACGCGGACACATAGATCTACTTTTGACACTTTGATTTATTCATAAATATTATTTGTGATTTGTTTGTATCCTTCGGGGTACAATTGGTTGTGTGTTGGACTCGTGTCACATGCGTATCCTAGATCTAGTGGGATACGGTGTGATACTCTCCAATTGTGTGGATTTTTGAATAGATCTAATTATGTATGGTTTAAATTATTCAATTATAATTAGTAAATATATATAGATATTATAAATTTATTTTGTGTATTTATTATAGTAATTATTGTAGCATAGATCTATATATTTTTGTGTGTGCTAATATGATGTACAAATATAATATGTAGCTTTCTTGCATGTAATTATATATGTACTTATGTTAATAGTATAAATTATACATAAATGTTTTATAAAATATATTTATGTGTTTAATTGTGTAATTATATTATTTATAATTATTATGTAATTATTTGTATATTAATGTATATATTTTAGGTGTGCTTCTAGCCATGTAAAATATGAACATTAATATGTGCATGTGTTGTAACTATTGGTATTTAATTATAAGTTTATATGTGCATATATATATAAGTATATAATTATTTATTTATATATATGTATTGTGATTATTATTGCATATATATATTTATATATATATATATATATAAATATATTTTTATATTTTTATTTGTTTTGGTGACATTGGTTTCTATGACAGTGAAACTGTCATTATTTGGTCTGAACAGCAGCCGCTGTACAGTGGTCAGCATTAATGACAGATCTGTCATTAATGCTGCGGCAGTTTTGAGCGGCAACCTTTCAGCGACGTTTTTTTGTGGCAGTTTAAAACTGTCAGCAAACTGTGACAGCAGCGGTTTTGTATATGGAGTTTCTGCGATGAATTTTCAGTGACAGTCAAGACTGTAACTATTAAACCTGTTTTTATTTTATCTTGTTTTGTTCACTGTTTTCAGTGACGCTTTGACAGTTTTAAATTATATTTTATATATTATTATTGTATATATATATGTGTATATATATGTGTTTTGTATAATATTTGTAATAATATATTATGTTATTTGTATACATATTGGTTTGTATATATATTATTTTAGGGTATATATTATTTGTATTAGTAGTATACTTTGTGTGATTATGATTTGGGATCTAATTTTTATTCCTAAATTGTTGTATTTTATTTCTATATTATTTATATAGATTTCTTGTGAGGTTGACCTTGGTTTGACTTTAGTTGACTTTAGAGTTGACCATAGTTGACTTTTGACTTAGAATTTATTTATTGACCTAGGAGTTGACTAGTTTGACTTGTTCTCTTTCCGGGACCTTGTTTTAATGTGGTATTCCATATCTAGGTCTTCGAGGCACCGAGTCAGACATCTGTGAGACTGTTCTTTGGATTTCAGGCGAGTACATTCTCTGATAGTTTCTCATTTATGATATCCTCTATATTCGTTGTATCTAGTGTAGATTTACATGTTTCTCTCGACACTATGGTTACACGGATTGGTATATCCGGATCTCGTCATGAGATGTTATTCCTTGGTATATGGTGTATATGGTGCAAATATTGTTTCATTGGTTATCTTGTACATGTACAGACACCGATTCTCGGGGAGACTAGCTATCTTCTTGGAGAATCTAGTGCCATAGCATACCGTGGTTGGATCTATTATACCAGTTGGGGGTGGGGAGTATTAGTAGAGATATGTGATCAAATCCCTATTGAATAAAGTATTGGTAAGCGAATAGTGTTGATCATGCACCGCACGTATGATTAGCCAGACCGCATTGTATCTTGCCCAAGCCGATCACATGTTAAGCTAGTACTCACACACTTAGTCATTAGTATTATTGTTTCATTGGCATATTGTTCATTATTGTATTTCTTTCCAGTATTTTCTTATTGTCTATATATCTCTTGTATCTATTTTGTGCATCTTGTTTATCCACAGCTATTTACTGTTACAAAGTTTTTATCATGGATTAGAACTGCTGTTAGAGATGTACTCTGCTCCTTTCCTGACTGGATATATTTTTCCAGATGACACTGAGGAGTACCCTACCTATTATGGACCCCAGGATGTTGTGGGTTTAGATTCGGAGACCCTGGCTCAAGAGGGACTTATCCCAACTGAGACAGTTGACCCTGGAGTGTAGCTTGTAGTATGATAGTATACTTTTGTACTGGATTTGTCTCCAGCTTATTTTTGTTACTCTTCAGACTCATTGATGTATTATTTTAAACTCATGAGTTGATGACTATTCTATTCTTATCTGATTCGTCTTCATTCTATCTTAGTTCTGTGATTGAGTACACTATCTTTTGGTGGTTCATTATATTAGATAGACTTTCTAGACAGCGTTCTACCGCCGATTCTGCGGCGTAGGCTGGACGTTGTTTCCGACTAGTACCCTTACCCCGGGTGTGGGTCATAACAATATGCTTGACTCAGCTCAAGTCCCCCGATAAAGAACCTGTAGCATATCCTCAATGTCATAGTGTGATGGAAGTGGTCCCTAACATCACTTTCACTCAAGAGGACATGTTGTTGAAACACAAAAAACACGACAGGCCGCTTTATTACACCGGATACATCAGCTCCATGGAGGTAGACCGGATTTACATAGATCCGGGATCGTCGATCAGCATTATCCCTCACAGTCTGCTAAGATCGTTGAGGATTCCTACAAATGAACTAGCATACACCACCACTACAATCGTGGGCTTCAATGCCAGGAAAAGTAAGCCGTTGGGGAAGATTCGTCTGAGGATCCAGATAGGTGACCTTAGAATAGTGGCTACATGCTACATCATTGATTCGGAGGTATCTTACAACATTCTGTTACGTATACCATGGATCCACGACCACAATATTGTTCCTTCAACTCTACATCAATGCTTCAAATATGTAGACGTCCAAGGAACAGTGAAGATGGAAATCGCTGATCTCAATCCTTTCAAAGCGGTTAAATCTTACTATTCCAATGCCATGTTGTACACCCAAGACTACATGAAGGAGGTGTCAGGCAAGATGGAGGAGGAATCCCATCGGGAGCCACGAGATTCATCTATTGAGCAACCTTTGTCAATCCGGGTGAAAGGGCGGACTACCCGTCCGAAAGTTATGGAACCTATCACTATCCACTTGGGCAAATCAAAATCGGGAGGAGGAAATGATCCCCTAGTGATTATTCTGAACCAAAAACCTCCACCTTTGGTCATCGACCTTAGGCGCAGCAAGCAGCCGGCTGATGTAAATATGATCAAAAATGTAGTTTCTGATGACAATAAAGATTTTCTTTTCTAGTATATTGACGCTAAATTTCCTGATCAAGAATCTTTCCCTCATAACGATATGGAACCTATAGCACAAAAATTCTTGGAAGCTATAGACTTCTATCATCCGTATGTGTGGGAAGTAACGTCAACATCAAAAGTCGTCACGGCATATTGGCCGCATGAAGATTCTATCTTTATTATTCTGCCTACTCACAATAATCAGCATTCGATAGTCTTCGGTCGCATGCAGAATAGACCGATCGTACAAGAGGATTCTCACGAGTCTGATGCTGGAAAAATGCAAGTCCACAGATATAGTCCACAGGCTTTGAAGATTATACAAAGCATGGATTATGACTTGAAGTTGGAGCTATACCTCAACTATGGAAAAGGCAGACGAATGTCGTTGCATGGTGATCCCTACTGTCAACAAACTCGTTTCGGGTTAGGGTATACCGCATCTCTTGCAACTTCGAACAATTCTGAGTCAAATGAGGAGACCATTTCCTTTCTCAAGATGATTTGTCATCCTCCGATTCAGATGATGAACTCGAATGGGCATTATCAGTAAATATGGTATTTAGAGATTCCCTCAAAATAGCGGAAGAAGAATCTAAACCATTTGAGAATGAATCTTGGGCACAGCAAATGGATACGCAATAGGAACTCCGGTTCGAACAAAAAGAACCACCCACTGAAGATCAGGTTATCCAATTCAATATTGGGGATAAATTTTCACCAAAGCCGATATTTATCAGCAACCATCTCTCCGAAGAAGAAAATAAAGAAATGATCCAGCTGATAAAAGAATATATCGACGTCTTTGCATAAAATTATGAGGATATGCCAGGTCTTGATCCTAAGGTAACTACCCATAAACTCAACATATTGCCCAATTCAAAGCCAGTAAAGCAACACCAACGCCGGTTTTGCCCAGATATGATGGATGCCATTGAAGCTAAAATCAAGAAACTGATAGCCTGTGGGTTCATCCGGGAAGAACAACATCCTGATTGGGTCGCTAATGTTGTCCCGGTTATGAAAAAAACGAGAAAGTCCGTATTTGCATCGACTTCTGAGATCTAAATGCGGCTTGCCCTAAGGATGAATTCCCTCTTCCCATCACAGACGTCATGATCGATAATATGTGCGATTTTGAGCGCATGTCTTTCATGGATGGATTTTCAGGATACAATCAAATTAAGATGAATCCTGAAGATGAGAAGCATACTGCCTTTCGTACACCATTGGGGGTATATTGCTATACAGTCATGCCTTTCGGATTAAAGAATGCTGGGGCTACATATCAGCGAGCTATGAGTAAAATATTTCATGAGCATCTACGCAAAATGGTGGAATGTTACGTAGACGATATTCTGTCAAAAGTCGTCTCAAGAATAATCACATCCAAGACTTGAAGACAATATTCGAGTTGATGCGCCAATATTAACTCAAAATGAACCCTATAAAGTCCTTTCTTGGTGTATCCAGTGGCAAATTTCTGGGATTTATCATCACTGCTAAAGGCATTCAAGTTAACCATGACAAAGTGAAAGCTATCCTGGAGATGCAACCGCTCCATAATCTGGGACAACTCAGGGGATTTCAACGTCGTCTAGCTTACATCAGGAGATTCATATCCGACCTCTCTGGAAGATGTCAACCTTTTTCTCGTCTAATGAAGAAAGGTGTGTTATTCATATGGGACGAAGCCTGTCAGCAAGCTTTTAATGATATCAAACGCTATCTTACTAATCCTCCAGTTCTGGTGCCTCCCGTCATAAGAAAACCATTTTTGCTGTATGTTCGAGTAATGGATTATTCTTTAGGGGCTCTCCTTGCACAGAAGAACAATGAGGGTCATGAACAGGCTATCTACTATCTAAGCAGGATGATGGTCGAAGCTGAACATCGGTACAATCCAGTAGAAAAAGAATGCTAGGCTTTAATATTTGCCATTCAGAAGACGCGACATTACGTGATGGGCCAAACTATTCATGTCATCTCCAGAATCAATCCACTTTGGGTATTGATGGATAAACCGAGTGTTCTTAATTCCCGACTCGCGACTTGGGTGATGCTATTAACACCGTATGATATATTGTACGTCCCTTAGAAGTCCATAAAAGGTCAAGCCTTGGCTGATTTCTTAGCTGCCCATCCAATTCTGGAAACCACCAAATTATATGAGGACATTTCCGACGAAGTTGTAGAATATAATTCTGCAATGAAAGGTGATATATGGCAGCTATTCTTCGATGGTGCCTCCAGGACTGGTCCCAAGGGAAATGTGGTTTCAGGAGTAGGAATTATTCTAGTAACTCCTGATAAACTCGTCATCTATCGAGCATATTCTCTTAGCAAACCCTGCTCTAACAATGTGGCAGAGTATAATGCTCTACTAATCGGGCTTCAAGTCGCTAAAGAATTGGAGGTTGAATACCTGGAAGCTTTTGGTTATTCCCAGCTGATCATCAATCAGGTCAGAGGAATATATGAAGTCCACAATCCAGACCTTATTCCTTATCACCAAACAACGATTGAGATAGCCATATCTTTTAAAGGATTCCTTTTTAGAGCACGTACCTAGATCTCAAAATTTGGAAGCTGATGCTCTGGCCAGTCTAGCTGCAGATCTACCTATTCCTATAAGAAGGCAGAATTCGGTGATCCTTCTTAACAGAGATTTATTCTGTGTAAAAAATAATTTTTACATAGAATGCAGCTACGCTATAAACACGGTTCTTCCTAAAAGAGACTGGAGAAGCCCCTTTATAGACTTTGTGTCATACGAAATCTTTCCAGAGGATCCTAAAGAAGCAGTATCTATCAAAAGACAATCACTACATTTCTATTGTGATGCTTCTTCACAAAGTCTATATCACCGAACTTACAATGTACTATTGTTATGATGTCTCTCTGATGATGATGCAAAACGGGTTATCCGAGAAGCTCATGATGGTGTATGTGGAGCACATCAACCCGGTCCTAAGTTACGAGATCGTATCAGTAGGATGGGCTATTACTGGCCTACTATGATCGCATATGCCGTGAAATATGCAAGATAATGCAAAGCCTGTCAGGTTTATGCGGATTTCATATATCAGCCTTTTGAGTATTTACATCCTACTATTGCATCATGGCCCTTTGAAGCATGGGGTATGGATATCATTGGTCTGATTCACCCGTCGTCTTCTAGAGGACATCGGTTCATATTGGCTATCACCGATTATTTTTCCAAATGGGCGGAGGCGGTCCCTCTTGTTGAGGTAAAGACATCCAACGTGATCAGCTTTATCAAGCATCATGTAATTTATTGCTTTGGGATATCCCGAAGGATAATTCATGACAATGGACCTCAATTCATTAGCCAAGTGTTTCACCAATTTTGCGATAAAAATCAGATACAAAATATGGCCTCAACGGCATATAATCCGGCTGCTAATGTTTATCATCAAACAAAGAAAGGGTTTCGTATAAACCTAGTTTTTATATCTGATTTTTATATCATCAAACAGTGGAACAAAATCTGGAAAAATAATGGTCACTTAAGGCTTCAAGAGCTAGAAGGATTAGATGAGAAATGCCTTCAAGCTCAACAACGCATTACATTTTACCAGGCACGCATTTCTAGAGCTTTTAACCAAAAAGTGAAGGAAAGAGTATTCAAGGTTGGTGAGCTAGTTTTAGCTGTAAAGAGGCCAATGATCATTACGCACAAAAGTAAGGGCAAATTCCAGCCCAAATGGGAGGGCCCATATGTGATTAAAAAGACGTTTTCAAATTATGCTTACAGATTAGCCAAGCCTAATGAAGATTTGATAATGGCTCCTATCAATGGAAAATTCCTAAAGAAGTACTACCTTAATCTCCCTTGCTTAAACGGAGTATGATGAAGATCTCATTCTGATGATACTACGTACAAAGACTGGTTGGATCATATTCTATCATGTTCTTATGACCTCTGAATAGATATGTTTAACTAATTTGGAACTTCAAAACCTATCACGTCCATATTACCTCTGATAGTATTTTTGTATAGAAATTTAGTTGGATCATATTCTATCATGTCCATTTAACCTCTGAATAGATATATCCAGCTGTAACTTACCGAAAGTATATCACGTCCATATTACCTCTGATATCACTTTTATTCTATCCTATCATTTATATTCCAAAGTGATGGGTCCAAAAAAGTCAGAAAATGTATCTTTATTATCTCTAGGATAGCAAATTACAAAATGAGGAAAAATATACATCGTTAGTGAGGAGCAGTTAAATCCCTGATCTGTAAGTGCGAGCCCGTTCAAAATGTTAGTGCGAGCCCGTTCCAGCCTTGCCTCGTCATTGCTCATGGGAGATAGTTCGGACAAAGTATCAACCAAGCTTGCATGGATGACACCCACATGTGCCAAGTTCTGCTGAGCTGTCTTCACTTGGCTATCCAATACATCGCGAACTAGCGATGCTTGGAGAAGCTTCTCCCTTATCTGAGCAAGTTCAGCTTCCAATCCCTCACATTCTGTACGGCACCGAGCCAGTTGAGGAATACTCTCCACCAATACTGCTTGCTCTTTCTCTATCTCTTGCTGACGTTCCTGGATGGATTTGTTTAAAGATTTCGTCCGATGAGCAAGTTTCGCTGTAAGGGAGTCATACTCAGCCTGAACTAGGTCATCGATGCTGCCTCAGGATAGTTGCAAATATTCATTAATGGGTTGTTCTAAACCATTAACTATTTGCTCTAGCGCGTTAGCTCTTTCAGCGTTATTAAAATTTCTAATCTGCGCTATTGGGAGGTTGGAGGACATCTTCAGAGCATCGAAGCCTAGATTCTTCTCCAGCACAATGGATATCAATTCTTTCATGATGAGGTAGAATATGCTAGTGTATTGATCCACTAGCATAGCAAAGCTTGAATAAACGCTGGGGGTGGCCGAAATATCGGTAAACCTTCTCTCAGGAATGACTGTAGAGGATGTTGCCACAGTCGTTGCTTCAACAAATGGTGCGACAAAAAAAAGATGCCAACAATGGTTGAAGTTGCTGGCAAGCTTAACGAAGGAGGCACAGTCAAGATGGTAGGCTCATCCTCCTCTGATGTTATTTGAACTGCTATTGGCAGGGTAACACCCGAGAATATTGCGGATGAAAGGTCGACAGCTTCAAAGCATGCTTCTTCGACGTCGGGCACCGTCGTTTCATTAGCAGGATCCGCAACAAAGTCAGAAGTTGCATCAACTCCGCCCTCCCCAGAGATGTCTTCGCCTGAAAAGAAGACAAGAGAAAGTTAATATCAATTTGATATTAATTTTCCTGAAAAAACGTGAAGACAATATTTACCCATGGCCGATGGTATATATGTTGCGTCTGCAGCCTGTACAGCTAAATCATTTCTTAATGATGCTAAGCAAGCTGTCATACCTGGAGAAGAGGGTGCACCAACTGACGCCAGGGAGTAGTCATCCCATTCATCACCCAGATCTACCCGTGGCTCATCAGATAGAATTTTGCTGGAAATACTTACAGACGAAGGAGGGGCTAGACCAATTATTTATCTTGATAAAGGTATATTGAACCTTATTACAAACGACCTCAAAGGCGATCTCGAAGCAATACCAGTAACGGTGGTAGCAGCAGCAATCGCGGGCAAAGAATCTTCAGCACTATCAGCTGGGACTATGGAGGTTCCTTCTCTAAAAGGCGAAGGACCCCTGATCAAAGAATCACCCCTAACAGGGGAAGGAATAGACTCACTCCTAGAAGGCCCCTTGGTGGAAGTCTTTTTAGGACCTCTGGTAACCTACTGCTTCTTGCGGGGGGAAGGCTCTTTTTGAGTAGAAGCCTTCCATTTATGAGGAATGATGAGAGGCTCTGCTGGCGGAGCTATTATGCCTCTCAGTAAAATCACCAAGTAGTCATCTGTACCGGTAGTTTTATCACCTTCATCAGAGGAGACAGATGGTATCTTCTCTCTTCCAGTGGACCTATGAGATGGCATTCTAAAACTTCCATATATATCAAAATCATGATAGAAGGTATTGATGGGCGCATAAAACTGCGCATACGAATGAAGAATGCGCAACTCCATGGAGAGAGAAGTCACGGGCACAGTAAAGGTTGCTGCAGTACAACCCATGATAAAATACCGCCATCCTCTAGCTCCATCAATGAGTCCACCTTTGAACTTGAAGCTGGTAATAGGATTCCCCATGTGCAACTGGTCATACCCAAATTGCCTGGGGAACCGGCTAGGCAGATAAGGCTCCAAGTAGCAGTGGTCCTCACTTCTGTACAGCAGATAGGAAGGTCAAATGCAGACCAACCAGTAAAAGGCTTTAGGAGAGAGAATAGTCTTCCCCTGACCTGCATCCTAAAGTTTAGGCCCCTGTTGGTTGATATGAACGCAGGGGACGGTACAGAAGAGCTTCCAACTATGGGCAAAATTTAGTGCTAGCCGACAGTCTATGACGCTAGTCATATTCCAAGAAGAATTCATGTAATTCAACAGGAAGTTATTACCCGAACCGCTGGTAGAGCCGAGAGACATCACTCTGGTGATGTGAAGGATTAACCATCCCATTAAATATAGGAATGGTAGTTCCACTCTGGGATATGCTTCACGCTGTGTATCATCAGCAAGTAGCTTATCAGTAATGGCTCACAGGCAAGCTTGTATCCTGCATACCATGGCAGAAAGAAGGCCCAATCTGGCTCCAAACAACAAAATTCTGCGGGCCATAAGATGTTGCGATGAATGCGATCCGCAGACGCGATGCCAGGCACTACCCATCGGCATAGCCAGATAGAGAGAAAGCCAGCCAGTTGAGCTTCCTTTGACAGAGGTTTGCGACAATGCCTCATATAACTGCAGACTTTAGTACCTGCAGGATAACCCCCTACCTCCTTATCGAGAACACAATCTGGAGCCCCTGCATCTTCAATGAGATCATCGATTATGTTGGCACTAAGCATGCTCAGAAGGTTCAAAGGCTTATCTTTGCTATCTACAACCTTGTCCTGCTTAGCATTTCTGGCATGATGGAAGAAGAGGTAGGATGCCCATTTGTTGGTATGGGATAAATCAGAGAGCTCTCCGTAGAAGGTGGTGCATGCAAGATAGTGGCTCATCAGCTCTTGATACACTGCCACTGCCCGAGTGTTTGTGTCTCTCAGCTCCCTATTTATGGGAATGTACTCTTCATAAGGAGTCTATCCAACCTTGAGATGTCTGCCATCTCATGAAGGGCCAGTCCCAACTCACCTATCAGAGTGGCAAAAGTCCCAGTGATCGAGTTATACTGCTCCATCAAAGCTAAGAACAAGGTGGGGTTGAGAGGCAGCCCAACACTAGTAGTGCTCACAGCCGCGAACAAGCCAATACTTTCCAGCTCCGTCTGAAAGTGCTTCAGGGCCCATGTAGTCAAACTGGCCCATCGAAGATTCTGGGGGCTAAGCCATCCACTGTTTCGAGGGTTAGCCCTGGGGTATACTCCTCCCTGCCCCATAAAGTTATTGTAAAAAGTCGATATTTGACGCGGCTGGATCAGTGAAGTGTCTTCACTCGGGATGTTGTCCGGTAGTAACCCTCTGAAGGGCATGACAGGACCTGAGGGACTGGTTACAAATACCCCTCGATTTAACCCTTTACTCTAAAAGATCTTCCCCGGCTGGCCGTGAAGATCAGGAGTCAGAGTCCATAATATCTTCCTAGGATGTGTAGCATGGAAGAATGCAGAGATAGGGTAATCTCTGGGCATCTTTGGCAGATACATGATCATGCCCTCAGCAGAAAATACCCAATCTTCCTTCTTGGGCTTGGTCTAGGATTGCTTATCAATGACGTCCCCGAATAGGAAAGACGATTTTATATACTCAGTCCCATCTATGTATGTCAGGGGCTCCCTACTGATCATACTCAGTAACATGCGTTCTCCCTGGGCCGAGATCAGAGTTCCCCTTTCTAGAGGATACTTGTTTCCAGAGATGGGGAATGTCACATGCGACAAGTCCTCCAGATAATTTGAATTCAGCATTCCAGCAACAGATCCCATCACTTCAGCCAAAGGAGGGATCTGTAGGTCCACTGCAAAAAGCAAGAAAATAAGTCAGTTTTACGCTAGATTCTACACTCTTGCAGCATACACCAAAGACTAACAGTCTTAGCTTTTACGCCAGACTGCAATAAAACTTGAGTCTTACGCTGGAATTTATTTCCAGTGCGTAAAACGCAAGGCTGGCATTATACGCCAAAACCTGACAGTCTGTGCTTTTACGCCAGACAGCTAAAAAACTGAGTTTTACGCTAGAATTTACATCCAGTGCGTAAAAAGCATGGTTTTGCCGTATACACTAAAATTTGACAGTCTGAGTTTCTACGCCAGACTGCAAAAGATGGAGTTTTACACTGACACATTAAAAATGTGGGCATAATGATAAAACATCTATGTGCATCATCTTTCTCGAAGAGACTCTTAGCACAAAAGATGACCTTGCGAGTACACGTACAACGTGTGCAAAGGGTTTTATTCCTCTCGAAGTCTTTACCTTTGATGCCCGGGGCACAACTAGACGGCAAAGCACTTCGTTCAGAACGAGGCTCACTCGGCCTAACAGAGGTCGCTCGTGCTTGAGCAGTGGAGCGGGATGAAGAGGTGACTTTCTTTCCCTTAGCAACGGAGGCCTGTTTTGGTGCCATGGCGAAACTAAGTTTTTGGAAAGAGATGAAGAGTTCTCAGGGTTTTGCAGAGACGAAGACGAAGAGTTCTCAGGGTTTCGTAAAAGACAAATGAAGGGTTTTCTCTCTCACGACTTGGGGCTATTTATAGAGTTCAGATGACTCTTCGAATCCTTAACCAAATTCGATATTTAATAGTCTTTTATGATTGGGGACTACGTCAGCCTATCATTTGAAAAGGAAGACGAATATTCTTACTACGTAATGGATCCAGATTTTACGCACAGAGCTACAGATCTATGATTTTACGCTCAGAAGCTACAAATCTACGGTTTGACGCTCAGAAGCTACAGATCTATGATTTTACGCTCAGAAGCTACAGATCTATGATTTTACGCTCAAAAGCTACAAATCTACGGGTTTACGCTCAGAAGCTACAGATCTATGATTTTATGCCCAGAAGCTTTTATGCTTAGAAGCTACAGAATTATGATTTTACGCTCAGACACTACAGATGCTATGGAGCTATGACTTTTCATGCAGGACAGGATACGCGTATATCTTGACAATTTGCGTCTTATACTCGGGAAGGCCAATTACAAGGGTTACGTTAAAAATGCTCCTTTTTGGTTATAAAACATTACAAATGCCTGATACACACAGATGTCAGCGTTGAAGATGACTCTTCTACTTGGGCCATTGAAAGTTCATTCGAAGCCTAACCAAAATCCTTTACATCTAAGTTCAAGTATGGCCTGATTCGGCGGACATTTCTTACCCCATTTTCGAGAAACTTTCGGGAAGCCATTCTTGAAGATGATATTCTGAACATAAATTCTTCGTATCAGAGAAGTGACAGATCAGAATTCTATTCGACTCCTCATCCAAAAACAGCATAACAGTTGGATCTTCAAGACAACTTAATGCTAAAGAGCTTTCCACGCATCTTCCGTTATGCGTAAAAGTCGGGATGTGACCGGATAAACATTTATCAGAGTCAGCATAAGAAAACTACTCAGACGTGCTGAAGCTGCACATTATCAGACTTCTTCATAGCAATATGGAAAAACAGCAATGCGTAAAAGAAGACAAGTTTATTAATCATGATTACATATGATAGAAATCCACTTTACAAAGGATTTTTCATTAATATTCAAGATCATGATTACATATGATGGAAATCATTTTTTACAAAGGATTTTTCATTAATATTCAAGATCACGACGTAAATCTATTACGCTAGGTTCTCGTCTGACGGAGATCTTCAGTTCTTCCTCTACGGTACTTCATCGGCTTCCGGCCGATGAACAAGAAAATGGTGAATGGCGGGAGGATACAGAACTGGGCTTGTTTAAATTATTCAAGCCCCCATTCTTAAGTTATTGGCAGCCACGCTCAGATTTGTGTTAGGGATTCAGACCCAACACAATACTCGAAGACGCGGCCAGGCTGCCCACCTGCGTCCAACTTTATAATAGGGGAAAATACAACTAGCAAGTTGTATGGTCCGTTGAGACCCCTCCTCTCTCCTGGACGAATCACCATATAGAAATGTTGATTATCCCGAGCAAAGGAAGCTATGATATCCTTCCATGATCCATCGTTGCAGAGGATATTTGCTCGAAGACGCCTCTTTTTACGGCTCCTTACATGCTGGAAGAGCATAATCTTCTTCCTCCTTAGTTCAGCCCAATGAATCTCGGCAGCCATCTTTGTGGTGAAGGGAGTATGGGAAAACAGGTTCACTCGCTTGCCTTTATATAGGCAGAAGAGAACACACCAAATCCCAATAGCTTCTTAAATATTCTCAGAAAAAAATCAGCCTCGAAGAAGGAATCAGATTTGACCGTTTCATGCTTCATTCAAAGTATTTCAAATTATGTAAAATTTGAAAACTTTGAAGGGGGTCTTGTAAAAACATAAAAATACGCTGGGGAGTTGTACGCATAAAATCCCCAACATACATGAAGTCTGCGTAAAACAGAGCTTCAGCACTGTATGGCGTAAAAATATGACTTCAGAGCAATACACGTAAAATAAGAGCTTCAGCGCTCTGTGGCATAAAATATGGCTTCAGAGCTACCCGCGTAAAGCAGCGCACCAAGACTATTTTGGCATAAAAAGGTGGCTATATCTCCCTCCGGCGTAAAAAACGTTTGTCTTTAATGCAACGTAAAGTCATACGAGGAACCCTTTGTATTCCTTGAATGAATCTGTCAGACAGAATAGTGAACCTGACTCCTGACAAAAAGTACTGCACGACGATTGAGAGGACGGCTATAATAATGATTTTGTACGGAGACCCAGGCTATCATTTAGCGACATATCCTTGATACAAGTCATTTTTACGCATTCAAGGAATATGCTACCTATTCTACACAGGCAAAGATGAGCTCTTACGCTCAAGATGAGATAAAATCAGATGCCACATCAAAAGTTGTTTCTCGTATAGAGCTCGAGGCATATCTCGGCATTTATTGCATGAGATTGAGGCATATCTCTACAATAAATGCACGAGATTTGGTTCTATCCTCTATAATTTTGTCATGACTGGGAGAGATAAAACTAGGGCTAATACGCTTACATCACCATCCTGGCATTTTTTACGCCAACCAGGCTATTTTCAACTATAGAAGCACGCCATACGCTATCTCCTCGAAATACGCCAACCAGGCTATTTTCAACTGTAGGAGCACGCAGTATACGATCTCCTCGAAATATGCCAACTCAGGCTATATTTGCCAAGGTACGTGATAAGGCTACTTGGCCCAGAATATGCTCAAGACCTCAGTCAAAAAGTATAATTGGCTATCTTTACGCTGGTTACCTATCATGCAGCTATCTGGCTTTTACGCCAACAAGACAGCTATTTGGCTTTTACGCCAACAAGACAGTTATTTGGCTTTTATGCCAACCATCTCTACGCGAGGGGCAGTTATCTACGTGGCTTATATGCCATGATCTTCGAGAAGCAGTTATACGTGTTACCGTATAGTGGGACACGCATCACACGCAGACTTAGAGGATCATTCAAACATGGGTAGGAGTTATTATAATCGCCGCATAAAAGGTACAACTTTCTCCACAGTTTGGCTTCTACACTGACTGGACAGTTACTGTGACTAATCTCTATAAATAGAGACCTCTGGTCACAGAAGATTGAGGTCAAAAGATCGCAGAAAAGATCGAAGAGAGGATCAAGATTAGAGATCAAGAGATTATAGAGAGAGAGCACTGACAGAGAGTATTAATTGACAACTTTGGCAACGAGAGTTCAATACTCCCTGCAATCTTTGAAGCTTCTTCTTCTTCTACAGCACTTATTCGTTATCGTGTGGTCCAAGGGACAAAGTGATCGACCGCAGATCAGACTCCTATAGCAATTTTTCCCCAGAATCGTTTTTATTGTACTTAACATCCTCGTATAGGATTAATTGCACTCTTTTTTCTTGTTTATAAACAAAGAAAGGGTTTCGTATAAACCTAGTTTTTATTTCTTTTATTTATCATCAAACAGTGGAATAGAAGGTTTAGGTTAGGGCTCGCGTTAGGCAAGTACACCTTGTCGATTTCGTGAACTTCTTTTACTTTCTGTTATTTTATTTTTCTGGAGCTTGGTTGTTGCTTTTTAGCTTAGACTTGCTTTACTATAGTTTTTTATATCGTGATTTTTATCCTAGTGACTGTCTCGATTTTGATTTCTGGTAGAATCTTGTCCACTCCCTTTTTGGTAACTCGGTAACGGAAACGGTATCGAAGTTGTGACTGTAAGATTTAGTCAATATTGTGATATGAGACTTACCCTAGACTTGACTTCTTGTTAGACTTGGTTTTGGTAATTTTTGGAATTTGATTTTGGTCCTAGAAATTAGACTTGACTTAACCATATTTATTCTTGGAAATCGGCATATCGACGGTATACCGGTTTTAACCGACTTGATTTCTAGATATTTTCTGTGAACCCTATCATCATACCGATGGTGTACTACAGTATACAGATGGTATACTGATCATGCCGATATTTGTTGACCTACTTCAGGATATTTGTCTTAGCCGACATACCGACGACATACTAAGATGTGCTGACGGTATACCGATTTTATGAAACCTTATTTCATAGTAACTTTTTGCCTACTTGGAACGGCATACCGACGATATACTACAGTATACCGATGGTATACCAATTTGTTGAAATCTAGAACATACTGAATTTTTTTATCTCTGGACCGGTGTACCAACGGTGTACTAGACTGTACCGACGGTGTACCAATCGTGCACTTTCTTTATAATTTTTTGGTTTTTCGTGATTTTGTTTTGATACTACTACCTTTTGCTTGGTGTAAACCACCTCGACCAGAATTTAGGGTTAATTAACTTAAATAGCCTAATTAGGGTTAACTAGATAAAATTAAGATTTATTATATGGTATTATAATATCTGTGCAGTGATTGTTATTTTAGGAAACTACCCTAGCTGTTACCCTGAAAAAAATTCCACATACTTGGCCTAGACATGCTAACATATCATAATGAACCTAGAGCAACCCCCGGATACTGATTTTTGTGCCTGATTTAAGTCGCACAAAAGTCGTTACAAACGTCCGTACACAAATTAAATAAATTGCGTAATTACGTTCGTTGTCCGTTCCAATCGAAATTGAGACCCAATCTCGACCCGATTTGACCAACCCATATCATGACATTATTGTACCCTGAGCCTACCACACTAATGACCCTTGTCCAACCCAATTTAGACCCCCGATATTTGTTAAATTAATTTAGGGACACCCGGTGCATTAATTACAAATTAATTAATGTGGTGACCTAACCTCATTTGAATTAGACCCAACTCCAACCCAAACCCACACACACACCCACAAGCCTCATACAAAATACCATACACCATCCTAGCCCAATGTAGAACACCAAACATGGTGTTTTGTTATATCAAATCCTCAATTCCAGAATCTGTGCAAATTCCAATTTGTTTAGGGGCCTTTGTGGAAAATTGCAATGAGGTGCCCCCCTCTCATTGGCCCAAACACATGGAGAAAGAACCTAAATTTCCCTAACCGTTCACCATGCATTCCCCCCCCCCATTCTTCATGTACTTGCACTACTTTAGTAGGGCATATCATGACCCTCCATTTGAAATGCTAAATTCCTAGCCCTCCCCTCATCATGATGGACCTCCCCAACTCCCCAAAAATTTCCTACAGCCAGCCCTAATCCCTAGGCATGATCTCCACTCTCTTTCCAACATATAGGGCATCATTTTACCTCATTTAATGCACACAAACCTAGGCAAAATCCTACCTAAACCCTAATTTCTCTAAAGCTTCAACCCGAGCCCTACCCCTGCCTTTCATTCCCGCCGCCCTATTCCGTCCGGCCACCCCCGCAACCACCCGGCCCCACTCCGGCGACCTCTTCCCCACCCCCAGCCACCGCCACCCGCCGCCTAGCCGCCGGCAGTAGCCCCGTCCTCAACCCGAGCCTATTCCCCCCGAGTTCGAAGCCGACCACCCGACCTCCGATTGCTCCGCCACCGCTGAACGCCCGACCGCCCAACTTCACAGACCCCTCCCTCGGCCAACCACCTCCCCCTCCGTCAACTCCCAGCGCCGGACGAGGACACCCCTGGCCGCACTCGCCCCCGCAGCGCCAACAGCTCCAGATTCGTTGCTATAGCCGCCGACCACCCCGAGCCTCGCCGGAGCTCCGTCCGGCCATCCCCGTCGACGACAGTCAGCCACCGAGAAGCCCTCGACCCGAGCATCGATTAGGTATATGATTTTATGTAATTATACCATTAATTTTATATGTATTTGATGTTGCAAGCTTATGTACATGCATATTAGTACAATTTCTGTATTTTTATACGTATTTCAGTATATTATATATGATATTCTGTATTTGTTTAGTATTTATATATAAATACCTCTATATAAATACTTTGTTATATATGTATACATATTGTATTTAGTATTATATATAATAGGAATATATATATATATATGTATTTTGTATACTTATATTATTTAAATACCAAATAAGTATATATGTATACGTATATATAAGTATGTACTTATATATATATTTCTACATTTCTGTAGTATTTATGTATTTAAATATGTGTATATACTGTATTAATATTTTCTGACTTTATTATTATATATAATATAAATATATATAAGTACGTATTTTATAAATATTGGTATGTATATACGTAGTATATATATATACTTGAGTTTAAATACCTTATGTTTATACCTAATAAGTATATATTAATATATATATATATATAAATGTATATATATTTCAAATACATTTTATGTGCTAATATATTAGTGTATTGTATATTTAATATATATGTTGTACATATATATATATTCTGTAAATTGATATATTATATATAGTATATTAATTATTAGTATATTATATATAGTATGTAAGATATTGGTATGTATATGAATATGTATATTTAAATATATATAAATATATGTGTATTTTTACTTATGTATAAATTATTATCTAAATATATGTATATGTATAAATATATGAATTTGTGAATATTACCAATTATGTACACATATTTAATATGTGTATTATTAGTGTATTACTAAATAATACATAGGTGCTATTTTTGGACTATTAAACGTACATATTATTTTAATATATTTAAATATGTTTTAGTGTACATCTATATATATTTGTAATAGCTATATATAAATATACAGTCCAGACCCTGTGTCAGCTATAGTTACAAGTAGTGTGTCTTAATCGTGCTATTGTAGCGACTAATATTGTCATTATTATATCATATATAGGACTGCTGGACAGTACAGCCGAGGCTTCAGGAGCAGGACTTTGGCTTTCGCAGCTACCCGGGACAGGCAAGTATACCTTGCTGGATAACTGTTTAAATTTAAATGATGAATGTTGCAATATACATAAACTGTGCACGTCCGAGATTTACTCGGGTGCAGTCGACAATGCGTCGATGAGTAGTGTACTTGACCTAGCTGCTAGCTGACTCACCTACCACTGTGAGAATATTTTGATATCTTCTTAGACCATGACACTTACACGTATCACGATGGTACTTTCATATTGGGATGCGGGTCTGCGTACCCGATTCGCTATCGGTGCGTACGACATGCATCACGGACTAGCACGTAATCTAGAGCAATATAATTAGTTATGACTTGGCATATAGATACGGGATACACACGTCGTATGTTTGACTTGTGTACCTATATTGGGCGGGGAGGACAACTGATAAACGTATGGAATACACACATCGGACTCCATGGTATCCAGAGGAGCCACAGACCCGTTGACTTCCTATATTCAGACATTGCGCTCTACGGAGTGTTACGGACGTATATACATTGCAGATACCACGTCCCTTAGAGTGTTGGACATTATATATATACAGATACCTAATTCTTCAGAATGATGGACGTTGCAGATACCACACTTTAGAGGACGTTGGACGTTATGCCTACACCTACCTATACGTTCCGAGGTTGTCCTTACATCTGCATTCACTTAGATGGTTAGCACACCCTCTTATTTTTATTCAGTACTATATCTGGCATGCATATTGTATCTTGTTACGTCCCTCTGAGGACATAGTTATCTTCCATATCTGGACGAGGCCTATTACCCCACCGTGTACGGACCAGGTATGGAGACGAGGTTTGCTCTTGACGAGGAGCTTAAGGTTTTACCATCGGAGTACCCCTGATCATCTTGGTAGGCCTTCCGCCTAGGACTGGAGCTTCTTATCTGGTTAGCAGTTGTTTCAGTCACTCTTATTTCAGACTATCAGTACTTTATTTCCATCATTTGTAGTGGGTTTGTTCCCATCGGACATATTTCGGTTTGTACTATGTCATTCGACTATGTTCTTATATTCCAGTCTTTTATTTCAGTTTTTACTTGTTATCTGTGGATAAGATTAGACACTGCCTGTTGTTAATATTAGACTTGTTAGAATTAGGATAGCGTAGCATGCTTCATCAAGATCCATTAAATTGGGATATCCTCGGAGACGTGTCAGCTGGCCAATGCCACGTGGCCTGCTTCCATATATTTTGGGACTGGGGCGTGACATGGTTTTAGTGGTGGCCCATGTAGGTCCTTCAAACATTAAATATTTATCGCTTGTGGTATGGTAACGTGCCCAGCGAGTGTCATGACCCGCACCCGGTTTAGGGGCACGAGTGCGTGGGTACGTCCAGCCTACGCCGCAGCATCGGCGGTAGAACGCTGTCAAGGTCTTGATACTATCTAGCTAATGTCACACTAACATCCAATCTCCATAAGGAGGCACGAATGACACAAATAAACGAGCACATACTCAATCACAGGATTACAGCACGATAAGATAACGAACATAAATTTAATTAAATACAACACAAGTCAAAGTAATAATCTAACTCAACAAATAACCAAGTCTCATCAAAAATGTCGAAAATAAATCCGGTACCAAATAGTCTACTTAAAGAACAAACTAAAAATAGAAATTTCCGGCTAGTCCTCCCGGAATCACAACTAGACTACCAAGTCTGCAGCTACTCACCATATGGTCCATACAGTGTCGGACAGCGGTCCTCTAAGGCATAGTCTGGAAAAATGTTTCCAGTCAGGAAGGAGCAAAGTACAAATATCAAATAACAGTTCCATATAATTGATAAGGACTATAAAGTAATAAACAGATCATGCTAGATACTGAGAAGACAGTGAAATAAATGCAATGGCAAATAGAGAGACAGGCAATATAAAGAGACATGCAAAATAGGCAATATGATATAGTCAGTGCATAAAGAAATGGAAAGAACAAGGTACAGTATCATATACGGGTGATGTAGTATATGATTTAAATTAGGGAACTGTAATCTATTCTAAGTGTTTGAAATAGTAGTTTCGAAATGTGACCGGCTTGGGAACATGTACGATAGCTATAGGGCCTGGCTAATCATGGGTGAAGAGCATAATTAACACTTACAATTTCTACACTGCAATAAGAGGTTATGATCATATTTCTTACTAACTACTTCCCCGCCCCCAACTAGTACTGTGGATCCAACCATGACACGTCACGATACACGAGCAAGTCCAGTCTATCATGTACGATGTCTAATATATATGTCGTGTACAATGTGAATACGATAATCAAGGTAACATCTCATGACTGCAGATCCAAGCTATACTAGTCCGTGTAGCACAGTGTCAAGGATTCAGATGTAACATTTCTAGATTATTGAACTTTATAGGAATTATCAAAAATTGGAAATTATCAGAGAATGTACTTGCCTTGGGTCCTTAGCTGTTATTTATGGATGTCCTGTTCCAGAGTATCCCCTGGGTGAAGTAACAGTCCTATAAACATATCACAGTATAACATTTGCATCAGAAGCTACGCTACACACAGACAAAAACACTGGCCTCAGGGCCATGCCAGGCAGGGCACTAGTCAACTAGGGTCATCTAGTAGGATAGATACATAAATAATATACATAACACATATAACATTCATAACAACTATATTTAAGAATATACATTTACTGAATATACATGTATACATATATAGGTACTAGTGAAATATACATTTGTTTACATATACCAAAATATGTTTTACAAGTACATATGTATATATATATCAATACAGTTTTATACTGTATATATTTACATACCAAAAATATGTTTATACATGTATATATATATAGGTACACATATTTATACCAATGTATTAGTTTAATATATACTCTACCAATATATAATTATACCAAAATACATACATATATATGTTAAAGGAAATACACATATACATATTTAAATATGTATATATATATATATATAAATCATATTAAATGTACATACATATACATATGCACCAAAATACGTTTTTATATATATGTATACTAAAGTATATATATATACTATGCTTATACAAGCGTATTAACATTTAATTAAAATAAATATATATGTACATATATTAAATTATACATTACCAATCAATTTTATATTGAAAATATGCTAAGTATATATATAAAATACATGTATACACATATACCAATCATATACTAAGAATACACTAAATGCTTATACAAAATATATATTAAGAATATACTAATTACTTATACAAATATAGGTATATATATGCCATCATTAAAATTAACAATACAGATACTAAAATATTAATTGAAAATATACCTAGCATACATTTTATTAATACGTATTATATGAAATAATCCCATATACATACATATACATTAATATTATTAACATACTAATACATTATGTGTTTAATTATTAATTAAATAAATGCTATATATATTCATGTATTTAAAACATTAATTAGATAAATGCTATACGTATATATATTAATATATGCTCATTCGTATATGCGTATATGTCTACACATTATCTATATACATACAAATACATATACCTATCTTTAATATACTCATGTGTATATACATATGTATATATATATATACATATATATATATATATATATATATATATATATATATATATAAGAAGAAGAAGGAAGGGGAGAGAAGGGGACTCACTGGGGGTCGGCAGCGCCGCCAGGAAAGGGAGAGGCCGTCGGGGTACTGGGTTCGGCCGGCAGTAGGGTGGCTGTGGGGGACTCGGCCGTCCGGGGTTCAGAGGGGGCCGGGGAGCACAGGGATGAGTTCAGCGGCTGGCAGCGGGGATGGGGAGCTCGCAGCGGCCGCCGGAGATTCTTGAGGGAGGAGCAGCAGGGAAATGAGGTTGCAGATACCGGTGGTGGTGTTGGGTTCTCGTCGACGGGATTAATGGTGGTGGAGTCGCTGATGGTAATGATAGATGGAGATGGTGGTGGTGGAAATGCAGCAGGGAGGAGGAAGAGTAAAGGCGGCGGTGGAGGCTCGCAGTCGAGGGAGGAATGGGGAAGCAGCCGAGGTCGGAGGGTTGGCCGCCGGGGTTCAGCAGCTCCTGCCGGAGATGGGAGGGGAGTCGGGGAGCACAGGGAGATTGGGGAGGAGTTGATGATGGTGGCGCCGGACTGATGTGGGCCGCCGGAGGGTTGACGTTGAGGGAGAGGCGGAGGAGCAGTGGTGCAGCAACCGCCGGGCGCCTGGCCGGAGACAGGCCGGGGTACTGCCGAGCAGTCGTCGGAGCACAGGGCTCGGCCGGAGTACAGAATGGGGGTGAACAGTGTTCCCTCCCCTTCCACTCTTTCAAATTCAAATGAAAAAATTTTAAAGAAGAAGGAGAAAGGAAGAAGGAGAAGGAAGAGAAGAAGAAAAGAAAAGAGAAGAAGAGGAGAAAGAATTTTACATACGTAGGAGAGAGAGGGAGGAGGCTTGTGAGATGAGGCTACCTAGGTTTCTTGGGATTAGGGTTTGATGGGACATCACATATATATGGGGAGAGGGTGTAAAATCAAGGGTTGTGATTGACCCCTTTTAAATGAGGGGTCCAAATTGGACATGGAGAATTTCTTCATGTGGGTGAGGGTGAGAGATTTAATTAAATTATTATTAGGCTCCCTCATTGTTTTAAACAATGAGGTGTTGACACAAAAATGCCTATTTGCAAATTAGCCCCCTTTAATTTTGGTATTTGCACAACCACCGGAAATGACGAAAATTTGGCGGGCGATTCGGTGTCCGGTGTTTTGTAGGGTCAGGGGCGCTGTATGATCGGTATGGGCTCAATTTACAGGGCACTGGAATTAATATGGAATTTACGGAATCAGATAAAATGATATCCTCAAATTAAATAGAAATAAATGCAAGTTGTGTTCAACAATTAATTAGGAGTACATGGAGCCAAAATCAGGTCAGGTCATCAATACCAATAATGAAGTAGACTCAGAACAGAATATTATCCTAATTTGGGCCACACAAAAAATAGGTCAAGATTGCCTCCAATTTCGATTAGAACGCACAACGATACAAAAATAGGAATTTATTTAAATAACGTCCGCGACAATTTTTGTGCGGCCAGAAACAATGTACAGAGAGCAAAATTATGAGTTGCAACAATAGCAGAATGGAAGGCGAGCATGTCTAGGGCGAGATGGTGAAATTTGTTGGGAGACAAAAGATAGGGTAGTGTCCCAAATATCGAAGCAAAGGCAATGCAAAAAAAAAATATTAAATAAAATACGGTAATTAATTACAATCTCCAAATATTAAATTCTAGATAAAATAATAAAATCCAGAATTCTATAATTCGGACAGGTGGTCATCTACTGGCTTCTAGGTCTAGTCTGCTAGCTAAAAATAAATGAACACTACATCTAATACTATATTTAATTACACATCACATAATTATTAAAAATCTTATCATGCAATTATTTAATTGTAACTACAATAATATTAAATATTGAAAAGTCAAAAATACCCCTGTTTTCGGAATGTGGTAGTGACAAGTCTACCCACCTTAAAAGAATTTCGTCCTCGAAATTCAAAATCCTCATAGTAGCATTTAATCAGGCACATTATTATTTTTCCTCAAGGTTTAAATTCATCATCCATGAAATTAGGTTATAATCTACAATGTCCTTTCACGATTTTTCAAAAATTATAAAATTATTGCATCCCTGAAAATCCTCGAAATAACATCAAAGTCCATTTTTATCAAAAATTTCCTGAAAGTTTTTAGTTAACGATTCAATAATTGAAATTTAATATCTACTCCTCAAATTTGATTTTTTTTTTCAATGAACAGATATAAAAATGTAATCTTGTTCCACAAGTTTGAATTTAAACGTTTATTCATCAAAAATTTTATTTCTCGATTTCCTCTTCCTCAAAATACCCACCAATGCGATACTTAAAGATTCTCCAATTGCAACATCTCATATAAAATTCTAAAATTCATAACTCGCAATTAAATAAAGATAATCTCCCAGAATTTCCAAATTTTTAATAACCAATTTAAATATGCCATAATCTTCCTGGAATTAATAGATCATAAATCTTGCCATGTTAAATTCTTGGCCCTTTATTTAAATCGATGTTTATCCTCAAATTTTTTTTTTTTTTTCATCTTGTTAATCATCTTGTCAAGTCACAACCCCTTTCTGTATTCTCGTCATGGTCAAACCTCGATAATCATGGCCAAAACTTCCTACAATCATACAACATGCAGCCTAATGGAATATGTATGGTGTCTTGTCATGGTATTGCAGTCTCTATATCAGGGGTACCATTAACTACATTCTAACAAGAAATCATGCATACAAGCTACGGTACTAAGGTATCAGTCAATCAATCAAATAGATAGGAACAGAAGGAAGGAAAGAACAGAGCTTGCTAACATCGTACCTGTAGTATCGGTCTCCTTGACCGTCATCGCAAATGCCCCGCCCTGCTGGGGTGGTTCCCTTCGTGGGTGCTGAGCATTATACGGTTCCACAAGTAGCCTAACTAGATCTCTATAATCTGAAGCTGCGCGCTGGCCGGGAAGATAAGGGGCTAGAAGACAATCCCTTACTCGATGTCCCACAGCGCCGCAGTGCAAACAAAGTCCTAGCCTCATTCTACAGCTCTCCCAAAGGTGACCTGGCTTCTTACAGAAATGACAGGTCTGCTGTGTCTCTTTCGGAGGCTGTTGCTGATTCTGCTGAACACGGACTGGTGCCTGGTACTGTTGTTGATACTGATACGCACATGGATGTTGCTGGGTAGGAACTGGTGCTAGGTACTGCGGTGGATGCTGAAATGTCCATGGTTGTTGCTGAATATGAAATGGTACTTGGTACTGCTGTTGGTGCTGAATACGGGGATGCTTGGCCGGTCCTGTGTTACCATTCGTATCTCCAAAAGTATTGTGACTCCTCTTAGGCCTAAGATCCAGATCCTCTTCTGCGATCTGAGCATCCATCAAGATAGCCTCATAGGTAGCGGTACGACGACCAGAAGTGCGTGACCTAATCTCTCTCGTCAGCCCCTTTCTAAATTTCTGGGCTCGATCTCCTGGGTCCCGAATCATAGATGATGCAAAATGGCTCAATCTACAGAATTCTGCAGCGTACTCGTCGACCGACATGTTTCCTTGAACCAAGTCATGAAACTGACTTTCCAAGGTTCCCAATGCCACGTCGGGAAAGAACTTATCCTTGAAGAGCTCCTTGAAGGTCTCCCAAGTAAGTCCTTGTGCAGTAATTCTCGGCTCTGTGCGATACCACGTGAGTGCGATATCGAACATCTGACTGCCAGCGGCTTCTATCTGCAAGTTCTTCGGAATCTGGGTCAATCGCAGGCTCCTTTCTATATCCTCTAGCCAGTCGTCAGCGTAGAGTATTCCTTCGGTACCTTTAAACTCTCGAGGCATCATCCTCTTGAAATCCACTATAGTGCCTGATCTCTGCTGTTGCTGGCCAGGAAACTGCTGGTACTGTGCTACTCTCTCCAAAGCTTGGAGAGTCACTTGATGGGCATTCTCCATATTTTCTTTCATCAGCTCGGTTTGTGCCTGGTGCGCATCTGCTTGCACCCTCTGAGCCTCAGCTTGAACTCGCTGAGCGTCTGCCGTCACTTTCTGGGCATCTACCATGCCCTGGATCAAGGTAAACATCTGCGTCCCGTCAATGGGCAAACCTCCGGGAATCGGAGTCGGTGGAGGTGGAAGGTTGTCCGTCACATCTGCGACAATCTTCTGAACAGGTGGGGGAGGAGGATCACCTACGTGCATCAGAGATGTAGGAGAAACTATGGCTGTCTGTCCATCAGGTGGAGAGGTGGCAGACCCCTCTAAAGCTGATATTCCCGCTCTCATAGATCGTATCTGCGGCGACATCCTGAAGACAGATCCCAAAGAATCAATTTAGGCAAAAATGCGATATCATCAAGGAAGGACAGTACAGTTCTAAAGAAGCAACATTCAAGATAAAAGATTGGAAATAAAATCCTAGTTGTGATTGCACAGGTCAAAGATACATCCAAGGTCTGATGCTTCTATCCCTCTAAGTACCACAGTTCTATCACAAGCACACTCACTGCTAGCTTCCTTACCTACTGCAATCGCTGATACTAGTTATCCTTATCACTCAAGTGCATATCAAATGCAACACACCATACTAAGTACTCTCTCTCTAATATCATCCTAGATGAACACTTAAATCAGTTGCAGTGAAATCTCAATTATGCTCAAGCCAACAGACCTTACACATGCATCTTATTTACTATATACTAATATATCTCCCCCCACTATAAGATTTTATCCTCAAATAAAATTCCTGAAAATAACTCCTCGAATAAATTTTAAAGTAAATGCATACACTTTCCTCAAGACCAATTATCTAAATACTGAAAAACTTAATCACAAAAATTCCTTACAGACTTGTCTAGGTTTATTGAATTGAATCTGAATTCCTCAAAAAGTTTTAATGACAACATTTCACTTCTCAAAATTCAAAAATTAAAAATTCACTTTCAATCCTCAATTTAAAATTTAAATCCGTATCTTGTAGTCCAATAGCCCTAGTGTTATCTTTCTCACTGTCCTCATTGACGTGTGTCATCAAGTAATACCATAAATTAGTCTGCAAATTTTATCTTGATACGAAATCAAACCCTACCATGAAACCAAAATCCTAATTTAATACCTAATTAGTAACAATCAAATTCAATATCAATAAGTGAGAATTGACGGAACAAGGGAATGATTTTAAATTTGGAATTAAAATAAGATTCTCAGGGGTCATCCCAGGAATCTCTCAAGGAATTGTGATTGAGTGTTCGCTCTCGTCCTAGTATCCTATGTCCTAGATCCTATCGCAGGCACGCAGTAGTATAACAAGGATGCCATACTACTACGACATCGCACAACTCGCGAAGTCCGACCTGCATGGGCCACCACTAAAAACGTGTCACGACCCGCACCCGGTTTAGGGGCACGAGTGCGTGGGTACGTCCAGCCTACGCCGCAGCATCGGCGGTAGAACGCTGTCAAGGTCTTGATACTATCTAGCTAATGTCACACAAACATCCAATCTCCATAAGGAGGCACGGATGACACAAATAAACGAGCACATACTCAATCACAGGATTACAGCACGATAAGATAACGAACAGAAATTTAATTAAATACAACACAAGTCAAAGTAATAATCTAACTCAACAAATAACCAAGTCTCATCAAAAATGCCGGAGACAAATCCGGTACCAAATAGTCTACTTAAAGAACAAACTAAAAATAGAAATTTCCGGCTAGTCCTCCCGGAATCACAACTAGACTACCAAGTCTGCAGCTACTCACCATATGGTCCATACAATGTCGGACAACGGTCCTCTAAGGCATTGTCTGGAAAAATGTTTCCAGTCAGGAAGGAGCAAAGTACAAATCTCAAATAACAGTTCCATATAATTGATAAGGACTATAAAGTAATAAACAGATCATGCTAGATACTGAGAAGACAGTAAAATAAATGCAATGGCAAATAGAGAGACAGGCAATATAAAGAGACATGCAAAATAGGCAATGTAATATAGTCAGTGCATAAAGAAATGGAAAGAACAAGGTACAGTATCATATACGGGTGATATAGTATATGATTTAAATTAGGGAACTGTAATCTATTCTAAGTGTTTGAAATAGTAGTTTCGAAATGTGACCGGCTTGGGAACATGTACGATAGCTATAGGGCCTGGTTAATCATGGGTGAAGAGCATGATTAACACTTACAATTTCTACACTGCAATAAGAGGTTATGATCACATTTCTTACTAACTACTTCCCCGCCCCTAACTAGTACTGTGGATCCAACCATGACACGTCACGATACACGAGCAAGTCCAGTCTATCATGTACGATGTCTAATATACATGTCGTGTACAATGTCAATACGATAATCAAGGTAACATCTCATGACTGCAGATCCAAGCTATACTAGTCCGTGTAGCACAGTGTCAAGGATTCAGATGTAACATTTCTAGATTATTGAACTTTATAGGAATTATCAAAAATTGGAAATTATCAGAGAATGTACTTGCCTTGGGTCCTTAGCTGGTATTTATGGATTTCCTGTTCCAGAGTATCCCTTGGGTGAAGTAACAGTCCTATAAACATATCACAGTATAATATTTGCATCAGAAGCTACGCTACACACAGACAAAACACTGGCCTCAGGGCCATGCCAGGCAGGGCACTAGTCAACTAGGGTCATCTAGTAGGATAGATACATAAATAATATACATAACACATATAACATTCATAACAACTATATTTAAGAATATACATTTACTGAATATACATGTATACATATATAGGTACTAGTGAAATATACATTTGTTTACATATACCAAAATATGTTTTACAAGTACATATGTATATATATATCAATACAGTTTTATACTGTATATATTTGCATACCAAAAATATGTTTATATATGTATATATATATAGGTACACATATTTATACCAATGTATTAGTTTAATATATACTCTACCAATATATAATTATACCAAAATACATACATATATACGTTAAAGGAAATACACATATACATATTTAAATATGTATATATATATATATATAAATCATATTAAATGTACATACATATACATATGCACCAAAATACGTTTTTATATATATGTATACTAAAGTATATATATATATACTATGCTTATACAAGCGTATTAACATTTAATTAAAATAAATATATATGTACATATATTAAATTATACATTACCAATCAATTTTATATTAAAAATATGCTAAGTATATATATAAAATACATGTATACACATATACCAATCATATACTAAGAATACACTAAATGCTTATACAAAATATATATTAAGAATATACTAATTACTTATACAAATATAGGTATATATATGCCATCATTAAAATTAACAATACAGATACTAAAACATTAATTGAAAATATACCTAGCATACATTTTATTAATACGTATTATATGAAATAATCCCATATACATACATATACATTAATATTATTAACATACTAATACATTATGTGTTTAATTATTAATTAAATAAATGCTATATATATTCATGTATTTAAAACATTAATTAGATAAATGCTATACGTATATATATTAATATATGCTCATTCGTATATGCGTATATGTCTACACATTATCTATATACATACAAATACATATACCTATCTTTAATATACTCATGTGTATATACATATGTATATATATACATATATATATATATATATATATATAAGAAGAAGAAGGAAGGGGAGAGAAGGGGACTCACTGGGGGTTGGCAGCGCCGCCAGGAAAGGGAGAGGCCGCCGGGGTACTGGGCTCGGCCGGCAGCAGGGTGGCTGTGGGGGACTCGGCCGTCCGGGGTTCAGAGGGGGCCGGGGAGCACAGGTATGAGTTCAGCGGCTGGCAGCGGGGATGGGGAGCTCGCAGCGGCCGCCGGAGATTCGTGAGGGAGGAGCAGCAGGGGAATGAGGTTGCAGATGCCGGTGGTGGTGTTGGGTTCTCGTCGACGGGATTAATGGTGGTGGAGTCGCTGATGGTGATGATAGATGGAGATGGTGGTGGTGGAAACGCAGCAGGGAGGAGGAAGAGTAGAGGCGGTGGTGGAGGCTCGCAGTCGAGGGAGGAATGGGGAAGCAGCCGAGGTCGGAGGGTTGGCCGCCGGGGTTCAGCAGCTCCTGCCGGAGATGGGAGGGGAGTCGGGGAGCACAGGGAGATTGGGAAGGAGTTGCTGATGGTGGCGCCGGACTGATGTGGGCCGCCGGAGGGTTGACGTTGAGGGAGAGGCGGAGGAGCAGTGGTGCAGCAGCCGCCGGGCGCCTGGCCGGAGACAGGCCGGGGTACTGCCGAGCAGTCGTCGGAGCACAGGGCTCGGCCGGAGTACAGAATGGGGGTGAACAGTGTTCCCTCCCCTTCCCCTCTTTCAAATTCAAATGAAAAAATTTTAAAGAAGAAGGAGAAAGGAAGAAGGAGAAGGAAGAGAAGAAGAAAAGAAAAGAGAAGAAGAGGAGAAAGAATTTTACATACGTAGGAGAGAGAGGGAGGAGGCTTGTGAGATGAGGCTACCTAGGTTTCTTGGGATTAGGGTTTGATGGGACATCACATATATATGGGGAGAGGGTGTAAAATCAAGGGTTGTGATTGACCCCTTTTAAATGAGGGGTCCAGATTGGACATGGAGAATTTCTTCATGTGGGTGAGGGTGAGAGATTTAATTAAATTATTATTAGGCTCCCTCATTGTTTTAAACAATGAGGTGTTGACACAAAAATGCCTATTTGCAAATTAGCCCCCTTTAATTTCGGTATTTGCACAACCACAGGAAATGACAAAAATTTGGCGGGCGATTCGGTGTCCGGTGTTTTGTAGGGTCAGGGGCGCTGTATGATCGGTATGGGCTCAATTTACAGGGAACTGGAATTAATATGGAATTTACGGAATCAGATAAAATGGTATCCTCAAATTAAATAGAAATAAATGCAAGTTGTGTTCAACAATTAATTAGGAGTACATGGAGCCAAAATCAGGTCAGGTCATCAATACCAATAATGAATTAGACTCAGAACAGAATATTATCCTAATTTAGGACGCACGAAAAATAGGTCAAGATTGCCTCCAATTTCGATTGGAACGCACAACGATACAAAAATAGGAATTTATTTAAATAACGTCCGCGACGATTTTTGTGCGGCCAGAAACAATGTACAGAGAGCAAAATTATGAGTTGCAACAATAGCAGAATGGAAGGCGGGCATGTCTAGGGCAAGATGGTGAAATTTGTTGGGAGACAAAAGATAGGGTAGTGTCCCAAATATCGAAGCAAAGGCAATACAAAAAAAAAATATTAAATAAAATACGGTAATTAATTACAATCTCCAAATATTAAATTCTAGATAAAATAATAAAATCCAGAATTCTATAATTCGGACAGGTGGTCATCTACTGGCTTCTAGGTCTAGTCTGCTAGCTAAAAATAAATGAATACTACATCTAATACTATATTTAATTACATATCACATAATTATTAAAAATCTTATCATGCAATTATTTAATTATAACTACAATAATATTAAATATTGAAAAGTCAAAAATACCCCTGTTTTCGGAATGTGGTAGTGACAGCGAGCCTGCAATAGGATAGAATTTACTAGGTCTCATCCACTTGATTATGACTTTGAAACTCTTCCATACTTTAAAATATCTGCATCATGTTTGATTGATTCTGTACTCTTTTAATAAACGCTCTATCTCTTACAGCGAGATGAACCTTCGTAGCAGACGTGAGATACTTGGTGCCATAGTGCCACCCGCAGCACAGAGGGAGGATACGTCCCAGGGACCACCCAGAGAACTGCCTCTGCCAGAGGCACAGGTGATCCCCCAGGCCCCGATGATGTACTGGCATCAGATCTCTCCCGATGAGAGGACACAGCAGTCCGAGGGCTAGACATCGCAGACGATCCCGAGGCAGCACTTCGAGGGACAGACCTCGAGGGCGACACCGATGCCGCAGTTCGAGAGGACGGCACCTGAGGAGACACCAAGGAGACAGCCGGAGGTACCACTTCTACCACCTCCACCATTTCCCCCTCAGATGCCACCAGCGGAGGGATAGCCCCAGATGATGCAGTTCTTCCAGACGATGATGCAGGCCCAGTGGCATCAAACGGAGACCCTGAGACAGGGCCTGATGGCAGTACTGGAGAGGGCACCTGCCCAAGCACCAGCACCTGCACCTGTCCAGCAAGTGGGCACTGTGTGAGGCTTCCGACAGATGGGCCTGGGAACCTTCTCGGGCAAGAAGACGGCAGAGGAGATCTCAGACTGGGTCTCCAATACTAAGATGCTGTTAGAGGGTTCGCAGCTACACCCCAACCTCTGGATGACCGCGGTGAGGGCCCAACTCACAGGCAACGCCCATCACTGGTGGGACTCTATGGAGCGCAGCATCGGCAGACATCTGACATGGGAGGAATTTTTGGAGCACTTCAATGCGAAGTATTTCCCCGCTACGGTGAGGAACGTCCTGTACTCCTAGTTCCTGCACCTGGAGCAAGGGAACTTGACCATGGACGCCTACGACGGGGAGTTCAGCAGACTCAGCCGATTCGGTGCAGCCCTGATCCCCAACGACCTGGAGAAGGCCAGGAGATTCCATCATGGCCTCTCTTTCGAGCTGCAGAGGTACACCACTACCCAGGCAAGGATCTCTTATGAAGAGGTCCTATCAGAGGCGAGGATCCAGGAGGATATAGGCGGAGGAGCGAGACATTCCAGCGTGAACATACCAGCCAGAACCCAGCAAGGAGCAGGAGGACCGATCCGCCGTCTAAGAGCGCAGGCGCAGCAGAGGACAGCGCCGTACCAGCAGAAGGAGCTCCCAACTTGTCACTTTTGTGGCAAGAAGGGACACATCATCAGAGACTGCGAAAGAAGCTCGGGCTCTGTATGGTCTATGGAGCAAGCTAGCACCTCGCCAGAGACTGCCCGCAGCGCAGAGATGTAGCACCCCAGTCTGGACAGTGGCCAGCAGCACCACCCTTGAGGATACTACCCCCAGCAGGAGGTCAGCGTCCACCAGCTACCGGAGGATAGCAGAGAGGACAACCCTTGGTCCCACAAGAGGCACACTTCAACCAGGCCAGACAACAGGCAGGAGGGCAGAAGCGCGGGCAAGCCTTTGCTTTAGCCTCGATCGAGGAGAAACCAGAAGGGAAGGCTATTACAGGTACAATTCTAGTTGCATTAATACCTGCAACTGTACTGTTTGATTCTGGAGCTACACTGTCATTTATATCTAGTAGCTTCGTAGCAATACATAGAGTAGCAACTTCCCCCTTACCTAAGAGTTGGAAGATACTTACCGGAGGAGGCATCGTACCGGTTACCAGCACCATTAGAACGTGCTCGGTAGTAGTTTGTGGTAGAGAGATGAGAGCGCGATTGTTGGTACTCCAAATGCCAGCTTTCGACGTAGTTCTGGGCATGGACTGGTTAAGCCAGTACAATGCCGTACTAGATTGCCGGAAGGGTAGTATTACTTTTAGACTGCCAGGACACCCGGAGTTCGAGTACATGTGAGACACCATCGAGCGAGGAGTAGGACATGCAGCTGGAGCTTACATGGCGATGGAGACGGCACCCCCAGAAATTATTGCAGAGTTCGAGGATGTTTTCCTAGAGGAGTTGCCAGGCCTACCGCCTGATAGAGAGGTAGAGTTCACCATTGAGCTAGTACCTGGAGCAGCACCGATATCATCAAATGTGTACCGGTTGGCAAAGAACGAGCTTGACGAGCTGAAGCTACAGCTAGAGGAGTTGCAGATCAAGGGATTCGTCTATCCTAGTTCATCACCCTGGGGAGCACCAGTGCTGTTTGTACCAAAGAAGGACGGGACATTCCTGATGTGCATTGATTACAGAGCCCTTAATGCTCTGACTATCAAGAACAAGTATCCTCTACCGCGGATTGACGATCTGTTCGACCGGCTGACAGGAGCAGTGGTGTTCACAAAGATCGACTTGAGATCGGGCTATCACCAGGTAAAGGTGCGAAGGGAGGACATTCCAAAGATAGCATTTAGGACTCGTTATGGTCACTACGAGTTCTTAGTGATGCCTTTTGGATTAACAAATGCGCCTGCTGTGTTTATGAACCTGATGAACCGAGTCTTCCATGAGTATCTGGACCAGTTCGTGGTAGTCTTCATCGACGACATCTTGGTGTATTCGAAGAGCCACGAGGAGCACGAAGAGCACTTGAGGCTAGTGCTAGAGACGCTGAGACGAGAGAGGCTTTATGCCAAGATGAGCAAGTACGAGTTTCTTCTAGATCGTGTCGTATTTCTTGGACACGTTATCTCAGGAGAAGGCATTTCAGTAGATCCCGCGAAGATTTCGTCAGTAGAGACGTGGCCGACCCCTACCAACGTCTCGGAGGTGAGGAATTTCCTAGGACTTGCCGGATATTACCGGAGATTCATAGAGAACTTCGCAAGGATCGTAGAGCCGATAACCCGCTTGACCCGCAAGGATCAGGAGTTCACCTGGACAGAGGAGTGTCAGACGGCTTTCGATGAGCTAAAGAAGCGTCTGACTACAGCACCCATCTTGACCATACCTTCTGGACCCGAAGGATTCGTGATCTATAGCGATGCGTCTGGGAAAGGATTAGGATAAGTCTTAATGCAGCATGGAAAGGTTGTGGCCTATTCCTCTAGACACCATGAGAAGAACTATCCTACCCACGACTTGGAGCTTGCCGTAGTGATCTTTGCTTTGAAGCTTTGGAGGCACTACCTGTACGGTGAGCCCGTGGAGATATTCACCAATCACAAGAGCCTGAAGTACGTCTACACCCAGAAGGACCTGAACCAGAGGCAGAGACATTGGCTAGAAGTGATGGCGGACTTCGAGGTCGAGCTGTAGTACCATCCGGGAAAGGCTAATATAGTAGCCGATGCCTTAAGCAGGAAGCCCATAGCATTTTTCCTGACTACCCAACAACATCTGTTGAGAGATCTAGAACAGTTGGGTATCAAAGTCATTATGCCCGGAGTAGACTGCCAGATGTCGAGTTTCCAGGTGCAATCAACATTGGTGGAGAGAATCAAGGCTGCTTTGCCGACGGACGCCAGATTTCAGAGGCTTCGACAGAGGACAGAGGCTGGAATACAGACGGGACTGCATATACACGAGGACGAGACTTTGAGATGTGGAGATCGTCTCTATGTTCTGAATGGAGAGCTACGCCAGGAGCTGATGACAGAGGCGCACAGTTCGACCTATTCTATTCATCCAGGAGGCACGAAGATGTATCGATGTCACGACCCGCACCCGGTGTAGGGATGCAAGTCGGGAACAACGCCCAGCCTACGCCGCAGCATCGGCGGTAGAAAGCTGTCTTGGTCAACTATACTATCTAATTATCTCACTATAAAGCATAAACCTCCAATAATATCTCAACTCCAAGAAGAGAGTAATCAACTTAATTCAACACAATACTCAATCACATTTCTTTGGCACGAGAAGATATCACAGAAGTCTAACATAACTAAGCAGTTAAAAATATAACAACAACAAATAGAAATAATATCCAAACACAAATATATGCCGGAAATAAATCCGGTACCAAAATGCTAAAGAGAACTAATTATGCTAACTAGTGTATCCGGCTAAATCTCTCGACAGTCACTCCAGAACTAGTGGGTCCAAGTCTGCACCATCTATAGCCTAAGGTCCATAGTATGTCGGACACCAATCTCCCGGATCCTCTGAAAAATGTTTTTCAGTCAGGAATGGAGCGAAGTACAACCCAATAGCAGTTCCAATTAATTGACAAAAACTATAAAGCAGTAGAATAGAAGATGCTATCTACGATGAGGATATAACTGATAATAAAAAATAATGAGAGAATAGGCAATACTAACAACAGAATATAATAAATACGTACAAGAATAAAGGAATAAACTATAATGTCAGAATAGAACAAGGTAATCAATGAAGTGAATAATGGAATCTACAATAACTATATGATTTGAGATACTAACTAAATATGTGATCGGCCTGGGAGATTCAATAATTACACTAAGGAGCTAACTCAACCATACATGAATTGCATGGTTAGTTAGTAGCCAATGATTACACTACTAGCCGATAGTTTCTTGATCACATATTTAATTGGTATTTCCCCCGCCCGGACTGATATGATGGATCAAATCATGATACGTCACTAGCCAATGTATCCAATATTTAATCTACAATATTCAATGTTATCCAATACCAACAAGGACAGTATCCGATACCATCTCCATAATCAAGGTAACATCCCATGACTGACGATCCAATAACAATACCAATCCGTGTACCATCGTGTCAAGAATCATAAGTAACATTTCTAAATACTTCAATTATAGTGATAATCAAATAATGAAAACTATCAGAGAATGTACTCGCCCGTGGTCCAGAGCAAATGATAAAAAAATAATGTCCGAACTGGTGTCACAGACCTATATATAAAATATTGCATTAATACAAGTTTTTGGGAAGAGAAATAAATTAAACTAGTCAACTTTCTAGGTCATAAATTCATTTCTAAGTCAAAAGTCAAACTAGGTCAACTCTAAGTCAACTATGTCAACTATAGTCAAATTATGGTCAACTACCTATTTCTAGGTTGCATGAGTCTAACTCAAAGATATTAGGCTCACACACTATGAATCTAGGCCACACAAGCTACATCTTAGGATACTAAGATACGTATCTTAGGATACGCAAACAAGGGATAAATATAACACATATGTACATATCAAACAATATTATATATATAAAATCCTAATTACAAATGCTAAATGGATACCTTAGTTTCGAACCAACTTGGTATCGCAATACTAAACCTCTATCTTGATATCAAATTCCAATACCTTGATTATCCTCCAATACCTTGATACTTACCTTGGCATCTCAAGGTAAACTCAAAACCTTATTTATACTAACTACCCAACAATAATTATAAACTACTATGCATTTAATATTTATATAATACTATATACCTTATTTTAGTCACCTTAATACCAACCCATAATTAGTTTACAACTATCCTATTACTTATGCCAATACCTACTACTCATACCTTGGTATATCTTGATACTTACCTTGATATCTCAAGGTAATTGCCAAAATCTCATATATATACTAACTACCCATCAATAATTACATATATCAATCTAATATAACTCTAGTATGTACTAATAGAATAATACTAACTACCACTACACACTAACTATTAATACATATATACGTACATACATACCTACAAATATATAATATATAAAAGATACTCATAACAATTGATAACTAAATATTCTAATAAATTTATATGCTACAACTAAATATATACATATATAGTATACTATAATACAAATAGCAATTATGAACATATTTATATATATATTAATTACCATATATATATAAATACTTATATATAACCCACCATATGTATTTATATAATATATATTTAAATACATATATATAATCCACAATATATATTTATACGATATACATATAAAACTATATATAACTATACATACACTTATACATAGTAAATTGTATAAAATACCACATAGTAACATACACACATACATATAGTAATATGTATATATAACTATACATATATGTATACATATATATAATCATATAATAATATAAATACATAACAATATATAATATAACTATATATATAACCACATATAAATATATCTACTATATTATATATACATATGCTACCACTTATAAATATATATCTACATACATATATATATATATATATATATATATAAATAATCATATATAAATAATCTAATTACTTAATTAAACATACACATATATTATATAAAATATATACATATATTTACATCTCTAACATATATTATAACATATATATTAATGCATGTAGAAGAAAGCTACATAATATATATTCTATTAATACATATATAATACATAGATCTATGATACAATAAATACTATAATAAATATACATAATACATATATAATATATATAGATACATACACAATTATAATTCCAGAATTAAAGCACAATTAATTAGATCTACACATAAACACATAATAATTGGAGCGTATCACACCGTATCCCACTAGATCTAGGATACGCATGCGACACGAGTCCACCACACATCCAATTTCACCCCGAAGGACACAAACAAATCACATATAATATTTATGAATAATACAAAGAGTCAAAAATAAATCTACGCATCTGTGTCAAAATACGACATGCTCAAAGTCCCGTGTCGGAGGAAAAACCCCCAAAACAACACGTATTACCAAATTGTTGGGATACGACCTACACGTACCCAATTGTGGATATGACACTAGCCCCAAACACATAAACATATGCCAAATTGATCTATAGGATCAATTGACACACACAACAAAAGTTATTTTCGGAATTCCCCTAAATTGATACAAAAAGCACCATAACTTTCTCCATAGGTCTCCTATGAACCCAAAACCAAATCCTATGGGTAGTACATATATATGGGTTGATTATTCATGGTTAAATCTCAGATTTAGAAGCTATTTTAAGGGCAAAAACTGAATTATATCTATTGGGAGATGGAATCCCAATGAAACCTCCAAAATTGGTGAAATTGGCCTCCAACTTGTAGATCTTTGCTCCTCTTTGTAGATTCTTTCTTCATTCTTCTAGATCCTTGCTCTTCTAGTATCTAATGGTGATTTGAGAAGTAATTGGATGAAAATTTGGTAGGAATTTGATGAAATTTGGTTGAGGGAAATTCTAGATCTAGATTTGGAATGAAAAATGAAGAGAGAGAAAGTTTTCATCCCCTTTATATAGGCCTCACTTGCCCCCTCCCTCAAGCTACTATGTAAAGTCTAAAATACCCCTTGGGGCCTCTCATGAAGAAATTAATTAAGGAGAGAAGTTTCTAGTATAATAATTTAATTAATTTAATCATCCTCATAATTAATGATCTTTCTAGTTGAGCTCAATTCTAACAATTAATACATGTTGGTCCATGAGTCTAAACTAAACTAGTTAGGTCCACTAACACAAGTCCAAAATAAATAAATCTATCATGCTAATAATAAATAAATAATGCAATAAATAAATATTTAACATGTACAATATTCAATTAATTATAAAATGACCAAAATACTCTATTTCTAAAAAATACGGTAGTGACAAGTCTATCCCCCTTAAAATAATTTTCTCCTCGAAATTTAAGGGTGATCGTACTCCTTCTAGGTCAACCCCCCAGCAATCATAGTCTAATAAGGTCTTATCTTTAAGAACAATCATATTCAAAGAATAACATGCTTGGTCATGGTCTCCACCTGTCTTATTACTGTTGTCTCTGTCAGGGTATTCTATAGCTACACTAACTATATAACACAAGCTTCCAAAAGGTACTAAAGAATAAATCAATCAAAATAGATAAAAGGAACAGAAAGAAAGAACATACTCTCTAACCCATCACCAGTAGTATTGGTCTACTCGACCGTCATCGCAAATGCTCCGTCCTGCCGAGGTAGCTCCCTCTGCGGGTGATGAGCAATCTGTGGTGCTACAGGTGGCCTAACTCTACCTCTCTGGCCTCGATCTGCATCCTGGCCTGGACGTTGAAGTATCTAGAGATAATCCTTCACCATATGCTTCGTTGATCCACAATATGCTCCAAGTCTCTTCCGGCATATCTCCCAAGTGTGCCCAGTCTTCTTGCAATAGGTGCATTGAGGAGCCTGTTGCACTTGTCTCTGAAGTTTTTGTGGTATCTGCTGTACTGGAGCTTGTACTGGAGCAACAATAGGTTCTGACATCTAATATTGCTGCTGATAGGCTCCGAATTGTACTGGAAACTGCTGTTGCTGGAACCGCGGCCTCTTTGCCGGTCCCGTACTGCTACTATCACCACCAAACATATCACGGTCCCTCTTTGGCTTCAAGTTCCACTCCCGCTCGACCTTGCGTGCCTCCGAAAGTATCTCAGAATATGTCTCATAGAAAGACGGAATGAGAATCTTGACTTCCCAATTCAGTCCCTCGCGGAAACGGATAGCCCAAACTTCTGGCTCTCTCACCAAGTACTCCGCAAATCGGCTCAGCCTTCCGAACTCTGCGTCATACTCCTCTACGGACATGCTTCCTTGTGTAAGGCTCTCAAATTGCCTTCCTAATTCCAATCTGTCCGTCCGAGCAAAGAACTTCTTCTTAAAGAGATCCTTGAATATCTTCCAAGACTACCCCGTATCAGTAAGAATTGGCTTATTCCTGAACCAAGTGCGGGCAACGTCAAACAGTTGAAGTCCTACCGCCTCAACCTTCAGATCCTCCGCAAGACGGGACACCTTCATGAGTCACTCGATATCTTCAAGCCAATCGTCAGCATATACTATACCTTCTGTACCCTTGAAAACTCGAGGCTCAAGTTTCTTAAAATTTTGAATGTTGCCTGGCTTGATCTGAATATCCTGTGGCTGTGGAGGAGCCTCTTTCTGAACTGCTGTTATAGCTATCTGATGGGCGTTTTCCATACTCTGTCGCATCAAATCTGACTGCCTATGCTGGGCTTCTATCTGTGCCCTCTGTAATTCCATCATCTCTCTAAATAGTGCAACCGTCGGTACGGTATCTCCTGAAAATGGAGGTGGTGGAAGTCCCTCTGAAGCAACTGGAGTAGTCCTCGGAACATGTGGAGGAGAACCCCCGAAGGCAGCCGAGACTCCTACATGAATAGATGTCGTAGGAGGTACAAACCCTACTGCCAGAGTAGAAGATTGAGAGGTGGCAGACCTCGCAGAAACTGCTCCCGATCGATGGGATCTAGTCTTCGACGGTATCCTGAAGACAGATCGAAACAAAGGAGATCAATTCGACACAAGATAAGATATCATCAAGGAAGGACAAAAGTATTCAGAAGGAATCAAAATTAGCGATTCAATTCAGATTGAAATTCCTAGTTGTGATTGAGTGTCCCTCTCTCTTCCTAGTATCCTATGTCCTATATCCTATCGCAGGCTCGCAGTAGTACAACTAAGTCATCGCACAACCACGACATCGCAATATTACGAATTCTGACCTGCATGGGCCACCACTAAAAACGTGTCACGACCCGCACCCGGTGTAGGGATGCAAGTCGGGAACAACGCCCAGCCTACGCCGCAGCATCGGCGGTAGAAAGCTGTCTTGGTCAACTATACTATCCTATTATCTCACTATAAAGCATAAACCTCCAATAATATCTCAACTCCAAGAAGAGAGTAATCAACTTAATTCAACACAATACTCAATCACATTTCTATGGCACGAGAGAATATCACAGAAGTCTAACATAACTAAGCAGTTAAAAATATAACAACAATAAATAGAAATAATATCCAAACACAAATATATGCCGGAAACAAATTTGGTACCAAAATGCTAAAGAGAACTAATTATGCTAACTAGTGTATCCGGCTAAATCTCTCGATAGTCACTCTAGAACTAGTGGGTCCAAGTCTGCACCATCTATAGCCTGAGGTCCATAGTATGTCGGACACCAATCTCCCGGATCCTCTGAAAAATGTTTTCCAGTCAGGAATGGAGCGAAGTACAACCCAATAGCAGTTCCAATTAATTGACAAAAACTATAAAGCAGTAGAATAGAAGATGCTATCTACGATGAGGATATAACTGATAATCAAGAATAATGAGAGAATAGGCAATACTAACAACAGAATATAATCAATGCGTACAAGAATAAAGGAATGAACTATAATGTCAGAATAGAACAAGGTAATCAATGAAGTGAATAATGGAATCTACAATAACTATGTGATTTGAGATACTAACTAAATATGTGATCGGCCTGGGAGATTCAATGATTACACTAAGGAGCTAACTCAACCATACGTGAATTGCATGGTTAGTTAGTAGCCAATGATTATACTACTAGCCGATAGTTTCTTGATCACATATTTAATTGGTATTTCCCCCGTCCTGACTGATATGATGGATCGAATCATGACACGTCACTAGCCAATGTATCCAATATTTAATCTACAATATTCAATGTTATCCAATACCAACAAGGACAGTATCCGATACCATCTCCATAATCAAGGTAACATTCCATGACTAACGATCCAATAACAATACCAATCCGTATACCATCGTGTCAAGAATTATAAGTAACATTTCTAAATACTTTAATTATAGTGGTAATCAAATAATGGAAACTATCAGAGAATGTACTCGCCTGTGGTCCAGAGCAAATGATGAAAAAATAATGTCCGAACTGGTGTCACAGACCTATATATAAAATATTGCATTAATACAAGTTTTTGGGAAGAGAAATAAATTAAACTAGTCAACTTTCTAGGTCATAAATTCATTTCTAAGTCAAAAGTCAAACTAGGTCAACTCTAAGTCAACTATGGTCAACTATAGTCAAATTATGGTCAACTACCTATTTCTAGGTTGCATGAGTCTAACTCAAAGATATTAGGCTCACACACTATGAATCTAGGCCACACAAGCTACATCTTAGGATACTAAGATACGTATCTTAGGATACGCAAACAAGGGATAAATATAACACATATGTACATATCAAACAATATTATATATATAAAATCCTAATTACAAATGCTAAATGGATACCTTGGTTTCGAACCAACTTGGTATCGCAATACTAAACCACTATCTTGATATCAAATTCCAATACCTTGATTATCCTCCAATACCTTGATACTTACCTTGGCATCTCAAGGTAAACTCAAAACCTTATTTATACTAACTACCCAACAATAATTATAAACTACTATGCATTTAATATTTATATAATACTATATACCTTATTTTAGTCACCTTAATACCAACCCATAATTAGTTTACAACTATCCTATTACTTATGCCAATACCTACTACTCATACCTTGGTATATCTTGATACTTACCTTGATATCTCAAGGTAATTGCCAAAATCTCATATATATACTAACTACCCATCAATAATTACATATATCAATCTAATATAACTCTAGTATGTACTAATAGAATAATACTAACTACCAACTACACACTAACTATTAATACATATATACGTACATACATACCTACAAATATATAATATATAAAAGATACTCATAACAATTGATAACTAACTATTCTAATAAATTTATATGCTACAACTAAATATATACATATATAGTATACTATAATACAAATAACAATTATGAACATATTTATATATATATTAATTACCATATATATATAAATACTTATATATAACCCACCATATATATTTATACAATATAGATTTAATTACATATATATAATCCACAATATATATTTATACGATATACATATAAAACTATATATAACTATACATACACTTATACATAGTAAATTGTATAAAATACCATATAGTAACATACATACATACATACATATAGTAATATGTATATATAACTATACATATATGTATACATATATATAATCATATAATAATATAAATACATAATAATATATAATATAACTATATATATAACCACATATAAATATATCTACTATATTATATATACATATGCTACCACTTATAAATATATATCTACATACATATATATATATATATATATATATATATATATATATATATAAATAATCATATATAAATAATCTAATTACTTAATTAAACATACACATATATTATATAAAATATATACATATATTTACATCTCTAACATATATTATAACATATATATTAATGCATGTAGAAGAAAGCTACATAATATATATTCTATTAATACATATATAATACATAGATCTATGATACAATAAACACTATAATAAATATACATACTACATATATAATATATATAGATACATACATAATTATAATTCAAGAATTAAAGCACAATTAATTAGATCTACACATAAACACATAATAATTGGAGCGTATCACACCGTATCCCACTAGATCTAGGATACGCATACGACACGAGTCCACCACACATCCAATTTCACCCTGAAGGACACAAACAAATCATATATAATATTTATGAATAATACAAAGAGTCAAAAATAAATCTACGTGTCTGTGTCAAAATACGACATGCTCAAAGTCCCGTGTCGGAGGAAAAACCCCCAAAACAACACGTATCACCAAATTATTGGGATACGACCTACACGTACCCAATTGTGGATACGACACTAGCCCCAAACACATAAAGATATGCCAAATTGATCTATAGGATCAATTGACACACACAACAAAAGTTATTTTCGAAATTCCCCTAAAATTGATACAAAAAGCACCATAACTTTCTCCATAGGTCTCCTATGAACACAAAACCAAATCCTATGGGTAGTACATATATATGGGTTGATTATTCATGGTTAAATCTCAGATTTAGAAGCTATTTTAAGGGCAAAAACTGAATTATACCTATTGGGAGATGGATTCCCAATAAAACCTCCAAAATTGGTGAAATTGGCCTCCAACTTGTAGATCTTAGCTCCTCTTTGTAGATTCTTTCTTCATCCTTCTAGATCCTTGCTCTTCTAGTATCCAATGGTGATTTGAGAAGTAATTGGATGAAAATTTGGTAAGAATTTGATGAAATTTGGTTGAGGAAAATTCTAGATCTAGATTTGGAATGAAAAATGAAGAGAAAGAAAGTTTTCATCCCCTTTATATAGGCCTCACTTGCCCCCTCCCTCAAGCTACTATGTAAAATCTAAAATACCCCTTGGGGCCTCTCATGAAGAAATTAATTAAGGAGGGAAGCTTCTAGTATAATGATTTAATTAATTTAATCATCCTCATAATTAATGAGCTTTCTAGTTGAGCTCAATTCTAACAATTAATACATGTTGGTCCATGAGTATAAACTAAACTAGTTAGGTCCACTAACACAAGTCCAAAATAAATAAATCTATCATGCTAATAATAAATAAATAATACAATAAATAAATATTTAACATGCACAATATTCAATTAATTATAAAATGACCAAAATACCCTTTTTCTAAAAAATACGGTAGTGACAACCGAGACCTGCGACAGTACTACTGGTGGCACAGGATGAAGAAAGAGATAGCCCTCTTCGTGGCTAAGTGTCTGGTGTTTCAGCAAGTCAAGGCTAAGCATCAGAGGTCTGCCGGATTACTTCAACCGCTCCCGATACCGGAGTAGAAATGGGAGCACATCACCATGGACTTCGTTACGGGTTTCCCGTGGAGTCCTAGTGGTCGCAATGCGGCATGGGTAATCGTAGATAGACTCACCAAGTCTGCCCACTTTTTACCCTTCAGGGTCGGGCAATCTACGGAAGTCTTGGCAGACATGTACATGAGGGAGATTATACGATTGCATGGAGTGCCAGTCAGTATTGTGTCTGACATGGATACGAGGTTCACATCGTACTTTTGGAGGAGTATGCAAGAGTTCTTGGTACCCGCCTTAAGTTCAATACTTCGTACCACCCGCAGACAGATGGCCAATCCGAGCATACCATTCAGACGCTGGAGGACATATAGAGGGCATGCATGCTTGACTTCAGCGGTTCATGGGAGGACCATTTGCACTTGGTTGAATTTTCCTACAATAATAGCTATCAGGTGAGCATCCAGATGGCTCCCTATGAGGCATTGTATGGTAGGAAGTATCGTTCCCCAGTATATTGGAGCGATGTAGGCGAGAGGCAGATTCTAGGGCCAGAGTTGGTCATCCGTACAGTGGAGAAGGTGAAGAAGATCTAAGGGCATCTACGAGCAGCACAGGACAGGCAGAAGCATTGGGCTAATGTGCATCGATGACCCCTAGAGTTCCAGGTTGGAGAACATGTGTTCATGAAGATCTTACCTACCAGAGGAACTATCAGATTTGGAGGCAGAGGGAAGCTGAGTCCGAGGTACATCGGACCATTCGATGTGCTAGAGCGCATCGGAGTAGTTGCTTACAGATTGGCCTTGCCGCAGACACTGGAAGGAGTTCACGACGTCTTCCATGTATCTCAGCTGAGGAGGTATATACAGGATCTGAGTCATATGCTTGACCACTCGGAGATCACCGTCGGTCCAAGTTTGTCATACTAGGAGGAGCCGGTAGAGATCCTAGACCGAAGCGAGAAGGTACTGCGAGGCCAGACTATCCCTCTAGTTTGTGACGCATGGAGGCATCATACACCAGGTGAATCAACCTGGAAACGAGAGGACGATATTCAGCAACGCTTTCCCCATCTCTTCGAAGGCCTAGGTATGTGATAGTATTTATTTCATTCAATAGTTTTTTTATATGTCTGTTTTAATTTCGAGGACGAAAGGCTCTAAGGAGGGTATGTTGTAAACCCCCTCGACCAGAATTTAGGGTTAATTAACTTAAATAGCCTAATTAGGGTTAATTAAATAAAATTAAGATTTATTATATGGTATTATAATATCTGTGCAGTGATTGTTATTATAGGACACTACTCTAGCTGTTACCCTGAAACAAATTCCACATACTTGGCCTAAACATGCTAACCTATCATAATGAACCTAGAACAACCCCCGGATACTGATTTTCGTGCCAGATTTTAGTCACACAAAAGTTGTTACAAACGTCCGTACGCAAATTAAATAAATTGAGTAATTACGTTCGTTGTCCGTTCCAATCGAAATTGAGACCCAATCTCGACCCAATTTGACCAACCTATATCATGACATTATTGTACCCTGATCCTACCACACTAATGACCCTTGTCCAACCCAATTTAGACCCCCGGTATTTATTAAATTAATTTAGGGACACCCGGTGCATTAATTACGAATTAATTAATGTGGTGACCTAACCTCATTTGAATTAGACCCAACTCCAACCCAAACCCATACACACACCCACAAGCCTCATACAAAACACCATACACCATCCTAGCCCAATGTAGAACACCAAACATGGTATTTTGTTACATCAAATCCCCAATTCCAGAATCTGTGCAAATTCTAATTTGTTCAGGGGACTTTGTGCAAAATTGCAATGAGGTGCCCCCCTCTCATTGGCCCAACCACATGGAGAAAGAACTTACATTTCCCTAACCGTTCACCATGTATTCCCCCCCCATTCTTCATGTACTTGCACTACTTTAGTAGGGCACATCATGACCCTCCATTTGAAATGCTAAATTCCTAGCCCTCCCCTCATCATGATGGACCTCCCCAACTCCCCTAAAATTTCCTACAGCCGGCCCTAATACCTAGAAAGGATCTCCACTCTCTCTCCTACATATAGGGCATTATTTCACCTCATTTAATGCACACAAACCTAGGCAAAACCCTACCTAAACCCTAATTTCTCTAAATCCTCAACCCGAGCTCTACCCCTGCCTTTCATTCCCGCCGCCCTATTCCATCTGGCCACCGCCTCCGGCCACCCCCGCAACCACCCGGCCCCACTTCGGCGACCTCTCCCCTACTCCCAGCCACCGCCACCCACCGCCTAGCCGCCGGCAGCAACCACCAGTAGCCCCATCCTCAACCCGAGCCCATTCCCCCCGAGTTCGAAGCCGACCACCCGACCTCCGATTGCTCCGCCACCGCTGAACGCCCGGCCGCCCAACTTCACAGACCCCTCCCTCGGCCAACCATCTCCCCCTCCGTCAACTTCCAACGCCGGACGACGACACCCCTGGCCGCACTCGCCCCCACAGGGCCAACAGCTCCAGATTTGCTGCTGTAGCCGCCGACCACCCCGAGCCTCGCCGGAGCTCCGTCCGGCCATCCCCGCCGCCGACGGTCAGCCACCGGGAAGCCCTCGACCCGAGCATCGATTAGGTATATTATTTTATGTAATTATACCATTAATTTTATATGTATTTGATGTTGCAAGCTTATGTACATGCATATTAGTACAATTTCTGTATTTTTATACGCATTTCAGTATATTATATATGATATTCTATATTTGTTTAGTATTTATATATAAATACCCCTGTATAAATACTGTGTTATATATGTATACATATTTTATTTAGTATTATATATAATAGGAATATATATATGTATTTTGTAAACTTATATTATTTAAATACCAAATAAGTATATATGTATACGTATATATAAGTATGTACTTATATATATATTTCTACATTTCTGTAGTATTTATGTATTTAAATATGTGTATATACTATATTAATATTTTCTGAGTTTATTATTATATATAATATAAATATATATAAGTATGTATTTTATAAATATTGGTATGTATATACGTAGTATATATATATACTTGAGTTTAAATACCTTATGTTTATACCTAATAAGTATATATTAATATATATATATATATAAATGTATATATATTTCAAATACGTTTTATGTGCTAATATATTAGTGTATTGTATATTTAATATATATGGTGTACATATATATATATATTATGTAAATTGATATATTATATGTAGTATATTAATTATTTGTATATTATATATAGTATATAAGATATTGGTATGTATATGAATATGTATATTTAAATATATATAAATATATGTGTATTTTTACTTATGGACAAATTATTATCTAAATATATGTATATGTATAAATATATGAATTTGTGAATATTACCAATTATGTACATATATTTAATATGTGTATTATTAGTGTATTACTAAATAATACATAGGTGCTATTTTTGTACTATTAAACGTACATATCATTTTAATATATTTAAATATGTTTTAGTGTACATCTATATATATTTGTAATAGCTATATATAAATATACAGTCCAGACCCTGTGTCAGCTATAGTTACAAGTAGTGTGTCTTAGTCGTGCTATTGTAGCGACTAATATTGTCATTATTATATCATATATAGGACTGCTGGACAGTACAGCCGAGGCTTCAGGAGCAGGACTTTGGCTTTCGCAGCTACCCGGGACAGGCAAGTATACCTTGCTGGATTACTATTTAAATTTAAATGATGAATGTTGCAATATACATAAACTGTGCGCGTCCGAGATTTACTCGGGTGCAGTCGACAATGCGTCGATGAGTATTGTACTTGACCTAGCTGCTAGCTGACTCACCTACCACTGTGAGGATATTTTGATATCTTCTTAGACCATGACACTTGTACGTATCACGATGGTACTTTCATATTGGGATGCGGGTTTGCGTACTCGATTCGCTATCGGTGCGTACGATATGCATCACGGACTAGCACGTAATCTAGAGCAATATAATTAGTTGTGACTTGGCATATAGATACGGGATACACACGTCGTATGTTCGACTTGTGTACCTACATTGGGCGGGGATGACAACTGATAAACGTATGGGATACACATATCGGACTCCGTGGTATCCAGTGGAGCCACAGACCCGATGACTTTCTATATTCAGATACCGTGCTCTACGGAGTGTTACGGACGTATATACATTGCAGATACCACGCCCTTTAGAGTGTTGGACGTTATATATATACAGATACCTCATTCTTCGGAATGATAGATGTTGCAGATACCACACTCTAGAGGACGTTGGACGTTATGCCTACACCTACCTATACGTTCCGAGGTTGTCTTTACATTTGCATTCACTTAGATGGTTAGCAAACCCTCTTATTTTTATTCACTACTATATCTGGCATGCATATTGTATCTTGTTACGTCCCTCTGAGGACCTGGTTATCTTCCAGATCTGGACGAGGCCTATTGCCCTACCATGTACGGACTAGGTGTGGAGACGAGGTTTGCTCTTGACGAGGAGCTTGAGGTTTTACTATCGGAGTACCCCTGATCATCTTGGTAGGCCTTCTGAAGCTTCTTATCTAGTTAGCAGTTATTTCAGTCACTCTTATTTCAGACTATCAGTACTTTATTTCCATTATTTGTAGTGGGTTTGTTCCCATCGGACATATTTCAGTTTGTACTATGTTATTCGACTATGTTCTTATATTCCAGTCTTTTATTGCAGTATTTACTTGTTATCTGTGGATGAGATTAAACACTGCCTGTTGTTGATATTAGACTTGTTAGATTTAGGACAGCGTAGCATGCTTCGCCAGGATCTATTAAATTAGGATATCCTCGGAGACGTGTCAGCTAGCCAATGCCACGTGGCCTGATTCCATATATTTTGGGACTGGGGAGTGACACTTGGACACACAATGACTTGACTTAATTTTGGACACGACTTACATGGCTTTAAATGACTTGACTTGACTTGACTTGGCTTTACTCGATTTCACCCGGCTTTGCTTGGCTACACATGATAAAATAATTGACTAGACTTGACTTGGGATGACTTTACATGGATTCATCGGATATGGCTTGACTTGGTTTTATCTGGTTGTACATGGCTTCATATGGTTGGAGATGGCTTCTTATGGTTGTATATAGCTTTACCTAGTTTCACATGGCTTTACCTGGCTTTACCTGGATTGACATGGCTTCACTTGGCTTTAGCTAGCTTTACTTGGTTACACGTGGCTTATTATTGTCATGGCTTACATGAGTCCGTTTGTGCAATGTATAATAAACTTATTTATATTACTATTAGAACTTGTTTTGTTGCATCATGTCTAGGATGGATTCTGCGGAATACCACATCCAGATTCATACAAAAAACTGTTAGGGATTAATAACTAGAGATTTACTTAGTACATGGCTAAGGATTTTTTTAGATTGCATGTAGTCCTGGTTATTCATACAGTTATATTGAGGAGTATCCAGTAGTTTATATTGTGGAGTATCTTGAGGAGTATCCGGTGCTGGTTTGTGCATATGGATATCACGGACAGATTGCAGGGACATGCAATCAGAAGGAACTCTAGTATTATATTGCATTATAATTGTTAAAAATTAGGAATGTGATAACCCTAGTTAGTTAAAGTATCAAGCCATATTTATATAATTTTTTGTATTTTATGGATGATGGATAGTCTAGGATTAACATGATCACTCTTTTATTTTCAGCACTTGTTACTCTATTGCTTATTAGTTAAGGATATGTCTTGTTGCAAGTTTACAGTATTTCTTTTACTATCCTGAGATCTTTTACATTCAATCTTTACCTTCAGTATTTGTATTTCTTGTGTTATTGGTTTAAGTTTCTAGATTGGCATCCTTTGTGGTACTTACTATTTGGGGGTCTGAACCCATTGGTTTTGTATAGCCAGATCCAGTAGCAGCACCGGAGGATCTTTCGTACTTTCCTGAGGATGGTGGACACCAGGAGCACCAGCCGCTTGAGTGGGTTTTCTTACTTTTCCACCCTGATGTACATTCTAATTTTTTTGGCATTTAGTCATCGAGCACGTATTTATCTCGTGTTTTAGTTTGATCAGTTAGCCTTCGGGCAATAGCATGATCGACATATCCTAGGGTTGATCATGTATGACTCAGATTTTGGCTAGTTTATTTATTTGGTATTCACTAGCATCATGATCATCTGTATATTATAGTTTCGTATGCTTTACTATTATATTTTAGCTGATCTTATATCTTGTTATTATACATGTTGTTCTTGTGATTGAGACACTAGTGTTTGTTGGACCTAGGCTTGACTGATTGTTTGTAGTAGTGACCCGTGATATATTACAGCTTTACTGTATATGCAGAGTACCAGAGTGCTCTAAGTATACATAGCTGGCCTTGTCAGTCGAGTTCTCCAATATTCTGATTATGGGACGTGACACCCATGTATCTTGTGGAAGCACTATCTCGATGCCCATCTCCTACGATGTTCTAAAATATGCTTCCGAGTAGTCAATACGAATGCTCCACCACTTCTGCTAAGAGCATCGGCTACCACATTTTCCTTACCGAGATAATATTGGAGTGCTATGTTATAATCCTTTAACAATTCTAACCATCTCCTCTTGTCATGACCCGCACCCGGAATAAGGGTACGAGAAGTGATCAATGCCTAGCCTAAGCTGCAACATCGGCGGTAGAACACTGTCTAGGTCATCCATAATCTAATATCTCACACAATATATATACATGGTATATGTCAGTTATCTCGACTCCAAACGGAGGAACAATATGGTAACTGATAAATGTAAACTATACTCAATCACAATACAAACTAAGGAAGATAAGCACGAGATGGAATAATGAAGGAAAAGAGTCATAATACAACCACAAGTCCGAGATAATATATATATATATATGCCAATAACCTCAATAAAAGTATAATACAAGTCTAACAAAAATATAAACCTTCACAGGATCTTGTACTAAGTCCTTTGGCTCTAAAGGAGTATCCTCTATTGGTATGTCGCCATGTGGTCCGTAGTAGGTAGGATACTGGTCTACGAGCCAATTATCTAAAATATATCCAGTCAGGATTGGAGCGAAGTATATACCTCTGAAAGCAGTTTCAAATACATAATCGAGCATATACAACAGATAATAGAAAAGAATATAAGATAACTAAATATCAGAATATAATAAACTAGAGTGAACAGGTAATATACTGGAATGAAGAACAGATAATAGAATAACTGTAATAAATGGAAATAGATAAAACTAGCCAATGTGCCATGGAATACGAGTTTATTATGTGATCGGTTTGGGTTGAATATGAATACAATATGGTAACTCGATTACATGTGTGATATTGAATCGATATGTACTTGAATACACTTAGGCTTGATCACATAACAAACTCTTATTCCCCCATCTCCAACCAATACTTATGGATCCAATCACGATACGTTACGAACACGAATATGGACACACTGAATACGAGCAGTGTATGAACATGAAGTACACTAAATTAATACCCGATACACACGATAAAATACATGTGAAGGAGTACCTGCTGAACACGGTAAGGGGTAACATCTCCTGACAGGATCCATATAGCAGAGAAATGTACTCATATATGATCCTGAGCAAATAGTATATCTCGGTATTCGAGACGGTGTCAGACAGACCTATATAGGAAATATTATGTCACATGGGTGTAATGAATGAGAAATGGGTTAAGAATGCACCAATATGATCTTTTAGGCCATTTCTAGGTTATGTTAGTCAAACTAGGTCAATACCTTAATTTTGGGTTCATACCTAGGTTCTAGGTTGATTACAAAAGTATACTAGTAAATACTAGGTCTTGGTTGGGTTTCTAAGTTTATAACTTGAAAGTGATAGTTAATCTAGCTGTCACTAGGTACTAGGATACTATATATACTAATACCAATACCAATATCTATAACTAGTATACATTCACTAATTGATATAGTATTAATATAACTTATATACATATACTAATTATCTACTCTATAATATTACCTTAGTATTGGCTGATACCTTATACAAGAGTTCACTACCTAGACAATACCTTATACTCTAACTAGATCAACTAACTATATTGAGTATAATAGTTAATACTTAAATATATGATGTCTAATACCTTAGTGTCTAATGATTCCATATCTCACTAACACTCAATTCTTTCAATACATTCACTCATCTCTAGTACACCTCTCACTCACATCTTGTACTTGCATCACTCTTATACTCCTCCATATCTCACATACTTTATTCCCAAATGCATACACCTGTTCACAGACCACTCATATACACAGCAACTTGTGCACCCCACACCCTTGCTCACACCCTAACTCTACCTACTTCAGTTGCTAATGTACAAACTTGCACATATTATAAAAATTATAATAGGTATAACAGTACCTGCTGCTGATGCTACTAAACTGCTATCCAATCAATCTTCCACTGATACTTGCCCCTAACCGAGCTGGGTATCATCCTGATACTCACTAAGTATCAGTCCTCACTTAACATTCCTCCCTTATACTCTCTTGCACCTAAGTTCAAATGCACACACACACTAGTAACAAAGTGCATAGGCCCTGCAAGCTACTGTAACTCCTCTCTTGTCAACACTACTGCTATTGCTTACTGTCTTAATATGCATATCAAACTCAAGTCCCCTCTTCACTGATACAGTAGCTATGTGCTTGTTGTCACTACTTATTCATGTTGCTGCTGCAATTGTTGGTTCATGTTGCTGCTGCACTGCTTGCTCGTGTTTCTACTGCACTGCTACTGATACTTGCTTATGTTGCTGCAGTAACTGCTATTGATACTTGTTCATGTTGTTGCTAAATGTTGATACTGTTGCTGCTGCACTTATTGCATTTGCTGCTGCTCTTATGTAAAACTTGACCCCCTCATAACTACTCGAGCACAATATAACCCCCACACACTCCAACACCACACAGTTCTACTGCTAACAACCCATCACACCTCACTGCCTCCTTCCTTCTTTTGATAATAGTAAACACCAAACACAACAACTATAGCATACATGCCCTATTTTAGTTTATATATATATATATATATATATATATATATATATATATATATATATATATATATATATACACCTAATAAGCAATATAACAAACACCTAGGGAGTATCGTTAGGATACTCATGATACGTCCTCAATTGTGACGCCAAAACTACCAATATACCACATTACCCATACGTACATATCATAATCATTAATATATAACTAAACTAACTTGCTACAAGAGAAAATTAAAAAGAATTGTGCAAATCCTCCAAAATTGGGTCTCGTGTCGCACTGTATCACAAGATACCTTGATACGGCCTACACGTATCTAATTATGGACACGTACCTAGTCCCATAACCCCCATCTAAGTCTAATTAGACCTAATTGGTCTCATTTCTATTTGGTTTTTTGACACACAATTGATGTGTCAAATTCATAATTCCCCCAAAATTGGCATAAGTTACCACATAGAATTCTCAATACATAGTCAAATAGCCTAGAACTTGTTCCTATAGGTAGCCCTATGCCAAGGGGTCATTCCTAGTGGTCAAATGCATGATTAAGAAGCCATAATGAGAGAAAAAATCAGGAAGTACCAATTGGGAGAGAGATTTCCAGTAAAAATGCAATTGGACATGATCCGGACACGATCTCAAGCTCCAAAGTTCCTCTTCCTTGTGCTCCTTGATTCTCCAAGCTCCAAGTCTCTAAGAGTGATAAATTTGAGATAGAATTGGTGGTAAATTGTGTAGAAAATCAATGAAGGAAAATAAGGAATTGGGGATCTAGAATTTGGATCAAAATAAAATGCAAATGAGGAGAGAAAATGAGAGCCCCTCTTCAAGTGGCTGGCCCCTTACTTCTTCCCCAAGCTACATGCTAAGGTCCTAAACACCCCTACATGATGTATTATGAGGAAAATTAAGGATGGATATTTTTGGAAGTCTCTAACTAACTGTAATTAAACTAATTCTTCTTAATTTAATTAGTGGAAACTAATGGGCTTGGGTCCAAGTTGGGCTCACTAATTGTCATAAAATATTAAAATAGGTCCATATGTGTCAATTTTAATATTTGCTAGTCTCTCTAACTAACTAGCAAATGACAAAAGTCTCTAATGACTAATTAATACTAGTCATAAATAATCATAGCTCAATATAATTAAATAATTAATACAATTATCACCCAAATATTTAGTATTTATTCATAAAATTAAATACCCATGTCAAATTACTAAACTACCCCTAGCTGGAAAAGTGAAGGTGACAATCCTACCCACCTTTAAAAAAATTTGTCCTCGAAATTAAGGAAAAAACTAACTATCAAGCAATCAATACAAACAAGAAAGGATTATACCTTACAGCTTAAACATATAAGGATATCGCTCGTGTATCTCGGCCTCTCTCTCCCAAGTACTCTCTCTTGGTAAGTGATGCCTCCACGCGACGCACACCAAAGAAATTGTCTGGTTCCACAGCACCTTCTCCCTATGGTCCAAAATCTCCACTTGCTGCTCTGGGTAGCTGAGAGTCGGATCAACCTCGATCTCCGATTGATCTAGTACATGGCTAGGATCTGCCACGTACCATCTCAGCTATGACACATGAAACACGTTATGCAATACCTCTAATACAAGCGGCAAGTCTACTCTGTAGGCCACTATACCGACCTTCTCTAGAACCGAAGGGTCCGATGTACCGTGAACTAAGCTTTCCGCCTCCACCAAAGCGAATTGTGCCCCGTGTCAGAAAAATTCTCAACAAAACCATATTGCCAACCTTGCATGAAATACAACCTTAGAACTCTAACAAAAATAAGCAATCACAAGCAATACAAACAAAATATATACCTCAAACTCCAATGGTCTCTGATGGCTATCGGCCCAATGCCGATGTCTGTCCTGCGCCACCCGAAGTTTATCCCTGATGAGCTTTACCTTCTCAGCCGCATCCACGACCATCTCTGGTCCCAATAAGGCTCTCTCACTAATATAATCCTATGATAACGGAGTGCGGCATCTCCGTCCATACAATACCTCAAATGGTGATATCTCGATATTGGCCTGGTAGCTGTTATTGTAAGAAAACTCTACTAAGTGAAGATGATCCTCCCAAGAGCCTCAAAAATCTAAAACACAAGTACGTAGCATATCCTCGAGAATCTGGATAGTCCTATCCGACTGTCCGTCTGTCTGAGGGTAATATGCGGTAATGAACTTTAGCTGAGTGCCAAAGCTAGCCTGCTCACAGTAACTCCATATAATTTGACTATCTGACACACATACATCTCCACAAGCTTCTCTGTAGACATACCCACTTTGAATGGCAGAAAATAGGCTGATTTGGTCAACATGTCTACGATGACCCAAATCGCATATTTACTTCCTGGATAATGCGGAAGCCCCAAAACAAAGGCCATCATCACATGCTCCCACTTCCACTCTGAGATGGGTAAAGGCTAAAGCAATTCACCTAGTCTCTGTCGCTCTGCTTTTATATGTTGACATACCAAACATCTAGATACGAAGCTTGCCACCTCCCGCTTCATACCATACTACCAAACATGCTCTCTCATGTCCATATATATCTTGTTGGTACCTGAATGCATAGAGTACTGAGATCGATGCGTCTCTTAAATAATCTTCTCGTGCAATGCTCCACTTGGCACATACAACCTGGTACCGTACCGTAATAATCCATCATCTGCAATACTGAAGTCCTCTGCCAATCATATTCGGACCTATGCTCCGATGCTCCTCAGAGACTCATCCTCGAACAGTGCGGCTCTAATCCGGTCCATCAACTCTGATTGTACCTGAAGTCCCTATATCTTTGCTGCAACTCCAGGAAATAGTACCTCAATACCCAAGCTATCAAGATCAGCCAATAAATGTCTGTCCCTTGTCAAATACATAGCCACTGGATACCTGCTCAAGGCATCCGTGACTACGTTAGCCTTCCGTGGATGGTACTTCAAAGTAATGTTGAAGTCCTTCATCAACTCCAACCACCGCTGATGTCTCATATTGAGCTCTTTTTGTGTGAACACATACTTTAAGCTCGTGTGATCTATAAAGATCTCTACTAGCTCTCCATACAAGTATTGCTTCCACAGTTTAAGAGAAAAAATAACTGCTGCCAATTCCAAGTCATGGGTTGGGTAATTCTTCTCATTCGGGCATATTTGCCCGGAAGCATAGGCAATTACCTTTTCGTTGTACTGCAACACACATCCCAAACCCTTACCCGATACATCACTACATATAGAAAATCCTCTTGTCCCTGATGGTAATGTCAATACTAGAGTTGTAGTCAACCTTTTCTTTAGCTTCTCGAAAGCAGACTGACAATCCTCAGTCCAGACGAACTCTACGTCCTTTCTGGCTAGTCTAGTCATCCGCTCCGCAATCATAAAAATATCCTGAATAAATCTTCGATAATAGCCTGCCAGTCCCAGAAAATTCTTGATCTTCGTCACTGAACTTGGGGTAGACCACGACTCAACTGCTGAAATCTTCTTTGGGTCTGTCACGACCCGCACCCGAAATTTGGGCATGAGTCGTGGGTATGTCCAACCTACGCCGCAGCATCGGCAGTAGAACGCTGTCTAGGTCTGAACACAACATATATCCTGTCAATCGTCTCAACTCCGTACGGAGGACAATAATAATAATCCACAGTTCTATAAATATACTCAATCACAAGCTATAAGAATAATGGCACGAAGAGAATGGAAAAAGTTCTATAATAAACCAACCAAAATAAGTCCAACTCAATCCTGGGTCTAGATTACCTCACAAAGTCACAAAATAATAAATACAACTCAGTCTCAATCTAAAACAATAATGCAGAAAAATAATCTAAGAACAGGCAGGTAAGATCTTCTCTAGAATAGACAACTCCTCTGGGATTTCTGGAGTGAAATCTCCCTCTAATCCTGGGCCGTAATGAGTGGGGCAATAGTTCTCCAGGTCCTCTGAAAAATATTTTCCAGTCAGGATTGGAGCGAAGCACAAGCACTAACAGCATTTTCATTAAATTGACAAAAACTATAAACAATATAAGAAATACAAGATGAGAATAAATGCTGGAAATGTAAAGTACTTGAGAAATAAAATAGGCAATAGAGCATCTAGCAATGAACAATAAACAGTGAATGCTAGAACAAGTGAATCTGAATAAAGAATAGACATCTAGCTAAGTGTTTGAATTATCAGTTTATTATGTGATCGGCTTGGGACTAGATCAGGCTGGTTATATATGATTAGCTATGATTCTTGTAGGTCAGGCTAACCATATGGTTAGCTATGATGCATGTAGTGGTCAGGCTAATCATATATAACAGCTATGATGTATGTAAATGGTCAGGCCGCACCCGACGTGAGAAGTGGGGTGAGCTATGATGCATATAAATATTTGGATATGATCACATAATTTACTGATAGTTCTCCATTCCCCAGCTAGCACGATGGATTCCAATCATGACTCCTCATGATGGGATCTAGAGTGCTAACCCGTGCATCCATAGTGTCGGAATCAAGTATGTAATATAACTAGATTATAGAAGTAATCAACAAAATAAAAACTGTCAGAGAATGTACTCGCCTGTGGTCCTGAGCAAGGTGTGAGGATCGGTGTCCAAAATGGGATCACAATGACCTATTTATGGAATATAAATGTCAGGTACTGCATTAAGGAAATAAATATGTTTAACTAATTTAAATATGAGGCCTCTAGGTCATACTAGAACCTACTGGTCAATACTAGGTTAACTAGGACCATACTAGGTCTAAACCTTGTTGCTTTAGGCTTTTATGTTAATACTAAACAACCTTTACATGCTTGGCATTTAGTAAAATATAACTATTTAGATTCTAAGGTATTACTTAATCTATTTAACTCTTACTCAAACTAGTACTCAAAATCCAACCTTAACTCATAAACACTATGTATTAACTAGGATACCAAGTACTTCATGTGATACAGTAGAGAACTCACTGATCCCCTATACTTGTATACCTCCTTATACTCTCCATGTCCCTGCCTATGTTCACTTGGTCATACCAGCCTCACACACACACAGATACTTAACACACACACATGCAGGAAACTCTCTACACACATACACAGCCACATTTGCACAGGCACACTGGTTCCTACACAAGTCTGATACATCACTGATACAGATTACTACTAATCCTACTGATACAACCCACAGTGGCACTCACTGAAATTGCCCAGATCTTCTCACACACTGATACCATAACTTCCTACACTACCACACACATATACACAGGTGCACACACACACTGCTACACAGGTATTCACTCTCAATAACAGGGACACATAAACACCTGAGCCTCTCACTGTACAGGCAGACACACACAGACACTAAGCTGCACTCTAGTCTCATAGTTACACACAGGTTATCCTAATACTCACTAACAGGTTATACACAGGCTATACACTGATACATCTCACTGAACTCAGGGATACATTCTCAAACTGCACACATTATCACCCAGGTTACACTCACACAGACACTACTCCTGAGACACAAAGACCTACATATACGACTGACACTAAGAACACACTGACACACTGCTCTGGAGAGTTAACCTGGGACACACAAGAACTACACAGTCCTATTCATTGCACAGAATCCCTCACTGAGAACACACAGGTTTTCACATAGATTCAACATACTGTAACCAACCTGCACCTCACTCACACACTGAGACAAATTCAATTACCTACACACTAGATACTGAGGCAAAATACTGATACACACCTACTGACCTCTCTTAACCCCTAACACATGTTTATTTCTCTGATACACTAATACACAATATCCCATAACTCGATACCACATAGGCACACACAAACTAAACTGATACACGCAGCATACATATACATACACACTGATCTTTAACACAATATACCCACAGATATCTAACTAAAACACACAAGAATTCACACACTGAACTCACACATATTCTGAATACATACACACATAGGTCCTCACCTAACTGACACACACTGGTACACATTGACACTGGAAATTCACTCACTGCACAAACAGGTCTGGATACACTGAAACACACAGGAACACTCTCAACTGACTGATACTAAACTACACAAGTTCTGGATACCATGAAATACACACATCCAGTCCCGACTGCACAGAACCAACACAGCTACACTAATAATTATACTATGTATATAGATCAATATACCAAATATGCATAGATTCGAATACCTTAGATGGATAAACTCTTAATGAATATTTCATCGAACATATGCAGTGCAGAAAAACGAATTTACATACAAACCCATAAATTCCCAATCAAAAACCTAAGAATCGAGATCTAACCATACATTAGGGATGAAATCTGCCTACATGTAAACCCCTAGGGTTAGGGTCCACGAAAATTGGGGAAAACTAAACGTAGGTCACCCAAAACCCTAGAATTTCCTAGGTCTTCATGTAGGACCTACGGAATCGAGATCCATACAAAAGAGGGTTCCCTAAAATCGAAATCTAACTGCAAGGGTTCCTAAGGCCAACCACAAATAGAAAAAAATAGAATCAAATAGATAAAAATTGGATTTACCTATGGGAGATGGTTTCTCCAATGAAGGTTCTTCTTTCCCAAGGCTTCTTGACCCCAGATCCTTGTTTTTCCTTTGTTGGAGGAGGAAGATGAAATCTCTAGGGTTTGATTCTGAATTTTGGGGGTGGGGAAATTGTTTTCTTAATGGAGGCTAGGGTTTCTTTCTTCATGAAGGAAAAGGGTTGAGGGTGGCTTCCTTTTATATTAAAAGCTAGGTTAGGGTTTCTAATACATAGGTTTAGGTTAAACCCCCATGTTAGGTCATATAGAACTCAATTAACTCAGGTTTAGTCATTCTAGGGTTTGAGGTTCAACCCTAAAATTGAAATTCTAGGGTTTGTCTAGAATTTGGGTTTCAAACTAGGGTTTAGTCCTTAGGGTTATAGTCCTAATGAGTTCTACGGTTTGACCTAAACCAAACACAACTAACAATATATAAATAGTTTTAAAAACTCAGCAGATTAATTAAATACCTAATTATTCAGAATAGTAAAATTACACAAATGTCCTTATCTGGAAATGTGGTGGTGACAAGTCTACCCTCCTAAAAAAATTTCGTCCTCGAAATTGGACTGAACTAGAACAAGAATGAAATCAGAAAAGGAAAATATACCTCAAATCTAGAAGAGATACGGGTATTGCTCGCGTATTTCGTCCTCTCTCTCCCAGGTCGACTCCCCTGGAGAGTGATGTCTCCATGCAACACGAACTAAAGAAATAGTTTGGTTTCGCAACACCTTCTCTCTGCGGTCCAAGATCTCTACGGGCTGCTCGGGGTAGCTGAGCGTCGGACCAACCTCAATCTCTGAGTGATCAAGTACGTGACTAGGGTCTGCCATGTACCGTCTCAGCTGCGACACGTGGAACACATCATGCACTCCCTCTAATGCAGGCGGCAAGTCTAGTCTATACGCCCCTGCACCTACCCTCGCAAGAATACCAAAGGGTCCGATGTAGCGTGGGCTAAGCTTCCCGCCTCGACCAAAACGAATCATGCCACGCGTCGGAGAAATCCGTAGGAATACTAGATCGCCAACCTAAAACAAAACAGTCTCAACACGCAATCTAAACAAACAAACATAAGCCAGAAAAATAACGATCTATACCTGAAACTCAAGGGGTCTACGGTGGCTGTCGGCCCAATGCCGCTGTCTGTCCTGCGCCACTCGCAGTCTGTCTCTGATGAGTTTCACCTTTTCTGCTGCATCCACGACCATTTCTGGTCCTAGCAAGGCTCTCTCTCCAACGTTGTCCCAAGATAATGGTGTACGACACCTCCGTCCATAAAGAGCCTCAAATGGTGACATCTCGATGCTGGCCTGATAGCTGTTGTTGTAAGCAAACTCTACCAGGTGCAGATGATCCTCCCAAGAATCTTCGAGATCTAAAACACAAGTGTGTAGCATATCCTCGAGAGTCTGAATAGTCCTTTCAGACTGCCCGTCTGTCTGGGGGTGGTATGCGGTACTGAACTTGAGCTGAGTGCCCAAGCTAGCCTCCAGACTCCTCCAGAAGTGGGAAGTGAAACGGCTATCCCGATTCGAGACGATGCTAACAGGAACTCCATGAAGCCTAATGATCTGTCGTACGTACATCTCTGCTAGCCTCTCTGTCGACGTGCCCACCTTGAAAGGTAAGAAATGGGCTGATTTAGTCAACCTGTCCATGATGACCCAAATCGCGTCCTTCCCTCCTGGAGAACGTGGAAGCCCTGAAACGAAATCTATGGTCACGTGCTCCCATTTCCACTCTGGGATCGGTAAAGGTTGAAGCAAACCACCTGGCCTTTGCCGGTCTGCCTTTACCTGCTGGCACACTAGACACCGGGATACGAAGCGTGCTACCTCGCGCTTTATTCCATACCACCATACGTGCTCTCTCAAGTCTCGATACATTTTGTTGGCACCGGGATGCATCGAGTACTAAGAGCGGTGTGCCTCCTGCAAAACCTCCTCGCGCAGCTCCCCGCTCGGCACACATATCCTCGTGCCGTGCCGTAAGGAACCATCCTCTGCGATAGTAAAGTCGTCCGACAATCCTGCCCGAACATGTGCCCTGATACTCCTCAGAGCCTCATCATTATACTGCGCAGCTCTGATCCTGTCCATCAGCTCGGACTGTACCTGTAATCCCCATATCTGAATCTCAATACCTGGAACTAACACCTCAATCTCCAAGCTCTCCAAATCAGCCAACAAATGTCTATCTGTCGTCAAGTACATCGCCATCGAATACCTGCTCAAGGCATCTACGACTATATTGGCCTTCCCCAGGTGGTACTGTAATACGATGTCGAAGTCCTTCATCAACTCCAACTACCTCCTCTGCCTCATGTTCAGCTCCTTCTGTGTGAACACGTACTTCAAGCTCTTGTGGTCTGTAAATATCTCAACACGCTCTCCGTACAGATAATGTTTTTACAGCTTTAGAGCGAAGATAACTGCTGCCAACTCTAAATCGTAGGTGGGGTAGTTCTCTTCATGAGGGCGTAACTGCCTGGAAGCATAGGCAATTACCTTCCCGTGCTGCTGAAGAACACACCCCAGACCCTTACCTGAAGCATCACTGTAGATGGTGAAACCACCTGTCCCTGCTGGCAGCGTCAAAACTGGAGCTGTCGTCAACCTCCTCTTCAGTTCATCAAATACGGCCTGGCAATCCTCCGTCCAGACAAAATCCATATCCTTCCTAGTCAGTCTGGTCATCGGCGCTGCAATCCTGGAGAAGTCTTGTACAAACCTCTTGTAGTATCCTGCTAGCCCAAGAAAACTCCTGATCTTAGCTACCGAACTGGGGGTAGTCCACGACTTTACTGCCTCGATCTTCTGTGGGTTAACCGAGATTCCGTCACCTGATACCACATGCCCAAGAAATTTAACCTTGTCAAGGAAGAATTCACACTTAGAGAGTTTCTCGTACAGCTTCTCCCTCCTGAGAGTCTCTAAGACCAACCTCAGGTGCTCTTCGTGTTCCTCCGGGGTCTTAGAATACACAAGAATATCGTTGATGAACACCACTACGAACTTGTCAAGGTACTGGTGGAACACCTTGTTCATCAGGTTCATGAATACTGCCGGTGCATTGGTTAAACCAAATGGCATCACCATGAATTCAAACTGGCCGCATCTGGTCCGAAAAGCTATCTTCGGCGTGTCTTCTCTCTTCACCTTCACCTGGTGATAGCCTGACCTCAAATCTAACTTTGAAAATACCCTCGCCCCGCTCAACTGATTGAAAAGATCATCTATCCTTTGCTGCGGGTATTTGTTCTTGATAGTGAGGTTGTTCAAGGCTCTATAATCAATGCACATGCACACCGTGCCGTCCTTCTTCGGTACAAACAATACCAGAGCTCCCCATGGTGATGAACTGGATTTGATGAAGCCTTTGTCCTGCAGCTCCTCAACTTGCTTCTTTAGTTCTGCCAGCTCGCTGTTGTTGACCCTATAGACATGTTGTGAAATGGGCTCCGCTCCTGGAACCAAGTCTATAGAGAATTCAACATCTCTGTCTGGCGGCAAGCCTGGCAACTCCTCTGGAAATACATCTAGGAATTCCGCTATCAGAGGATGTGGTAGCTCCTCTTTTTCCGTCCTGGCTCCGCAAAATATGCTCCTCCTCTATTCCGCTGCTCCTCTGACGACCTCAAACTCCGGCTCTCCTGGTGGCTAAATAATACTCTACCTCTATAATAATCTATAGTAGCATGATGCCTACTCAACCAGTCCATTCCGAGCACAATATTATACCCCGGAAGTGGCATGATGAGTAAGCTCACGCTCAACTCTCGGCCTCCTACTGACACCCTCCGATCCTTGCAGTGATCACGGACTAGATAATACCTCCACCAGTCATGATCTTGCAAGTCCTAGCTAATGGTTCTGCGTCTAAATAATGTCGAAGTGCATAAGATACAGACACAAAACTATGGGACGCGCCAGAGTCGAATAAGGTAAATACGGGAATACAATCGAGAAGAACCGAACCTGTGATCAAGTCTCCTGCTGGCTCGATCTTCTCGACTGCCATGGCGTACGCTCGCCCCTGGGGTACACCTCTCTGCTGCTGGTGCTGGACAAACTTCTGATGTTACGATGGAAGTGGTGCCCTCTGTTTTTGGCCTCCTGGTACGGCAGGTACCTTGTCTGGTCCTCTCTGGGCGGCTGCTCCACCCTGACCTGGACGAATGGTAGGACAATCCCTCAGCTGGTGTGTCGTCAATCCGCAGGACAGACATGAGCCCAATCTCTTCCTGCAGATCTCTCTAGTATGTCCTTTCTTCCCACAGTACGCACACTGGATGGCGGGCTGAGTCTGCCTCTGTTGCTGCTGCTGGACCTGCCCTCGGGCTGGTGCCTGGTGCTACTGCTGAAAGGGCCTCTGCTGCTGCTGATAGTGTGGATGCTTGCCTGTTCCCGCACTACTGTTTACTCCTCCGGAAACATCGTGTCCCCTCTTGGGCCTGAGGTCCAAGTCATCCTCGGCTATCTGGGCATCCATCAATATGCCCTCGTAGGTAGCTGTGCGACGTCCCGACGTGCGAGACTTGATCTCCCTTGCCAGCCCCTTTCTGAATTTCCGGGCCCTGTCCCCCGGATCTCTAATCATCGATGGCGCGAAGAGGCTCAGGCGGCAAAACTCTGCGGCATACTCATCGACGGACGAGCTCCCCTGGGCTAAGTCATGGAACTGACTCTCCAAAGCTCCCAGGGCAACATCAGGAAAGAACTTCTCCTTGAAGAGCTTCTTGAAGGCTTCCCAAGTGAGTCCCCTATCAAGGAGTCTCGGCTCTGTGCGAAACCACGTCAAGGCGATGTCGAACTTCTGGCTGCCGGCGGCCTCGATCTGAAGGGCCTCCGGAAGCTGCGCCAAGCGCAAGTTCCTCTCGATGTCCTCTAGACAATCATCGGCGTAGAGTATTCCTTCTGTCCCCTTGAACTCCCGAGGCATTATCCTCTTGAAATCCATAATGGTGCCCGGCCTCTGGTGGTGCTGATCAGGACGCTGCTGCTGCTGAGTGACTCTTTCCACAGCCTGGAGAGCCACTTGATAAGCATTCTCCATGTTCACCCTCATCATCTCTGTCTGGGCCTGGTGTGCCTCAACCTGCACCCTCTGGGCCTCTGCCGACGTCCTCTGGGCATCGACTATGCCCTGAATCAAAGCGAACATCTGTGCTCCATCGACGGGCATACCTCCTGGATGCTGAACTGGTGGTGGTGGTGGTGGTGGTAGTGGTGGTGGTGGAGGCACCGTCGTAGCTATGGGGACCCTCTGAACAGGTGGTGGAGGACCCCCGAATGCTGCAGACACTCCCACATGTACTGGAGATGTAGGAGGTGCTGCGGATGTCTGTCCGGCAAGGCGAGAGGTGGCAGACCTCTCTGACTCTGCTGCTCCGGTTCTCCGGGATCTGGTCCTCGGCGACATCCTGAAGACAGATCGAAGAATTTAATTAAGGCAATAGACACGATATCATCAAGGAAGGACAGTAAATTTCTAAAGGAAAAATCATTAAGAGTAGTATTATAAGAATCAGAATTTCCTAATTGTGACTGAGCATATCCTCGGCCTAAATTCCTATTTCCTAAAACAGGCTCGTAGTAATACTCTAAGCGAGCACCACTACGATATCGCTCTAATGCGAATCTAGGACTCGACCTGCATGGGCCACCACTAAAAATGTGTCACGACCCGCACCCGAAATTTGGGCATGAGTCGTGGGTACGTCCAGCCTACGCCGCAGCATCGGCGGTAGAACGCTGTCTAGGTCTCAACACAACATATATCCTGTCAATCGTCTCAACTCCGTACGGAGGACAATGATAATAATTCACAGTTCTATAAATATACTCAATCACAAGCTATAAGAATAATGGCACGAAGAGAATGGAAAAAGTTCTATAATAAACCAACCATAATAAGTCCAACTCAATCCTGGGTCTAGATGACCTCACAAAGTCACAAAATAATAAATACAACTCAGTCTCAATCTAAAACAATAATGCAGAAAAATAATCTAAGAACAGGCAGGTAAGATCTCCTCTAGAATAGGCAACTCCTCTGGGATTTCCGGAGTGAAATCTTCCTCTAATCCTGGGCCGTAATGAGTGGGGCAATAGTTCTCCAGGTCCTCTGAAAAATATTATCCAGTCAAGATTGGAGCGAAGCACAAGCACTAACAACAGTTTCATTAAATTGACAAAAACTATAAATAGTATAAGAAATATAAGATGAGAATAAATGCCGGAAATGTAAAGTACTGGAGAAATGAAATAGGCAATAGAGCATCTAGCAATGAACAATAAACAGTGAATGCTAGAACAAGTGAATCTGAATAAAGAATAGACATCTAGCTAAGTGTTTGAATTATCAGTTTATTATGTGATCGGCTTGGGACTAGATCAGGCTAGTTATATATGATTAGCTATGATTCTTGTAGGTCAGGCTAACCATATGGTTAGCTATGATGCATGTAGTGGTCAGGCTAATCATATATAACAGCTATGATGCATGTAAATGGTCAGGCCGCACCCGACGTGAGAAGTGGGGTGAGCTATGATGCATGTAAATGTTTGGATATGATCACATAATTTACTGATAGTTCCCCATTCCCCAGCTAGCACGATGGATTCCTATCATGACTCCTCATGATGGGATCTAGAGTGCTAACCCGTGTATCCATAGTGTCAGAATTAAGTATGTAATACAACTAGATTATAGAAGTAATCAACAAAATAAAAACTGTCAGAGAATGTACTCGCCTGTGGTCCTGAGCAAGGTGTGAGGATCGGTGTCCAAAATAGGATCACAATGACCTATTTATGGAATATAAATGTCAGGTACTGCATTAAGGAAATAAATATGTTTAACAAATTTAGATATGAGGCCTCTAGGTCATACTAGAACCTACTGGTCAATACTAGGTTAACTAGGACCATACTAGGTCTAAACCTTGTTGCTTTAGGCTTTTCTGTTAATACTAAACAACCTTTACATGCTAGGCATTTAGTAAAATATAACTCCTATTTAGATTCTAAGGTATTACTTAATCTATTTAACTCTTACTCAAACTAGTACTCAAAATCCAACCTTAACTCATAAACACTATGTATTAACTAGGATACCAAGTACTTTATGTGATACAGTAGAGAACTCATTGATCCCCTATACTTGTATTCCTCCTTATACTCTCCATGTCCCTGCCTGTGTTCACTTGGTCATACCAGCCTCACACACACACAGATACTTAACACACACACATGCAGGAAACTCACTACACACATACACAGCCACATTTGCACAGGCACACTGGTTCCTACACAAGTCTGATACATCACTGATACAGATTAATACTAATCCTACTGATACAACCCACAGTGGCACTCACTGAAATTGCCCAGATCTTCTCACACACTGATACCATAACTTCCTACACTACCACACACATATACACAGGTGCACACACACACTGCTACACAGGTATTCACTCTCAATAACAGGGACACATAAACACCTGAGCCTCTCACTGCACAGGCAGACACACACAGACACTAAGCTGCACTCTAGTCTCACAGTTACACACAGGTTATCCTAATACTCACTACACAGGTTACACACAGGCTATACACTGATACATCTCACTGAACTCAGGGATACATTCTCAAACTGCACACATTATCACCCAGGTTACACTCACACACACACTACTCCTGAGACACAAAGACCTACACATACGACTGACACTAAGAATACACTGACACACTGCTCTGGAGAGTTAACCTGGGATACACTAGAACTACACAGTCCTCTTCACTGCACAGAATCCCTCACTGAGAACACACAGGTTTTCACACAGATTCAACATACTGTAACCAACCTGCACCTCACTCACACACTGAGACAAATTCAATTACCTACACACTAGATACTGAGGCAAAATACTGATACACACCTACTGACCTCTCTTAACCCCTAACACATGTTTATTTCTCTGATACACTAATCCACAGTATCCCATAACTCGATACCACATAGGCACACACAAACTAAACTGATACACACAGCATACATATACATACACACTGATCTTTAACACAATGTACCCACAGATATCTAACTAAAACACACAAGAATTCACACACTGAACTCACACATGTTCTGAACACACACACACATAGGTCCTCACCTAACTGACACACACTGGTACACATTGATATTAGAAATTCACTCACTGCACAAACAGGTCTGGATACACTGAAACACACAGGAACACTCTCAACTGACTGATACTAAACTACACAAGTTCTGGATACCATGAAATACACACATCCAGTCCCGACTGCACAGAACCAACACAGCCACACTAGTAATTATACTATGTATATAGATCAATATACCAAATATGCATAGATTCGAATACCTTAGATGGATAAACTCTTAATGAATATTTCATCGAACATATGCAGTGCAGAAAAATGAATTTACATACAAACCCATAAATTCCCAATCAAAACCCTAAGAATCGAGATCTAACCATACATTAGGGATGAAATCTGCCTATATGTAAACCCCAAGGGTTAGGGTCCACGAAAATTAGGGAAAACTAAACGTAGGTCACCCAAAACCCTAGAATTTTCTAGGTCTTCATGTAGGACCTACGAAATCGAGATCAATACAAAAGAGGGTTCCCTAAAATCGAAATCTAACTGCAAAGGTTCCTAAAGGCCAACCACAAATAGAAAAAAACAAAATGAAATAGATAAAAATCGGATTTACCTATGGGAGATGGTTTCTCCAATGAAGGTTCTTCTTTCCCAAGGCTTCTTGACCCTAGATCCTTGTTTTCCCTTTGTTGGAGGAGGAAGATGAAATCCCTAGGGTTTGATTCTGAATTTTGGGGGTGGGGAAATTGTTTTCTTAATGGAGGCTAGGGTTTCTTTCTTCATGAAGGAAAAGGGTTGAGGGTGGCTTCCTTTTATATTAAAAGCTAGGTTAGGGTTTCTAATAAATAGGTTTAGGTTAAACCCCCATGTTAGGTCATATAGAACTCAATTAACTCAGGTTTAGTCATTCTAGGGTTTGAGGTTCAACCCTAAAATTGAAATTCTAGGGTTTGTCTAGAATTTGGGTTTCAAACTAGGGTTTAGTCCTTAGGGTTATAGTCCTAATGAGTTCTAGGGTTTGACCTAAACCAAACACAACTAACAACATATAAATAGTTTTAAAAACTCAGCAGATTAAATAAATACCTAATTATTTAGAATAGTAAAATTACACAAATGCCCTTATCTGGAAATGTGGTGGTGACAGGGTCTACTGAGATTCTTTCTCCAGTAATCACATGCCCAAGTAATTCAACCTTATCAAGGAAGAACTCACACTTCGAAAGCTTTTCATACAGATTCTCTTTTCTGAGAGTCTCCAAAACTATCCTCAGATGCTTCTCATGCTCCTCCCTGATCTTCGAATAAATTAATATATCATCAATGAATACTACCAAAAATAGATCCAAGTACTGATGAAACACCATATTCATCAGGTTCATAAATACCGCCGGGACATTGGTCAATCCAAACGGCATTACCAAAAACTCAAACTGTCCATACTGAGTCCTGAAAGTTGTCTTCAGAATGTCTTCCTTCTTCACTTTCACCTGGTGGTACCCCGACCTCAAGTCTATCTTTGAGAATACCTTCTCTCCGCTCAACTGATCAAATAAATCATCAATCTACAGCAACGAGTATTTATTCTTGATAGTGAGTTTGTTGAGTGCCCTGTAGTTGATACACATGCATACTGACCCATCCTTCTTTGGTACAAATAATACCGGAGCACTCCACAGTGATGAACTAGAGCAGATGAAGCCCTTGTCCTGCAACTCATCTGCCTGCTTCTTCAACTCTGCCAGTTCGTTTTTCTTTACCCTATATATATGATATAATATTAGCTTTACGCCAAGCACTAAGTCTATAAAGAACTCCATATCTCTATTTGGTAGCAACCCTGACAACTCCTCCAAAAATATGTCCATATACTGAGAAATCAATGGACGTGGCGGCTCATGCTCTTCTACCAAAGCTCCACAAAAATCTTCTTCGCTCTGCTCTACTACTCCTCTGACGGACTCAAACTCTGGCTCTTCTGGCGCCTGAAACTAAACTCTGCCTCACGATAATCAATACTAGCATGGTGCCTGCTCAACCAATACATCCTGAGTACTATATCGTAGCTCGAAAGTGGCATTACGAGTATACACATGTTCAACTCTCGGCCTTCCAAGGAAACTCTTCGGTCCTTACAAACATCACTGACAAGGATAATGCAACCCTCGGTCATGATCTTGCAAGTCGTTGACAACGGTTCAGTCTCAAGATGATATTTTAAAGCAAAAGATACAGATACAAAACTATGTGAAGCACCAGAATTAAATAAAGCATGAGCTGGAAAATAATTAAGATAGACTGAACCTGAGTTAACATCACTGACTGGCTCCTCTTCCTCGACGGTCAAAGCGAAAGCTCGCCCCTTTCGCTGGACACCTCTCTATTGCTGCTGGTGGTGAGCGAATTGATACAGTTGTGGTGGTAGAGGAGGTCCTCTCTGCTGACCTGCTGGTGGTTTCGTGGGTGCTCTCTGTGCTTGTGCACCATCCTGAGCTGGACGAGCTCGAGCTCTAGGACAAGCCCTTAACTGATGGTCTCCTGATCCACAGAATAAGAATTGGCTTAATCTCATCATATACGCATCCCATCCATGTCCTTGCTTCTTACAGAATGGGCAAGGAATAGCTAGCCCATGGATCTGGTACGTCTGTTGTATTGGCGCTCTAGATGGTCCATGATACTGCTGCCTCGACTAATGGAAGTGGCTCTAGTGCTGCTACTGAAAATGAGGCCGCTTCATTGGACCCATGTTGGTACTGGATTCTTCTATATCCCTCGGCCTTTTAGAGCCAAGCTCTAGATAATCCTCTGTCTGATGTGCCTGCCTCAGAATCTTCTCAAAATTAGCAGTAGAATCTCCATTCGTATGTGATTTGATCTCCCTGTTCAGTCCTTTCCTGAACTTTCTGGCCCTTCCTCTGGTATTCTGCCCCTCCACAAAGTGGCCTAATCTGCAATACTCTGCCGCATACTCATCCACCGTCATACCTCCCTAAATGAAGTACTAAAACTGGCTCTCTAGATATGTCAGAACCACATCTGGAAAGTACTTTTTCTTGAAGAGCTCCTTAAAAGCTTTCCAAGTAAGTCCTGGTACTAAGATCCTTGGGTCCATCCTGAACCAAGTCAACGCGATGTCGAACATCATGCTTCCTGTGGCCTCTACATGCAACCTCTTCCGCAGGTTTCACTCAATGTCTTCTATCAAATCATTAACAATAATGATCCCTTCGGTGCCTTTAAAATCCTTCAGCCCCTTCCTCTTGAAATCTATGATATTCCCCAGCCTCGGCTGCTGCAAGGTAAACTGTGGTGGTGCCATCTTTGGTTGGACTAATATGACTCTCTCGACTACGGCGAGCGTAATCTGTTAAGCATTCTCAATGCCCTGCCTCATAACCTCTACTGGTGAAACTGCATCTCCATCATCTGCTGAAAAAGGGCAAATATCTGTATCTGATCGAATATGGGTGGTAGGGGTGGAAGATCCCCTGAAACTGTCGGTGCTGCCCTTTATACCGAAGGTGAAGCACCTCAGAAAGCTTCTGTAAAAATTCCCACATGGATCGGTTAAGTGGACCTCTAAAATATAGCTGCTGGAACAGTATCTGCTGGTGCTGCCCTCATAGGCGATGAAGTGACCGACCTTGCTGACATTGCACCTAAGCGCTGGAACGCATCTTCGACGGCATCCTGAAGATAGATTGAACAAAGGAATCAATATTAAGTAAGATACGATATCATCAAAGAAGGATAAAATTATTCAAAGTAAAGCAAACATTCAATATATGAGGATAACAAATAGATATTTGGAATTATTTTCTAGTTGTGATTGAGTATACTCTCAGCCTAAATCCTATATCCTAAAGCAAGCTTGTAGCAGTACTCTAGGTGAGCACAACTAAGATATCGCTCTAATTACGACCTTAGGACTTGTATGGGCTACCACTAAAAATGTGTCACGACCCGCACCCAGAATGAGGGCACGAGAAGTGATCAGCGCCCATCCTAAGCCACATCATCGGCGGTAGAATGCTATCTGGGTCATCCATAATCTTATTTCTCTCATAATAAATATACATGGTACCTGTCAGTCATCTCAACTCCGAACGGAGAAACAATATGGTAACTGATAAATATAAACTATACTCAATCATAATACAAACTAAGGAAGATAAGCACGAGATGGAATAACGAAGGAAAATAGTCATAATACAACCACAAGTCCGAGATAATATATATATACATGCCAATAACCTTAATAAAATTCTAATACATGTCTAACAAAAATCTAAACCTCCTCAGGCTCTAGTACTAAGTCCTCTGGCTCTAAAGGAGTATCCTCTAATGGTACTAAGTCCGTGAAACCATTGTGTCAGAATCAAGTATACAATTCTAGAATATGTGATATATATAATATAATAAAATAAAAATTAATAGAGAAATGTACTCGCCTGGGGTCCTGAGCAAATAGTATATCTCCGTATCCGAGCTGGTGTCACACAGACCTATATAGGAAATATCATGTCACTTGAATGTAATGAATGAGAAATGAGTTAAGAATGCACTAATATGATCTTCTAGGCTATTTCTAGGTTATGTTAGTCAAACTAGGTCAATACCTTGATTTTGGTATCATACCTAGGTTTTAGGTTGATTACAAAGGTATATTAGTGAATATTATGTCATGGTTGGATTTTTAAGTTTATAACTTGAAAGTGATAGTTAATCTAGTTGTCACTAGGTACTAGGATACAAAATATACTAATACCAATACCAATATCTATAACTAGTATACATTCACTAATTGATATAGTATTAATATATCTTATATACATATACTAATTACCTACTAAATAATATTACCATAGTATTGGCTGATACCTTATACAAGAGTTCACTACCTAGACAATACCTTATACTCTAACTAGATCAACTAACTATATTGGGTATACTAGTTAATACTTAACTATATGATGTCTAATACCATAGTGTCTAAAAATTCCATATCTCACTGACACTCAATACTCTCAACACATTCACTCATCTCTAGTACACCCTTCACTCAGATCTTGCACTTTCACTACTCTTACACTCCTCCATATCAATACACTCGCACGCACTTCACTCCCATATGCATACACCTGTGCACCCCACACCCTTGCTCATACCCTAACTCTACCTACTTCAGTTGCTAATGTGCATACTTACACATGCTGTAGAAATGATAATAGGTACAACAGTACATGTTGCTGCTGATGCTACTAAACTTCTACCCAATCAATCTGCCACAAATACATGCCACTAACCGAACTGGGTATCATTCTGATACTCACTTAGTATATGTCCTCACTTAACATTCTCCCCTCACACTCTCTTGAACCTAAGTTCAAATGCACACACACACAAACACACACACACTACCAACAAAGTGCACTGGCCCTGGAAGCCACTGTAACTCTCCCCTTGTTATCAATACTGCTACTGCTTACTGTCTTAATATGGATACCAAACTCGAGTCCCCTCTTCACTGATATAGTAGATATGTGCTTGCTTTCACTACTTGCTTATGTTGCTGCTGCAATTGCTGGTTCATGCAGCAATTACTGGTTCTTGCTGCAGCCACACGGCAAGCTCGTGTTGCTGCTGTACTGCTTGCTCGTGTTGCTGCTGCACTGCTTGCTCGTATTGCTGCTGCACTGCTACTGATACTTGCTCATGTTACTGCAGTAACTGCTCCTGATACTTGTTCATGTTGTTGTTAATGTTGATATTATTGCTGCTGCACTTACTGCAATTGTTGTTGCTCTTATATAAAACCGGACCCCCTCACAACTACTCGAGCATAATGTAACCCCCACACACTCCAACACCACACAGTCCTACTGCTAACAACCCATCACACCTCACAGCCTCCTTCCTTCTTTTGATAACAATAAACACCAAACACCACAACTATAACATATATGCCCTATTAGTTTTGATATATGCTACTATATATATATATATATAAATATATATATATAAATATATATATATAAATATATATATATATATATATATATATATACAAAACTAGTACCTAATGAACAATATAACAAATACCTAAGGTGTATAGTTAGGATACTCACGATACGACCTCAATTGTGATGCCAAAACTACCAATACACCATATTACCCATACGTACATATCATAAACATCAATATACAACTACAGTAACTTGCTACAAGAGAAAATTGAAGAGAATTGTGCAAATCCCCAAAATTAGGCCCCGTCGTACTGTATCACAAGATACCTTGATACGACATACATGTATCCAATTATGGACACGTACCTAGTTCCATAATCCACATCTAAGTCTAATTAGATCTAATTGGTCTTATCACCCATAATTGATGTGTCAAATTCATAATTTCCCCAAAATTGGCACAAATTACCACATAGAATTCTTAATACATAGTCAAATAGCCTAGAACTTGTTCCTATAGGTAGTCCTATGTCATGGGGTCATTCATAATGGTCAAATGCTTGATTAAGAAGCTATAATAAGAGAAAAATTTAGAAATTACCAATTAGAAGATGGATTTCCAATGAAAATGCAATTGGACACGATCTAGACATGATCTCTAGCTCTAAAGTTTCTCCTCCTTGTGCTCCTTGCTTTTTTAAGCTCTAAGGCTCCAAGAGTGATGAATTTGAGAAGGAATTGGTGGTGAATTGTACAAAAAATCAATGGAGGAAAAATGGGGAATTGGGGATCTAGAATTTGGAACAAAATAAAATACAAATGAGGAAGGGAGAGAAGGAGAGCCCCTCTTCAAGTGGTCGGCTCCTTACTCCTTCCCCAAGCTACATGCTAAGGTCCCAAATACCCATACATGATGTATTATAAGGAAAATTAAGGATGGATATTTTTGAAAGTCTCTAACTAATTGTAATTAAACTAATTCTCCTTAATTTAATTAGTGGAAACTAATAGGCTTGGGTCCAAGTTGGGCTCACTAATTATCATGACAAATCTAAATTGGTCGATATGTATCAAGTCTAATATTGGCTAGTCTCTCTAACTAACTAACAAATGACACAAGTCTCTAATGACTAATTAATACCTGTCACAAATAATCATAGCTCAACATAAATAAATAATTAATACAATCATCACACAAATATTCAGTATTTATTCTTAAAATTAAATACCTATATCAAATTACTAAACTACCCTTAGATGGAAAAGTGAGGGTGACACCTCTGCCTTATATTCAAATACTTCTGGGTGAACACGTACTTCAAACTGTTATGATCTGTAAATATCTCCACCTGATCACCATACAAATAATGCCTCCATAACTTAAGTGCAAACACTACCACTGACAACTTCAAATCGTGGGTCGGTTAATTTTTCTCATAATCTCAAAGTTTCCACGATGGGTACGCTATCACTCTCCCATGCTGCATCATAACACATCCAAGACCCTTCCCTGATGCATCACAATATACTGTAAACCCACCTAACCCAACTGAAAGTGTTAGGATCGATACCGAGATCAACCTTTTCTTCATCTCTTTGAAAGTTGCCTGACATTCTACTGACCATACAAAATTAACGTCTTTTCAAGTTAATCGGGTCATCGACGCTGAAATTCTTGCAAAGTCCAACATGAATCTTTTATAGTACCTTGTTAATCCAAAAAAACTGTGAACATCTATCACTGTCTTCAGAACTTGCCAATTCTCTACCGCCTCAACTTTCTTGGGATCCACTGATACTCCTGCTATAGAAATATTGTGTCCCAGGAATAAAATATGATCCAACCAATACTTGTACTTACTAAGCTTCGCATATAGCTGGTGTTCCACCAAAGTTTATAGTACTTTCTTGAGATGCTCTACAAGTTTTTCTTTATTACGGTAATATGCAAGGATGTCGTCGATAAACACTACCATAAAATAATCCAACTAGGGCATGAAGATACGGTTCATCAAGTCCATGAACACAGCTGGTGCATTGGCCAATCCGAATGGCATTACTAAGAACTCGTAATGTCTATATCGTGACCTGAATATTGCCTTGGGTATATCTTGCTCCCATACTCGCACCTAATGATATCTGGACCGAAGATCAATCTTAGAAAATATTTTTGCTTCGCTCAATTAATCAAATAAGTCATCAATCCTAAGCAATAGATACTTATTCTTCACTGTCACTACGTTCAACTACCTATAGTCAATGCACAATTGGGCTGATCCATCCTTCTTCTTTACTAACACCACTAGTTCTCCCCATGATGATCCACTGGTACGAATAAACTTTTTTTACCTTCAAATCCTCAATATGCTGATATAACTTGTCAAGTTCTGATGGTGACATCTGATAAAATTTATGGGATATGGGTTATGTTCCTTGCATCAACTCTATGTAGAACTCTACTTCTTTAACTAGAGGTAATCTTGGAAGCTCATCGAAAAAGACATCCATAAACTCGTCGACTATCTTGGGTATCAGTTCTTCTGCGGCCACTGCTGCAACTCCTAATTCTTGTTGGCCTCCCGTAGATCTAACGAGCGTAAACTCCTCCAAACCAGGGACACGAAAAATACTCTACCTCTATGGAAGTCTATCATAGTATGACTGTCTCTTAGCCAGTCCATGCCCAAGATAAATCAAAGTTACCCATAGGAAACTCGATCAACTTTGTAGGTAATATGTGTTCACACACTACGACTAGACACGCTAGGCACACTCTACTAACTCTTACAAGTCCATTACCAGTGAGTATATTCAAACTCTCTGGCATTGCCTTGATCTCGAATCCAATATGTGTCACAAATCGTATAGATATAATTGAATACGAAGCTCCTAAATTAAATAATAATATTACAGGAAATTATATGACATAAATATTACCTGCCACTACGCCACCTGATGCCAAGGCTTCCTCCAATGATAAGGTAAATGCTTGCCCTTGGCCTTGTCAAGCCCTTTGATACTGCCTTCCCTGGTAATGTAAACCCCATTCCCCAAAATTAGGTCTAATTAGAATCCAACTAGAAAGAGAACACGGTATTTTATTTAACTACACAATGTTTATACTACCTCATACACTTTACCGTTACTTCGATAATTAGAGCACTTCTCTAGCCATTGCCTATCTACAAATTTCACAACCTCATCCTAGACATGACCGCCTACTATTTTGACCCTTGTGTAACTTATAATATCACTTTTTTGTGCTATATTTTAGTCACACAATAAACGTCACGGACGTTATTATTATAATTCTAAATAATTCCAACTCTATACCCTTGTGCGTTCCAATCAAAATTGTTGACAAAATCTTGATCGTTTTATACAACCCGAATTTTATTAATATTCTACACTGTATCCTCTACGTCCCTGACACTTGTGTCCCACCAAATTTTATCTCCATGTACTCCTAATTAATTCTAGAACATCATGCGCATTCAATTTAATAAATTAAATCCAATGTCCGTCCTTTTGTAATTTTTCCAATTATTGGGTACTTTTATGCAAAAATGCATTGAGGTATCCCCACCATTGGACAATACGTGAAGAAACCCAATTTTCCCCTTCACATGAAATTTTTCCACAATTTTCAGAATGTGCAACGCGCAACATCGTCCCGTTTATTTTAAACCCCATCCTTGCATTTTAAACCATGTAATTAATAGCCCAACATCCTCATGTGAGCCAAGAACCAAACCCAAGAGGCGTTGACCAAGCCCACTTACCTTGGTCAACCCAAACCAAAGTCCCATGTATAAAATAGCTTTTTCTTCCCCTTATCTTGATTTTCTCTCAAAATCACCTAAACCTAAATATACCCATCAGCGGACCCTCTCCCATATACTGTTCTTCTTCTTCCTCCTCTCTCCCGCCGGCCGGAGTCGACCCTTGACCCGCCGGAGATCACAGAGGCACCTAGACTCCCTCTCCCTCATGTTCACCTCGACCGTTCCCCTCCGCCTGGGCTAACCCAAATGGAGCCAATACTATCATGCTTCCAGACTTCCCCGCGGCCACCCAAACTCGCCTGAGACCGACTGCACCAATCCCCGGAGCGGCAGAACCGCCCTGAGCCTTCTCCTCCATCCATCTCCCCATCATGATCTCCTCTCTTCTCGAGCATCCACCAGTCGACATCCCCTCCATCCCGACGACAGCCACCCACGTCGAGCAACCCCACCGCTCGACTGAACCTCGCCGAGCCCCGTTCGCCTGAAGCACGTTGACCACCAGTCCCATCAACCTTGACTCCCTTTCCCTGCTCCTCTCCTCCCTGACGTCAATACCTCCATGGCCGGACCTTCGTCTGCCACCCTGGCATCCACCTCATCCTCTCTGCTCAGCCTCCCCGTGGCCGGAGCAGCACCTACCCTTAATACCACCACCATTGCCATCCCCCTCTCCCTCGTCGACTTCTTCTCCCTCTCCCTGTCCAGCCACCTCGTTTGGTCGGATTTCGGTGAGCCTCGTAGCCTATCACCACCATCATCTACAACCATCACCACTACCCCTATTACCTTTATCATCATTATCGACCCTAACATCGTCATTGCCCTCTTCGTCCTCCTCATCATCGTCGTGTCATCGTCATCACCACCATCATCGTAGCCAGCCGTCATCATCACCTCCTTATCATCATCATTATCATCGTCGTCACCATCAACCTATCATCATTATCATAGTCCTTGTTATTACCATCGTCCATATCATCAACATCCTCATCACCATCACCCACATAATTATCCTCGTCTTCACCATCATGTAAATCCCCTCATCATTCCATCATCATCATCATTACCATTATAACCCCCCATCATCAACATAAATACCATTATTGACCTAATCGTCACCTTAACCATAACCTAATCATCACATTATCATTACCCTCATCCTCGTGTTCATCAGGAACTAATCACCCTTGCCCGACAACCCGCAGCAGTCACCCCGACTCCAGTACCTGTGCACGCTGACCCGTAGATCTTTTGGACTTATCTGCTCGACATCAGGAGCAGGTTATTGGTGCTCACATCTCTCTTTCCAGGCAAGTATACCTTGCCTTGTTGTACTATTTAAATTCTGTATTATTATTTACATGTTTATATTATATAACTATGTGCGTCCGAGAGAGACTCAGGTGCAGTCAACGGAGGCATTGACGTTAGGACTTGTGTCTGACCTAGTGTCTAGTAGACCCACCTAAAGTTGTGGAGTTATTGGTATGACTCCCCAGGCCTAAACACATTTCTTACGCGTGTTGTGAGTCTCATGTAGAGCATAGACTTGCGCATATGGTTGGCCACCTGTACGTGTAGGCGTGCAACGGATAGGGTATAACTGCTAATAGTGATGCATGATAGAAGACTTAGCAGTTATTAGTAGGCGGAGCATAGACTGTCGTGATACGATGGCCCAATCCTTGTCCTTGCTTGGTTGTAAGGTTGGACTATTGTTCTAGCGATAGAGTATGAGCCAGAGTTACGACGCCCGGCGTAGTAGCTGAAGCATGTTGTGGATACAATACGCATAGATCATTGGGCGGGGAGGACTACTAGTAGGCGTATGGAACACCCACTTCCTTTATTAAGATGCCTCACTCGACGGAGTGATATAGACGTTATATAGTATTCCGATGCCCTGTTCTTCGAAGTGGTATGGACGTTATATTATGCAGATGCCCCATTCTTCGGAGCGGTATGGACGTTATATATTATGCAGATGCCATGCTCTTCGGTAATGGACATTATTATACAATGCCCTGGTATGGGGACATATGTGGCATATACTAGCCAGTTGTCACGATTGGTGAATTACGTTAGCATATATCTAGCCTACACTTTCTCATACTCTCAAAGTTGTCCTCAAGTTGCATTTCACTTAGATTGTTAGGTCACCCCAGAGTTATTTATTTAGTATTTACTTTATGGCATGCTTTTATGTATCTTGTTATGTCCCTCTGAGGACCTGGTCCCTTTCCAGGTTTATTGTTCATGAGTATTTGCAGGAGCGCAAATCCGGAATGGCTACTTATATTGCGAGAGGTCTTCTCTTCGAGCCTCGTGATTGTTAGAGGTTGTATTTATATTGTATGTATCTTGTTTATTCCTCATTCTAGTTTGGCAGTAGATTTGTTTCCATCCGACTGTCATTTTTAGATACTAGTCATTTATTTATATATGATTTTTGTTGATGAGATTTAGTTATGCCCTATGACATATATATTTACCACTTGTGAATTATTATTCATATTATAGCGTACGTGTGTTGTGGTTTCCATATATTGGAGTGCCATATTCATACGGCTGGCATGCTTACGTGTCCTGGTCCTATGTATTTTGTGACTGGGACGTGACATGTTTTTCTGGTGGCCCATGCAGGTAAAGAGCATATTGTCTCGGTTATATTACTGTACCGAGCAAGCCTGCACCTAGGATTAGAGTATAGGATCTCATCCACAACTGACTATGACTCATCCTCCTTCCAATCCATTCTATTGAATAATTGCATCCTGCTTGATTCGTGTGCTTTTCCCTTAGTTCCTTGAGTGTAGTCTTCTCCTAGAATATAGAAGTCCCTGGATTGGATGATAAGTAGGGTAACCTTCCTATTAAGAGTACAGCTAGGATATTGACACACCACTAAGTTAGAATGCTTAATTAACCCTAGCGTCCCTTATCTATAAAATAATTAACCATTATTCCTTGACATAATCATGAATGACTTAAGAGTAGTATAGGCACTACTAAGAGCTAGTTAGAGATTTGACCATAATGTTTGACCCTAGTATTGAGGAACCAATAGAAATCCGAGATTGAATGTTAGGACTGAACCTAATTTGCATAGTAGGATAGTGTTAGGGAACTATAAATATAGATCCTTGTCATGATATTAGCAATAATACCGTAGGAAGCCAAGAGCAGTAAACTAATATTTCCTTTGATCATACCTCGAACACAGAGATAATATATCACCTTCCTTCAGGAAATTATGACATTATCTAGAGTCCTTCTTTTTAGTTTTAATGACTTGTTCCTCTGAACCCTTAGCTCTTGCTATGGTGCGACGACTAATTACGTTTTCTTTCCTTCATCTTTCAATTCGTGCCACCTAAAATTTTCTGATTTTAGGCCAAGTGATATTCCTTTATGTTAAGGGTATATAGTTTGCTAGGATGATAATTGTAATCATGAACTTTAAATTTTGTGCTTGGTAGTTAGAATTTAATAGTTTGAGTTGTTCCTTTAGATTGTGATCTGATTATTCTTAGTTTTAAATCACGTAACATGTACCCCACCTCAATATAGATTATATCCTCTTTCCCCTTGAAGACTAGTAACTTTTTCATTCATACTATTGACACTTGTTCTATAAGCACTATGATTAAGACTTAAGATGGTCATTACCTATATAATGCAATAGGAGACCCTAATAAGTACCAAGTTTTTTTCGTATATATCCCAATAAGAGTTTATACCTTATTATTTTGCAGGATCCCCTTAAGACTATCACAATATTAGTTAATATTTTTAAGTTGGGTAGTATGCCTCATAACCTAGTAACACATAGTCCTCTTGCCTTATTAATGTAGTGTAACTGAATAACATAAACTGTAGACTTGCATAAGAAGACAATATTTATTCAGACTGTAGAACTTAGAGGCCCATATCCTTATTTTGTCGACTAGCAGCTTAAACAAGGTGTTAGTATGACAACTGTAGAGATTGCGTAGTCTCGTTTTTATTTATTATTTTGCTTTTGTGAACTCGAATTATTTTGTACCTCCTTTCATCATAATCCAGCGTATTTATATTTTCTAAACTACCGTGACTTATGCTGCTATTATAGCCTAGTTTTGCAAGCTTACTCTTCTATCGAGCTTGATCATGATATATGTATTAGTGGGTTAACACACTAATATATTTCAGAATCAGTGTACTACGGTCTGATCAAACAAAGTGCGCTTGGTTCGCCCTTCGCATAACTACCTTACGTAGATTAAGATATATAGTGATTAGTAGACGAATGTACTTGCCCTCTAGATATGTTTGAGCATATCGTATCCATTACATAACTGTACTGATGCGAGTATGTGAATAGGAATTACCAAAATAGGATTCAATCCACAACTGCCTTGACAATTCTCATTGAATTCTTCAAACGCCTTGATCCCCATACTCCTAATCTATTACCTCCCCCTTGAACTCTTTATTATTGTTTTCTATCTTCCCTTATTTCGGAAAGACGAAACCTCGTGCCTAGCATAAGTTGATACACAAATAGTATTAGATATACCCTATGGGCCAATTACATTATTTGATGATTATTTTGTAAACAAGGGTATATCACATGTAATATATTTGGTATTAAATTTTTTTTGAGGATTGAGTAACAGGATTTAGTGAATTTGAGAAATGAGATTTCTTAAATGTTAGAGCCTTATGTGATAGATAGGAAAATTCTAAGTGGGATAGCAGTTGCATTATCAGCTTGAGAGGAATTTCTTTAGATTGTGATTGAGCAAAAATTTGATTTTAAGATTCAAGTCATTTTAATTTTTAGAATTTTGGACGAATAAGTAAGATGATGAGGATCAATGAAGTACACTTTTTAGCACCTGATTTGAAATTTAAGAATTGGGGGTTGAATCAACGATTTAAACCTTAAGGAAATAAATAGAACTTGTCACTACCACATTTCCAGATAAGGGCATTTGTGTAATTTCACTATTTGGAATAATTATGAATTTAATTAATCTGCTGAGTTTTTTTTTTACTATTTATATATTGTTAGTGATATTGGTTTTAGGTCAAACTCTAATGACTAAACCCTAATTTGAAGACCAATTCTAGAGAAGCCCTAGAATTCTAATTTTTTGGGTGGAACCTCAAACCCTAATGACTAAACCCTAATTTGAAGACCAATTCTAGAGAAGCCCTAGAATTCTAATTTTTTGGGTGGAACCTCAAACCCTAAATTGACTAAACCCTAGTTAATTAGGTTCTACATGACCTAACATAGGGGGTTAACCTAAAACTATGCTTATGAAGCCCTAACCTAGTTTAATATAAAAGGGAACCCATTCCTTCATGAAGAAAAACCTAAAACCTAGCCTCCATCAAGAGAAAGCCATCTCCCCACTCCAGAATTCGAAATCTAGCCCTAGAGATCCCATTCTCCTCCTCCAAAGCAAGGAAAGCAAGGAACTTGGGTAAAAAAGCCTTGGGGAAAAAGAACTTCCATTGGAGAAACCATCCCTGCAGGTAAAACCCTATTTTTACTCATTTAATTTCTGTTTTCTGATGTTAATACCCATTAGGAACCCACCCTTGCTGTGTAGTTTTGATTTAGGGTTTAGAATTTGGGTTTTAGGTGTCCCTACATTTGGATTACCCCATATTTCGTGAACCCTAACCCTTAGGATTTGCTTGTAGGCTGATTTCACCCTCCAACGTGAAGATTCAGATCTCGTTTAGGGGGTTTCAATTGGAATTTTAGAAGTTCTGTGTAGGGGTTCGATTCCAGCACCCTAAGTGCTCGATGAAATGCTTCATAGGGGTTTACCTAGCTAATCTATTCTAATGTTGTATATTTTGATGTATGATACATATGTATATATTTATACATATATATATATATATATAATTATGTGTTTGGGAGAAGGAAATGCACCAAGGGGGAAGAGGGAGTTCACTGTGCAGAATTCTGTGCATTGGGGGAGTTCTGGGCAGTATAGGTTCGGGTTATGTGCTATGTGCACTGTGGAATCCTGAGCAGTCGAGTTGGGGGCATTATATGTGAACCTGGGTTTAAATGGCAGTGACTGTGTGGGTAGGTGATACCTTGAGTTGAATACTGTGTGTGGGTATGTATAGTTCAGTATCTGGGAGTAAACCTGTGTGTGTTTTGAGTTAGGATATAGGGTGTGTCTCAGTGTTTATGTGTTGTGGGTGTCTCAATATGAGTATCAGATTTTCTGTGGAGGAGGGTGTATCTGTGTGTATAGCTTATGTGTGTGAGATGTGAAACCTGTGTCCAGACCTGTGTAAACAGTGTGTATGTGAATGCTGTGTAAATGTCGGAGTTCAGGGAGCAGGTTATCTGTGTAGCAGTATCTGATGTGTGTGTGCACATGTGTATGTGGGAGCAAAATACCTGTGTAGCCAGTGTGTAGAGTTGTCACAGGATCAACAGAATGCTGTGTGTGGCTGAGTGATATCTGTGAGTAAGTATCAAGTATTTATGTGTCCAGTTGGGGTTATGGATGGGTTGAGTAGAAACAACAAGTAACCAAGTGGCTGTGTTTGTGAGAATTTTACTGTGCTGTGCAGTAAGTGTAGCCAGTAATGTGTAGGTCTATATGTATGTGAACTGTGGTTACCTGTGCCTGTGCATTTTATATCAGTGTGTACTGTGCAGTGTGGCAGTGTGTTAATTTCAGTGTCTTAACTAGGTGAACCTATGTGTTGCTGTACAGGAGAGAATGTCAGAATGCAGTGAGGTACTAGATGTGGGAAATACACTAGTACAAGGGTATCAGTTAGCAGTTAGGAAATAATATGGGGTATTGGTGTGGGTTAATATGTAGAGTTGAGTATAGGTATTAGAGTATTAGAACTAAGATAATATTAGATGATAGATTAACTATTATATATATTGTATCACTTAGCATTAGCTAAGTTATACTTGTAATCCCCTAGAAACTAGATTTGAACCCAGATTGAGGTGTTATGAGTACACCCTAGTGTTTATAACTAGGGATGACACAATTAGCTAGTGTTAGGCTAGTATTGACCAGTAGGCTTTAGAATTGACCTAGAGGCCTCGTGTTTAATTAGTTAATCATGCTCATTCCTTTAATTCATTATTTAACATTGATATCTTATATATAGGTCATTGTGATCCCACTTTGGACATCGATCCTCACCTTTTGCTCAGGACCACAGGCGAGTATATTCTCTGACAGTTTTTATTGTTGATTTCTTCTATAAATTGTAGTATATTACATACTTGATTCCGATACTATGGATACACGGGTTAGCATCCTAGATCCCCATCATGAGGAGTCGTGATTGGAATCCATCGTGCTAGCTGGGGGATGGGGAATTATTAGTAGATTATGTGATCATATCCAAATCCTTTACATGCATCATAGCTCACCCCACTTCTCACGTTGGGTGCGGCCTGACCATCTTACATGCATCATAGCTGTTATATATGATTAACCTGACCACTACATGCATCATAGCTAACCATATGGTTAGCCTGACCTACAAGAATCATAGTTAATCATATATAACCAGCCTGATCAAGTCCCAAGCCGATCACATAATAAACTAATATTTCAAACACTTAGCTAGATGTCTATTTTATTCAGATTCACCTGTTCCAGCATTCACTACTTATTGTCTAGCATTCACTATTTATTGTTCATTGCTAGATGCTCTATTGCCTATTTCCATTTTTCTCCAGTATTTACATTTCCAGCATTTATTTCCATCTTGTATTTCTTACACTGTTTATAGATTTTGTCAATTTAATGAAACTGCTGTTAGTGCTTGTGCTTCGTTCCAATCCTGACTGGATAACATTTTTTAGAGGACCTGGAGGATCTTTGCCCCACTCATTATGGCCCAGGATTAGAGGGAGATTTTACCCCGGAAATCCTAGAGGAGTTGCCTAGCCTAGAGAAGAACGTACCTGGCTGCTCTTAGACTACTTTTTCTGCATTATTGTTTTAGACTGAGACTGAGTTGTATTTATTATTTGTGACTTTGTGAGGTCATTTAGACCCAAGATTTGAGTTGGATTTATTGTGGTTGGTTTTTAATAGAACTCTTTTCTATTCTCATCGTGCCATTATTCTTATAGCTTATGATTGAGTATATCATAGACTGTGGATTATTTATCATTGCCCTCCATACGGAGTTGAAACTATTGACAGGATATATTATATGTTGAGACCTAGACAGCGTTCTACCGCCGATGCTGCGGCGTAGGCTGGACGTACCCACGACTCATGCCCAAATTTTGGGTGCGGGTCGTGACAGAACTCTAAACATGGACATGGACGGATTAAATTTCAAAGTTAAGGATTAAATTAAAAGAAATTTTTGATTGCAGGATTACCTATTTGAACTATTGAGGATATAAAATTAAATTTAAATTTGAAGAGTACAAAAGTTCATAAGTTAAAAAATAGAAGGAAATTTTTGATTACAATCATTTCTAAAAGAGATTTTGTTAGTTGGAGATCACGATATAAAATTTGATATGCGAAGATGTTATACGGATTAAAATTAAACTTGGATGTTGATGAGGAAGTACAATAGGTTGAAATTTGATTTGGACAGTGACCATCTTAATTTTAAAGTGATTAGGAAGGATTGATTAGAATTTTAATTATCGCAAAGATATCGCGATTAACTTGCCTTATGTATGTAAAGGAATAGCAGACTATGCCTTATTTTAATTTCGAGGACAAAATTGTTTTAAGTTGGGTAGATTGTAAACCCCCTTCCCCAAAATTAGGTCTAATTAGAATCCAACTAGAAAGAGAACACGGTATTTTATTTAACTGCACAATGTTTATACCACCTCGTACACTTTACCGTTGCTTCGATAATTAGAGCACTTCTCTAGCCATTGCCTATCTACAAATTTCATACCTCATCCTAGACATGACCGCCTACTATTCTGACCCTTGTGTAACTTATATTATTGCTTTCTTGTGCTACATTTTAGTCGCACAATAAACGTCATGGACGTTATTATTGTAATTCTAAATAATTCCAACTCTGTATCCTTGTGCGTTCCAATCAAAATTGGAAACACAATCTTGATCGTTTAATATAACCCAAATTTTATTAATATTCTACAATATATCCTCTATGTCCTTGATACTTGTGTCCCACCAAATTTTATCTCCATGTACTCCTAATTAATTCCAGAACATCATGCGCATTCAATTTAATAAATTAAATCCATTTTCCGTCTTTGTACAATTTTTCCAATTGTTGGGGACTTTTATGCAAAAATGCATTGAGGTGTCCCCACCATTGGACAATACATGAAGAAACCATTTTTTTCCCTTCACATGAATTTTTTCCATAATTTTCAGACTGTGCAACGCGCAACATCGTCCCTTTTATTTTAAACCCCATCCTCGTATTTTAAACCATGTAATTTATAGCCCAACATCCTCATTTGAGCCATGGCCCAAGCCCAAGAGGTGTTGACCAAGCCCACTTACCTTGGTCAACCCAAACCGAAAGTCCCATGTATAAAATAGCTTTTTCTTCCCTTTCTCTTGATTTTCTCTCAAAATCACCTAAACCTAAATATACCCATCAGCCGACCCTCTCCCATATACTGTTCTTCTTCTTCCTCCTCCCTCCTACCGGCCGGAGTCGACCCTCGACTCGTCGGAGATAACAGAGCCACCTCGACTCCCTCTCCCTCACGTTCACCTCGACCTTTCCCCTCCGCCTGGGATAACCCAAACGGAGCCAACACTATCATACTGCCAGACTTCCCCGCGGCCACCCGAACTTGCCGGAGACCGACTACACTGATCCCCGGAGCCGCAGAACTGCCCTGAGCCTCCTCCTCCGTGAATCTCCCCATCCCGATCTCCTCTCTTCCCGAGCCTCCACCAGTCGATATCCCCTCCGTCCCGACGATAGCCACCCACGCCGAGCAACCCCACCGCTCGACTGAACCTCGCCGAGCCCCATTTGCCTGAAGCACGTCGACCACCAGCCCCATCAACCTCGACTCCCTTTCCCTGCTCCTCTCCTCCCTGACGTTAATACCTCCATAGCCGGACCTCCGCCTGCCACCCTGGCCTCCACCTCCTCCTCTCTGCTCAGCCTCCCCGTGGCCGGAGCAGCACCTCCCCTTAACACCACCACCATTGCCATCCCCCTCTTCCTCGTCGACTTCTTCTCCTTCTCCCTGTCAAGCCACCTCATCTGGCCAGATTCCGGCGAGCCTCGTAGCCTATCACCACCATCATCCACGACCATCACCACCACCCCCATTACCTTTATCCTCATTATCGACCCTAACATCGTCATCGCCTTCGTCGTCCTCCTCGTCATCGCCGTGTCATCGTTATCACCACCATCATCGTAGCCAGTCGTCATCATCACCTCCTTATCATCGTCATTATCATCGTCGTCACCATCAACCTATCATCATTATCATCGTCCTTGTCATTACCATCGTCCACATCATCAACATCCTCATCACCATCACCCACATTATTATCCTTGTCTTCACCATCATGTAAATCCCCTCATAATTCCATCATCATCATCATTACCATTATAACCACCCATCATCAACATAAATACCGTCATTGACATAATCGTCACCTTAACTATAACCTAATCATTACATCGTCATTACCCTCGTCCTCGTGTTCTCAGGAACCCGTCACCCTTGCCCGTTACCCCGCAGTAGTCACCCCGACTCCCATACCTGTGCATGCTGACCCCGAAGATCTTTTGGACTTATCTGCGCGACTTCAGGAGCAGGTTATTGGTGCTACATAGCTCTCTTGCCAGGCAAGTATACCTTGCCTTGTTGTACTGTTTAAATTCTGTATTATTATTTACATATTTATATTATATAATTGTGTATGTTCGAGAGAGACTCGGGTGTAGTCAACGGAGGCGTTGACGTTAGGACTTGTGTCTGACCTAGTGTCTAGTAGACCCACCTAAAGTTGTGGAGTTATTGGTATGACTCCCCAGGCCTTGACACATTTCTTACACATGTTGTGAGTCTCATGTAGGGCACGGATATATGGTTGGCCACCTGTACGTGTAGGCGTGCAACAGATAGGGTATAACTGCTAATAGTGATGCATGATAGAAGACTTAGCAGTTATTAGTAGGTGAAGCATAGGCTGTCGTGATATGATGGCCCGATCCTTGTCCTTGTTTGGTTGTAAGGTTGGGCTATTGTTCTAGCGATAGAGTATGAGCCAGAGTTACGACGCCCGACGTAGTAGCTGAAGCGTGTTGTGGATACAACACGCATAGATCATTGGGTGGGGAGGACTACTAGTAGGCGTATGGGACACCCACTTCTTTTATTCAGATGCCTCACTCGACAGAGTGATATGGATGTTATATAGTATTCAGATGCCCTGTTCTTCGGAGCGGTATAGATGTTATATTATGCAGATGCCCCGTTCTTCGGAGCGGTATGGACGTTATATATTATGCAGATGCCATGCTCTTCGGAGATGGACGTTATTATACAACGCCCTGGTATGGGGGCATATGTGGTATATACTAGCCAGTTGTCACGATTGGTGAATTACGTCAGCATATGTCTAGCCTACACTTTCCCATACTCTCAAAGTTGTCCTCAAGTTGCATTTCACTTAGATGGTTAGGTCACTCCGGAGTTATTTATTCAGTATTTACTTTATGGCATGCTTTTATGTATCTTGTTATGTCCCTCTGAGAACTTGGTCCCTTTCCAGGTGTATTATTCATGAGTATTTGCAAGAGCGCAGATTTGGTCTGGCTACTTATATTGCGAGAGATCTTCTCTTCGAGCCTCGTGATTGTTAGAGGTTGTATTTATATTGTATGTATCTTGTTTATTCCTCATTCTAGTTCGGTAGTGGATTTGTTTTCATCCGACTGTCATTTTTAGATACTTCATATTGAAATCTAGTTTCATAGATACTAGTCATTTATTTATATATGATTTTTGTGGATGAGATTTAGTTATGCCCTGTGACGTATATGTTTACCACTTGTGAATTATTATTTATATTACAGCGTACGTGTGCTGTGGTTTCCATATATTGGAGTGCCATATTCATACGGCTGGCATGCTTACGTGTCCTGGTCCTACCTATTTTGGGACTGGGGTATGACAGGTAACGTTGCTAGGGTCTATGCTGACCCTGCTACTGTTGTTGGTGCTGATGCTGCCTATATATCTGACCCTATATCGGTAACGATCGCTAAGTTAACGGCCTCACCGCTAATGCTGGCTCTCCGTGCTGCCCTGCCCTAGGTGCCGACAATACTTGGAATTAGGGTGCTGTTCCTCTTGACCTTTACATCAATGGGCATGTAGAAACCCTATGATCTGGGCTACCATATCTCAGGCACAATATGTTTGCTGCCCTACAAATATTCCTGGTATGGCCTCCTTAACCACAATACGAACAACTCATCCATGTTATTTGACATTGTTATTGCTGCTGCTACCTTGGCTGTTGCTACCGAGTTGGGGCCATTACTGTCGAGGTCAATGGCCTCCTCGATGTCATTTTATGAATGTGAATACCAAAGGATGGTGCTGATGTTCAGGGTGCTCCTCCTCCTCCACTACTCTGACCATGAGACCTTTTCCATCCTCATATTCTTTATACCAACCTTTGGAAAGTAAGTTCATATCTTCTGGCTGCTGCTAATACGGCATCAAAAGTCTGGTAGTCATGCCCCTCTACCAATTATAAAATCTCCAAATAAAGTCCTTAGTGGAACATTATTGCCCTATCTGGCTCCGTTGTCACCATAGTTGGTAAAAATCTACTCGGTTGGCAAAACTTCGTTATGTAGCCATCTACTGTTCGTCCATACTGCTTAAGGTTGATAAAACTCTGCTACAACTCAAATTGGGCTACAACTCCAAAATACTTCGTCCTGAATCTACTCCTGAAGTTGTCCCACAAAATAGGTTACCTCATGCCAACCTTTTTTTATATCCACCAATCACGTGCAAGATCCTTAAGTTGCAACTAGACATGGTCAACATGTTCCTTAGTCAAAACCTTAGCTGCTGCTAGAATAGCCTCAATACCTGGTGCCAATCATCTATCGTGATGGCATCCTCTATACCATCAAAGTACCAGGGGTTAAGTTGGCAGAATCTAGCTGATGCCCCCAAGTCTACCCTTTCACCATTGTCTAGAGCCATCTGCAATCCTTGATTCAATAAGACATTCTACTCTTTCTACTGAAGCTGCGGATGCCGCTATACTACCATCTGGTATTGCTGGGTAGCTAATATCCCTCTGATAATTTCCAATAAAGTTGAGGCATCAAATGTTTCCGGTGTCACTAGTACTATAGGAGGTACTGGAACTTCTGGTACCCTGGGTTCCACTTGCTACACTAAAGGTTCTACTTGAACCTCCCCTGAGAAGGATGTGGTCCAACCAAACTTTGTTCTACTGGCTGTCCTGCCAATTTTGCTCCTCCAGTAACCAAGGTAAGGGAAGACCTAAGAAAAATGACACAAGACACAAGACTCATCAAGAACAGGATAAGAAAGAACAAGGAAGCAATCAGATGAATGGTTCAAGTTGAGTATCGAGAAGAACAAATTTAGGATTTGAAGGAGGAACATATTTAATAAAGACTCCTAAGATCATGACACCCTACAAGCTTGAAAAATAGGACCTGCATAGGCCACCAATAAAACCTTGTCATGCCCCAATATCGAAATATGGAGACGGACATAGTCAACTACCATGTACATGGTATAGAACGTTGTATGACGATCATGGCTATAGAAAGATAAGGGAGTGTATGCTACAATTAAGTCTCCAAGGGTCTCAGAATCTATGCTATAATCAAGTAGCAACAAATAAAGAACATATAAGATAAAGCAATAAGGCATCACAAATGCTCCATCAAAATATTCTGGAAGTCTAGCCATCGAAATGTTAGGCTAGTAGAGTGATAATAATTACATAACTGAGATTAGTTATAGTATGATTATATTACAGTCATGTAAAGAAACTGATGTCCAGACAAGCCGGCCAACAGGTGCCGGTGGTTAATGTAATGACCCGCTCCGCATCTATGCGGATAGCCGATTGAAACGGCAAAAATGTGATAATCCGACCCGCTTTGTTCAGCGAGAAGACTTGCTTGAGGCAGAGAAATTCCAGACATAGCCCTTCAGGAGTTCGGACTTAGACTTTCAGAGGCTCGCTCGGAGTATCGTTCGACCGAGGCAAATCATCGCTAAGATTGGTGGCTACGATAAACTTGTCTTTGCTTAGCCAGCACACTTAAAATACAGTTGATATATGCTAGTTGCTAAACTTGTCTTTGCTTAGCCAGCACACTTAAAATACATCTAGCTAAGGGAATAATCCCATCTGATGTATCTTTGTATAGAACATAAAAGTAGATCGGTTGAACGGAATGGTAGACTCGCTTTATAGTTTCTTATAATTTCTCCTTTTAGTGTTACTTTTATTCCTTATATGTTCATTGAAGTACATTGCTCAATATGTCTCAAAATGCTTATTACATAGATACGGCCTCGGTACTGAAATACAACATAGATTCTGGTTAACTTACCTGTGGGAGAAGACTATCAAAATAGTCGTTCCAAGACAAATAATAGAAACATGAAAAAAAATTAGGACCGTTGGGTCGCCAAGGCAACTCCCAAAATGGGAACGACAATAAGTAGTAAGACGGAAGCATAAACAAGGCATAGAATGAAACACACCAGATTATGAGATCTCTGAACGAGTAAAATACATAATCACTGTGTCAAGTAGCTATGTTCATTCAAGGACTTAAGATATTGCATATAATAAAATTATAGTGTTGTTGATAGTCAATAGTCATGGACAACCTGTGCACAGGCTTCAGGTTCCTGCAAACGGTACGCTGGTCGCGTCGGGACCGATCTGAACCGGTCAGGAACATTTTAGATAGTCGTTTGCTTCGGACGGGAAGGCGTGTAGCGAGGCTCGCTACCTGCGTTGCATTCCATTCTCGTGCCAAGACTATACCATGTCCATGGGGCTCGTCAGGTCATAAGACCAAGTTTGTATCATTAGTATATTGCATACGTAGTGGCAACCCGCGTATGGGCTCGTAGGAACTTGTGGCAAGTAACGGATGTAAAGTAACCGGAAGTTTGAAATACATTTGAGTAGTCTGAGTAAAACATGCCTATACAAGTATAACATGTCAGTAAAAAATGAGTATAAGACAACTGAGTAATCTGCACAACCTGAGTCACAAAATAATATGAGTATTGTAAACTGTGTATATCGTACATTTGGTTTAGAAATATGCTCATAGAATACATGTGTTCGTTATGCTACCGTTGGTATTTCTATATATATATATATATATATATATATATATATATATATATATATATATTCAAGCTTGGCTTAACTTGGTTTTATATTTGGACAGGAAAATGTTAAGTTGGTAAGTATCGCCGTGTTTCTTATATATCGCACGACGCACTGCCACACGAGATAGGCTTTGTATCTTATGCATAAAATTGATCCTAAGGCAAGAATAGCAAGTTAACTTAATAGTTGGTGTACGAAACTAATATAACATGTTGGATTTGTCGAGCGGGCAAGAAGCCTCCCCACCAGTGCATTTATATACTGATAACCCACCAGATTACTTGCAGGGTGCAGAAGAACCTTGTTCGGTGCAGAATGTCCCTTCGTGTGCGCTAAAGCTTAGAGTTTGCTCTGGAGCCTTGGAGTGTTGCGTCCGGAGCTGAAGCACATATACAGGACATAATGTTGGAACATCGCCTATGTATCATTCCAAGTTATAAGCCGCTTGGCACGTCCTTATTATTAGAGAGAGAGAGAGCTGGAGCGACTTGTAATCTCGGCCTAGCGCCACTTGTAACCTCATCCATTATCAATCAAGAGCTATTTTATTTTCATACTTGTGTTTATTCTATGTTTCCGCTATATCGACTTGGTGAACTAGTTATTAACGGCCATTTAGATATTTGCCTTGCGCGGTCGTAACTCCAAGATTATACAGCATCATGTCCTGATGGAAACGATTGTCCCGCGGGAGCGCGGGCACGGTGATTTGCGCCTAGCAGGGATGGCCGATTCCAGCGGGAGATCGGGGCGTGACATCTAAATCCACTCGTGTCCCTCAATGGCTATCCATCGGGTGTATGCTATTATCAAAAAAAAGTATTGGATCCTCAAGTACTGGCTCTAAACATGGCCATGCAAAACAAGTGGGGTTAGATTCCAAATAGCAAGTACCACAAGGAAGTACGAATAAAGAAACAAAATCTAGATCAAGCATATAGTGCAAGAGCAAAGAATTATTGGTGTGTACTCCATTATCGAGATAACATGAAACTCCTTCACCAAACAAGGACATGAAATACCATGTCATACATGATAAGGTACGTCCCATGATTACAGTCAAGCTAAGGTTCAGTGTCGTAGTTCGATCCATATACCATCATAGCATAATGGCCGAACTCCCTAATCAAACAAGGATAGAAGTTGAACCACTATACCATGACAGTCCATGTCCCTAAGCTACTAGCAGAAAATACAATCACAGAAAAGTCGGATTAAAATCGGCAAATTAAATTATAACTTATTATTTGTAGTTTGGGGCTATCCTAGAAATAATGCATAATAAGCATCCTCAGAACATGCCATATCGAGTAGGGCTAACCGAGTCAAGGTTATATAAGCAGACAAGCAGGATCGCACCAGTCCCCCGAAGGGCCACCGCGCTCATAGATCAGTAACAGTTTTAACCTTCCTATAGAGAAATGCTGGCTCGTTTAAATATAAAAGTCGGATATTGCACTCTAATACTTGCGGATGATATACAATATCCGTGGTGGCCAGCTTTGCACGCCTCAAAAATTATCAAGGGGCAGCACATCATGCACGATCTCAAGATATTGTTCCCTTCCCCATATTCTAACGACTTTGTAAGTTGCCTAATTAGCCATACAGATATATAGAATCCCATATCGTAGCCACATGAACATTCCCTTTAATGATGTCGTATAGTGTACGGGAACGCTTGGTACTGTAAACTCCCCTATTTTTTATATTTAAAATAAATAATTTAAAATAGAAATATTTGGGTTAATAATAATAATAATAATAACAACAATAATAATACTAGTAACCTTGTGTAATAATAATAATAAATAAAAATGTATTATAGAATTTATAATAATAATAAAGATAATAATAATAATAATAAAATAAAATAAAATAAAAGTAAGAAAAATGTTTCTTTTAAGAAAAAGAAAGTTAAAAGAAAAAGAATTAAAAGAGGAAGAAAAAAAACCTAAATTAAACTTAACCCTACCCGGCCTTGAACCCGACCCGCGCACACCCTTAGACCCGTTGTTACGACCCGCACCCGGTGTGAGGGCACGATTACGTGGATACGTCCAGCCTACGCCACAGCATCGGCGGTAGAACGTTGTCTAGGTCAACCACACTATCTAATCATCTCACACAATATATATATATATATATATATATAACTGTTAATGATATCTTAACTCCATACGGAGGATAAGATGACAATATATATGATAATCAATACTCAATCACAATAAAACTAGAGAAAGATAATGGCACGATATCAAATAGAAGAAATAGAATCACAAAGTCTCAAACTAGACATCACCACAATATTCAAGTCTAATAGTCTATCCACAAACACAAATAATCTCAAATATATATATATATATATATAACGTGCCAAATATCTAAGTTGGAGACATATCAAGTATAATAAGAGAAATAGCTAAGTCTGTTATACTAGCTGAATCTCCTCAATAGTTGGTACTAAATTATCATGCACTAAGGGTGCTACCTCAGTTGGCTCGCCATCCTGTGGGTCATAGTGTGTAGGATATTAGTCCTCTAAACAATCATCTAAAAATTATATTCAGTCAGGATTGGAGCGAAGCACAACCCAATAACAGTTCCAATAAATGACAGAAGCTATGAAACAGTAATAACAATAAAAATAATGATAAAGAGCCACTGAGATAGTAAATATTATGATAAGGAAATACCATAACAAGTAATAGAAATAACTGAGAGAAATATAATAAGAAACATCACTGGAATGAACTAGAAAGAAAGAAAATATAATAATAAGTGCCTTAAAATATTAGTACGATATATGATCGGCTTTGGCCTAGCACGGTCTAAATAAAAAGGAACTAGCTCGACCACACGTGAATTGCATGATCTGCTAGTTATTATGGGCTACACTACATCATGGACTATAAGGTATGATCAATATCCACTAATACTTTCCTTGCCCCCAACTAGTACACGGATCCAAATCACGACACGTTATAACATATAAATTATGACGCACGGTCTATCATATCATGCATAATTATCACGGTCTATATAATCACGAAGATATCACGGTAATCACTGAATAATCATAAATAATAACATCTGATGATGGGGATCCACGTATACCAATCGATACACATGCGTACCGACTCATCCTTCTTCGGTAAAAATAATATTAGAGGACCCCAAGATGATGAACTGGATCTGATGAAGCCTTATCCTGCAACTCGTCCACTTGCATCTTCAACTATACCAGTTTGTTGTTGTTATTGATCCTATAGACGTGCTGAGATATCGGCTCTAAGCCTGGCACCAAGTCAATAGAAAACTCAACATCTCGGTCTAGCAGCAACCCCGGCAAATCCTCTATAAATACATCCAGGAACTCTGCTATCAAAAATTATGTTAGCTCATTTTCTTCCACCGTAGCTCCACAAATAACACCCTCTCGCTGCTCCACTACTCCTCTGGCAATCTAAAGCTCTGGCTCTACTGGCAGTCGAAATAATAACCTGCCTCCACGATAATATATACTAGCATGGTGCCTACTTAACCAATCTATCTCGAGTACAATATCGTAGCTCAAAAGTGGAATTACGAGTAAGCATGCACTCAACTTCTGGCCTCCCAATATAATTCTTTGATCTTGCAAACATCACTAACCAGGATAATGTCTACCCCAATCGTGATCTTGCAAGTCCTATCCAAGGGTCCAGCCTCTAAATGATGCTTAAGAGCAAAAGATATAGATACAAAACTATGGTAACTACTATAATCAAATAAAGCTAATTCTAGAATGGAATCGAGAAGAACTAAACCTGCAATCACGTCCCCAACCGGCTCGGTCTCCTCGACCATCATGGCGAATGCTCGCCCATACGGTGCATATATTTGCTGCTGGTGGTGCTGGACGAATCTCTGCTGATGTGTTGATAATGGAGGTCCCCTCTGTTGAACTGCATGCAGCCTCATTGGTGCTCTCTGAATCAGAGCCAACATATAGTCCCTCAAATGGTTCCATTCTGCCCCATAATAGAGGCACACTCCAAGCCTCTCCCTACAAACCTCCCACGTGTGTCTAATATTCCCACAATGAGTGCACTGTGGAGCCTGATGTACTGGTCTTTGTATCTGATGTGCCTGCTGCACTGGTGCCCTAAATGGCACAGGGAACTACTGACACGGTGGCTGGATGTCCTCTGCAGCTGGAAATGGGTCATTTGGCAGGACCCGTACTACTACTGCAACCGAATATCTCTCGGTCCCTCTTGGACCTCAAACTCAGGTCCCTCTCGACCCTGCGGGCCTCTGCAAGAATTGCTTAATATGTCTCATGGCTAGAAGAAATAAGGCGTCCACTTTTCAGTTTTGGCCCTCCCTGAAGCGACTAGCCTTATATCCAGTTCTCACACTATATACCCGGCATAACTGCTCAGTTTGCCAAACTTTGCGGCATACTCCTCGACCGACATACTCCCGTGCTGGAAGTTCTAAAATTGTCGCTCTAATCTCTCCGTAGGTGGGAAGAACTTTTTTTGAACAGATCCTTGAAGCCTTCCCATGTCAACCCCGGATCAGTCATTTATGGTTCATTCTGGAACCAGGCGTAAGCAATGTCCAATAACTGTAATCATGTTGCATCTACCCTCTGGTCCTCTGCGAGATAGGATAAGCACATGATATGCTCGATGTCCTCGAGCCAGTCATCAGCATAAATAATGCCCTTCGTCCCTTGAAGTCACAGGGACCCAACTTCTTAAAATCCTAGATGTTGCCCGGTTTGGGCTGGACAACATGTGGTTTTGGAGGAGCCACCCTCTCAACTGCTGCTTTGGCGACCTGGTAGATATTTTCTATACCATGTCGTATCATATCTGACTGTCGGTGTTGTGCCTTAGCCTGGGCCTTCTAGGCCTCCATCATCTCTCTAAAGAGCGTAAATAACAATACGGCATCCACTGGCACTGGAGGTGGTAGAGGAAGTCCCTCGGAAGCGAATGGGGCAGTCCTCTGAACAGGTGGAGGAGGACCCCTGAAAGCAGCTAAGGCCCATACCTGAACTGGTGAGGCGACCCTCTGAGCTGGAGGATGTGAAACAGTACCAGCTATTGCCCGTACCGGAGGTGGAGAAGTCATCTACCTCGCAGAAGCTGCTTCAGAACGCTGCGACCTAGTCTTTGGCGACATGCTGAAGACAGATCAAAACAAAAGAAGTCAATATGGCACAAGATACGATATCACCAAAGATGCACAATAATATTCAAAGAAAGCAATATTCAGAATGATTAAGGATAGCAAAATTATTAGATTAGATTATTCCTAGTTGTGATTGAAAATACTCTCATCCTATATCCTATATCCTATATCCTATAACAGGCTCATAGTAGTTCTCCTAGTCTGAGAATTACTACGATATTGCACTAGTTGTGACCTCGGCCTGCATGGGTCACCACTAAAAATGTGTCACGGCCCACACCCGGTGTGAGGGCACGAGTACGTGGATACGTTCAGCCTACACTACAACATCGACGGTAGAACACTTTCTAGGTCAACCACACTATCTAATCATCTCACATAATATATATATATATATATATATATATATATATATATATATATATATATATATATATATAACCTGTCAATGATATCTCAACTCCAAACGAAGGACAAGATAATAATATATATGATAATCAATACTCAATCACAATAAAACTAGAGGAAGATAACAACACGATATCAAATAGAAGAATTGGAATCACAAAGTCTCAAACTAGACATCACCATAATATCTAAGTCTAATAATCTATCCATAAACACAAATAGTCTCAAATATATATATAACATACCAAATGTCTAAACTGGAGAAATATTCAGTGTAATAAGAGAAATAACTAAGTCTGCTATACTAGCTGAGTCTCATCAACGGCTGGTACTAGATCATCCTATACTAAGGGAGCTACCTCAGCTGGCTCGCCATCCTGTGGGCCATAGTGTGTAGAACACCAGTCCTCTAAACAATTATCTAAAAATTATATTTTGTCAGGATTGGAGCGAAGTACAACCCAATAGTAGTTCCAATAAATGACAGAAGCTATGAAACAATAATAGCAATAAAAATAATGATAAAGAGCCACTGAGATAGTAAACATCACGATAAGGAAATAACTGAGACGATATGATAAGAAACATCACTATAATGAAAGAAAATATAACAATTATTAACTTGAAATATTAGTACGATATTTGATCGGCTTGGGCCTAGCATGGTCTATAAATAAAAGGGAACTAGCTCGACCATACGTGAATTGCATGATCGGTTAGTTATCAAGTGCTACACTACTTCATAGACTATATGGTTTGATCACATATCCACTAATACTTCCCCTGCCACCGACTATTACACGGATCCAAATCACGATACGTTATAACACATAAATCATAATGCACGGTCTATAACATCATGCACAATAATCACGGTCTATATAATCAGAATATATTATAGAAATTACTAAGTAATCACGAAGAACGTCACGGTAATCATTGAGTAATCACGAATAACAGTATCTCATGACGGGGATCCATGTATACCAATGTGTGTAATATCTTATCAAGAATCAAATATCTCAATACTAAATACATGTAACATAGAGACTATCAAATAAGAAAACTATCAGAGAATGTACTTGTCTTTAGTCCTGAGAAAATGGTGTGACTCAGTGTCCTAACTGGTGTCACACATACCTATATATGAAATCTCATATTATTTGGTGTATTAAAGTAAAAAAAAAATATGCTTAAATCAGCTAAATTATGATTTCTAGATCAAAACTAGGTTATACTAGTCAAACTAGGTCAATAAATTGATTCTAGGTTTAACTTACCTAAAGAGTTGACTTTTAGGGTCAAACTAGTCAACACTAGTCAAAACTAGGTTATACCTAGGTTTCTAGGCCAATACTAGTCAGTCTAGCTAATATTAACCTATATTAACTAATACTACCAATACTAGTTAATACACTAAGCTCGATAATATATATATATATATATATATATATATATATATATATATATATATATATATATATATATATATATATATATCAATATATAGTATACCTTAACCCATGACACTAACTTACCCATTATCTAATGTTCGGTGTCAATACCTTGACTTAATCCCATTACCTATTGTTACATGGTACCATGGTATCACTACCTCAACCCTCAATCCATAACTTGAAATATACTCATCCACCCTAGACACACACTAATCTTCTAAACCTAATACCTTAAAATCAAGTTACACTTGTATCTTGGTATACGCATAACCAAATATGGCTCTAACACATACACTAGACACACTCGATCTCCTCACTCATAATACATTGCTCAAACACTTCCTCACCAAGTGACACAACCCACTGATACTCATCTACACCCCTAATCCACATACACTTACCATCTCTACTTTACCTCTATAATACCACACTATTATGTACACTACCTACACTCATCCCTTGATTAGATGGGTCTACACCCATGAAGTGCATATACAGGCACATCACATATTTATACCAAGATAACCCATTTGTAGAACTCCAAAGGACTGCTGCTTCACTTCTATGAACTCCCCTTTCTTTAGCTGAATACCCATCTCCCCTTATCAGTGCTACAACTGACTGATACTTCAAGTTTCGGTCCTAAGTTTCACCCTCCCCCAACTGTGAGCTAAAACTCCTATATGTTGCTAACCTGAAATCAGACATTAGAAGTTAATACACCGCAATAATCAGACATTATGATATGATACACTAAGATTAGATACACAACTAAAATTGATAAGCCACTGCTGTCACGACCCACACCCGGTATAAGGCACGAGAGCGTGGGTACGTCCAGCCTACGCTGCAGCATCGGCGGTAGAACGCTGTTTAGGTCATGATACTATCTAATCAATCTCACATGGATATCCAACTCCATAGGGAGACACGGATAATCACAATATAATATGAACAACATACTCAATCACATAACTACAGCACGACAAGATCTCGAAGAAACAAGTAAGATGCAGCACAAGCCTAAAATAGAAATAGTCTAACTCAATAATATAATCCAAGTCTCAAGGAGTATGCTGGAGACAAATCTGGTACCAAAAATAATCTGCTAAAAGAACTAACTAGATAACTAGTGATTCCGGCTAAACCTCCCGGAATCACAACTGAACTACTAAGTCCAAGCCTGCAGCTACTCACCCTGTGGTCCATAAATGTCGGACACCAGTCCTCTAAGGCATAGTCTGGAAAAATATTTTCCAGTCATGAAGGAGCAAAGTACATCTCAAATAACATTTCCATTTAATTGATAAGGGCTATAAAACAATAAATTGATAATGCTATATACTGAGAGAAGACAGTGAATAAATGCAATGGCAAAATAAAGAGATAGGCAATGTAAAGAGACAGGCAATATAGACAATATGAAACAGTCAGTACATATATAAAATGAAGAGAATGAGGTACAATATCATATATGGGTGATGTGGTATATGATCTAAGATAGAGAACAGTAACTATTCTAAGTGTTTGAAATATCAGTCTATCATATGATCGGCTTGGGACAAGATCAGGCTGGTTACATATTATTAGCTATGATTCATGTAAGGTCAGGCTAACCATTTGGTTAGCTATGATGCTTTAGTGGTCAGGCTAATCATATATAACAGCTATAAGGCATGTAATAGTCAGGCCGCACCCGACGTGAGATGTGGGGTTAGCTATGATGCATGTAGAGTTGGGTATGATCACATAATCTACTAATATTTTCTCCGCCCCCAACTAGTACAGTGGATCCAATCACGACACGTCAAGATACACGAGCAATATCCAATATATCATGTACAAGGTCTAAATATAAATATAATATACAATGTCAATACGATAATCAATATAATATCTCATGACTGCAGATCCAATCTATATACTAGTCTGTGTAGCACAGTGTTAAGAATCAGGTGTAACATTTCTAGATACTAAATTTATAGATATTATCAAATAATTAGAAATTATCAGAGAATGTACTCGCCTTGGGTCCTTAGCTGGTAATACCAATGTCCTGTTCCAGTATATCGCCTGGATGATCCAACAGTCCTATAGACATAACATAAATATAACATTTGCATCAGACATTACACTAGCACTCAAAAAATGTACGGAACTCAGGGCCACGCTAGGTATGACACTGGTCAACTAGGGTCGAGTGTGCGCCAAATTGCATGGTGTCGTGTCTGCAAATGTTGTGCAAGGCAGACAGTCAAAGATACCGGTCTCGCCAGTACGCCAGTGTACATGGCAGTCGGCTAACAGTTCACAGGGTCACAAGGTCGTGTGTAGTTACGGGGTATCCGTATTTACACTCGGGTTACCTAGTAGAGGTATATATTTAAATATACATAGTACACTCATAATATATTACCAATTAAATACATACATAATATATATATACACTTAATAAATTTATACTATTACATATATGTACACATATACATACTAATCAAATTATACTATGTACATATATACATATATTAAAAAGGGTACTAGGGATGCACGTACAATACGTACACATATGTATATATATACCAGTTCGAGAAATACATATATATATATATATATATATATATATATATATATATATATACACCAATAAAAATTACATATACTATATACTTGTATACAAGTACATATATATATACCAATACAAATATATATATGATACATATATATACATACCAAAATACATACTAACATATATTATGAATATGTATATACTAATATATATGTTGAATACATATATACTAATAGGGAATACACTATATGTTAATACATACATATATATATGAATACATAAATACTAATACATACATATATACGTACACTCATACACGTACATGCGTACGTGTACGCGAGGGAAAGAACAGTACCTGCGCACGTCTACGATAATAGAGAAGACGACAACGACGACGAGGAGGTGGTAGTCCTGGTGGTGATAGTTGATGATGATAGTGGTGGTGGATGGATCGGCTGGCCTGGGCCGGAGTGCAGGGAGTTGGCTGCCGGGTCGAAGAGCTTCAGGCGGGTCGAGGTGGTGGAGTGAGGCTGATGCAGGGTGGCCGGAGTACAGGCAGCGGGTGGAGGGAGCAGTGGAAGGTGGTCGAAGTCGCTGTGGACGCTCGGGGCTGGAAGGGGAACTCGCCGGGTCAGCAGCTCGGTTGGGGAGACGTCGGTGGTGATGATCGCCGTTGTCGGAGAGGAGAGGCCAAGTACGGATCAGAAGGAGCTCCGGTCAGGAGCTGCTGTGGTCGGACTCATCAACCACGCGGAGGAGGAACGGGCGAGGTAGCCAGGGAAGGAGGTTGCGGTTCGTTGGGGTTGAGGGAGTGGCCGGCTCGTGCAATGGAGGAGGCCGGCTCTTGCATTGGAGGAGGCCGGCTCGTTGGAGCAGTGGTCGGGGTCCAGCCGGGTGGCTCGGTTTAATTTCCCTCTCTTTTCCTTTTTAAAAAGAGAAGAAGAAGAAGAAAGGAAGAAGAAGAAATGGAAAAAAGAAGGAATGTAAAAAGCTATGGTTGAGTGAGGGAAGGAGATGGGGGCTTCCTTAGGTTTGGGGATTAGGTCAGGGTTGGGAAGAGTGTGTGAAGTGACATTAAATAGGAAAGGGTGTATGGGAATGAATGGTGATGATGCTCCCATTTTGAATGGGTGGTCAGAATTTGACATGGAGAATTACTCAGGCAAGGGTGAGGGTAGGGTTGACTAGTCAATATTAGGGCTCTCCATTTGGTTTGAACCAATGTGGTGTTGACACCTAATGCAACATTTACAAATTAGCCCCATTAAATTTGGGTATTTGCACAAACACATGAAATGATGAAAAATTGGTAGGCAATTTAGTGTTTGGTGTTTTGTTGGGTGAGGGGGTGTTGTGTATTTTGTATGGGCTTAATTAATGGGGTATTTGGATTAAATTAGGATTAAACGGGATTAGTCAAAGTTGGTATCCCCAATTTAATTAGAAATAATGCAAACGGTGTTCTAAAATTAATTAGGAGTACATGGGGCCAAAATTAGGTTGGGACACAAATATTATTAGTAAAGAAGACTCAGAACAGAATATTACCCTAATTTGGGTTGTACAAAAAATGGGTCGAGATTGCCTCCAATTTTGATTGGAACGCACAACGATACAAAGTTAGAATTTATTTAGAAATTAAATAAATGTTCGCGACAAATATTGTGCGGCTAAAATGAAGCACAAGAGAGCATAATTATGAGTTACAAAAAGGTCAGAATGGAAGGCGGGCACGTCTAGGGCAAGGTTGTAAAATTTGTTGGAAAGCAAAAGCTAGGGCAAGGCTCCAAATATCGAAGCAACGGTAAGGCGCAACAATTAAATAAAACTACGGTAATTAATTCCAACATCAATAATTAAATTCTAAATAACACAAATTAAATTCATAACCTTATATTTTGGTCAGGTGTTCATCTAGTGGGCTTCTAGGTCAAGTCTACTAGCTCAACATTAAGAACACAGTATATAATATATAATATATTTAAATATACATCTCATACAATTATTTAAATTAAATACACATATCAAGAAATAATTTAATAGAACTACCATAATATTAATAATATATAAAAAATCAAAATACTCCTATATTTTAGAATATGGTAGTGACAAGTCTACCCTCCTTAAAAGAATTTCGTCCTCGAAATTTAAATCCTCATAGTAGTATTTACTCGTTATATTATTTTCCATCAAAAGTTAAATTTATCAACCCACATAATCATGAAATAATATACCTTGTCATTTCACAATTTTCAAAATTCTGAAATTATTGTATTCCTAAAAATCCTCAAAATAAAAACCAAATTCTATTTTTATCACAATTTCTCACAAAATTTTAAGTTAATAATTAAATACTCAAAATTTAATATCCACTCCTCTAATCTAATTTCAATCAATGCATATATATATAATTGAAATCTCGTCCCAAAAAGTTTGAATTCAAATACTAATCCACTAATCATCTTACTCCACAAGTTTTAAGTCCAATCGGTGCGTATAAAAATTCTAAGTCCTTATCTCAAAATCACTAATCGAATTCAAACACTAATCCATCAATGATCTTATTCCATGGTTTCTTTTTTCATAAAACTCAAACAATGCAATACTTATGCAATCTTCAAATCAACATTTATAATATAAATTTTAAATTCATATCTTGCAATCAAATAGATATAATGATAATCTCCCTAATTTTCTCCAAATTTAATCATATCATAATCTTCCTAAAATTAATAAATCATCAATTATGCCATGTTAATTTCTTAACTCTTTCATTTAAATTAATGTTTATCCTCGAATTTTAATGATTATTTAATTATATCTCAATCTTGATAAAATCGATGATTCATCAATTCTGCCATATTAAATCCTTAACTCTTTATTTAAATTAATGCTTATCCTCAAAATTTTAAGAATCTTGTCTCTCCTTGTCAAGTCATAACCTCTTCATAAATCTTCGCTATGGTCAAACCCCAATGATCATGGTCTAAGAAAATTTATCTACAGTCGTACAACATATAATCTGGAGGAAACATGCATGGTTATGGTCTGTTTTGTCATGGTATTGCAGTCTCTGTCAGGGTGTACTACTAACTACATTCTAACAAGAAAATCACGAATACAACTACGGTACTAAGGAATCAATCAATCAATCAAATAGAGAGGACAGGAGGAAAGAAAAGAACAAAACCTGCTAACACGTCACCTGCAGTATCGGTCTCCTCGACCGTCATCGCAAATGCTCCGCCCTGCTGGGGTGGCTCCCTCCGTGGGTGCTAAGTAATATGCAGTTCCACAGGTGCCCTAACTGGATCTCTATAATTTGGAGCTGCGTGCTGGCCGGGAAGATAGGGAGCTCGAAGACAATCCCTCACTCGATGTCCCGCAGCACCGCAGTACAAACAAGTCCTAGCCTCGCTCTACAGCTCTTCCTAAGATCACCTGGCTTCTTACAGTAATGACAAGTCTGCTGATCCTACTGAACACGAACCGATGCCTGGTATTGTTGGGAGTTATACTGAAACATCCTCGGCTGCTGCTGGCCTGATTGCTGGTGGTTATTCTGAAATGTCCTTGGCTGCTGCTGGCCAGGATACTGTTGGGCAACTCTCTCAACTGCCTGTAGCGCCATCTGGTGAGCGTTCTCCATGCTCTTTCTTATCAGTTCAGTCTGTGCTAGGTGTGTCTCTGCCTACACTCTCAGAGCCTCAGCTTGAACTCGCTGAGCATCTGCCGTCACTCTCTGGGCATCTACCATGCCCTGGATCAAAGTAAACACTGTAGAAGCATGAAAAATACGCTGAATAGCTATACGCAGCATTTTAATACTGGGCACGTAAAATATGTCTTCGGAGCCATCGGCGTACAACAGAGCTTTTCTGCTAGGTACAGCATAAAATATAAGCTCGAGGACTATCTGCGTAAATGCAGTACGTCCAGGCCGCTTCAGCATAAAAAGGGTGCTATATCGCCTTTATGGCGTAAAACTCATCCGCTCTTAATGCAGCATTGAAGTGTACGAGGAACGCTTCGTATTCCTCAAAATGATCCTGTCAAATCATGTAGTGAACCTGACGTCTGACTCCTGACAAAGAGTACTGTACGACTATCCAGACGACGGCCGTAATGATGGCGCGGCATAGCGACCCAAACTGTCGTTTAGTGACATTTCCTTGACGTAAACCACTTTTACGCATACAAGGGAATATGCTGCCTAGTTTTACACAGGCAGATGTGAGCTTTCTATGCTCCACATAAGACAAATAGGCTGCCATGTCAAAAGCTGCTCTTCGTACAGGGCTCGAGTCACGTCTCTGCATTTAATGTGCAGAATGATGGCAGATCTTCGAGACACGTCTCTGCATTTAATACGTAAAATGGTGGCAGATCTTCGAGACACGCCACTGCATTTAATGCGCAAGATGGGGGCACATCTCTGCATTTAATGTAAGAGATTTGATTATATCTTCAAAAGTCATAATTTTGGCTAAAACGTCCACATCATCACTTTTGCACGTTACGCCATCAGGCTATTTTCAGCTAAGTAGCACGCTATACGCTATCTCCTTGAAATACGCCAACTCAGGCCACGTTTGCATTGGTGCGTATTGAAGCTATTTTGGTCCAGAATTCGCTCAAAACCTCAGTCAATGGAGGGGGATCAGCTATCTTCTACGCCCGCTCGGCTTCTACGCCCACTCGGCTTTTATGCCTGCTCTGCTTCTACGCCGGTTTGACAACACTTTGGCTTCTACGCCATGGTGACAGTTATTGGCTTCTACGCCAACCTTTTCTACGCGAGGGATAACTACCTATATGGCTTTTTATGCCGTGATCTTCACAGCAGTTATACGCATCGTCTCTTGAAGGGACACGCGTCACACGCGCATACAGAAGATCATTTATACATAGGTAATGGTTATTGTAACCTTCAGCGTAAAAAGTGCCATACTCTCCACTGCTCGGCTTCTACGCCGACTGTACAGTTACTGTCACTAAAACTCTATAAATAGAGACCTCTGTCCACAAAGGTTCAAGGTCAAAAAATTGAAGAAAAAAGAAGAACTAAGAGTCGAAGAGTCTTTGAGAGAGAAGAATCCAGAGCTCAGACAAGGAGTAGTGATCGACGACTTTGGCATCGATCATCCACTCTCTTTTGCAACCTTCGAAGCGCTTCCTTTTGTCTTCTACGGCACTTCTTCATCATCGTGTGGTCCAAGGGACAAAGTGATCGACTGCAGATCAGACTCCTATAGCAATATTTACCCAGATTAAAATTTGTACTTGATATCCTCGTATAGGATTAATTATATTGCTTATTTGTAAACCAAAGAGCGGGTTTCGTATAAACCTCGTCTTATCTTCTTTCGTTTATCACCATAAACAAGATGGCAACTCTGCTGGGGACATCTTTCTCTTCTGATTAGAAAGCAATTGCTCAACACGATGCAGTATTCGTAGGATCCGTCAAGAAGACCCTGGTCGTCCAGTTCGACCAGTCTGCCTACGAAGATATGCTTCAAACAGGGGGTAGCTCTCACTCTCTCTCTGTCCCAAACAACAAGAAGCTGCATAAGGTCTGGATGCCCAAGACATCCCCTACCATTCCAGCCGACTCACCGATCTCTCCGACCGACCAGGTTGTAGCTGCACAACCTTCGCGCTCTGTGCGTAAAACTCTGTCTCCCGTCCGTGACGTGGTAGACAAAACTTCTGACGATGCCTCAATGCTAGTCCAGAAGTCTAATCCGCGCTCTCCGTATAAAATCCAGTATCCTGTCGATGACGTGGCAGAGAGAATTTCTGACAATGCCTTAGCGCCAAAACAGAAATTCTAAACGCGCTCCCCGCGTAAAAATATATCTGCCCTCCGCGAAAAAGCAGATGATCCCTGCAATCTACGCAAGGGAAAGCAAGCGATGGACTGCTCAACTCCTCGGCCTTTACACCAGCAAGAGAAGAATCTACTCGCCCTCCGGATTACCCGAGAAACTAGCGGCCGACTGATGACCTCCTCAGCTTTACGCCAACCTAAGCAGAGCTCCAAATTATGCCAGGTGAAACCCCTCAGCATAAAGAAGGCTCAATTTATAGAAAGACACGCTCCTCGGTGATCATCCGCTACCCAGATGGCCAATCTGTTGTATACGGGTGGCACAGGGAGAACTATAGTTCCCAACATCCGCATGCCCACTGAGGTGAACAGAAGGAACAAGCTATCTTCTTCTTCTTCTTCTGTAAATTCTCCTGACCTGCGTTAGTATCTGATCCAGAAACACAAGGATAGGGGATCTTCCAGCATGTCTATTATGCCTCCTAGCGAGTACTATTGTAATAGTCATAGGATTGTAGTTAATTATTACTGTTCTGAAGCAAAACGGTCGATTTTCGACCGGTTGAGCTACTCTCCGTCTTTCCAGGAAGAAGAGCCCACACATGCATCAGTGAACATGGCTTCACACATACCTAGAGGAAGGTCGAGCTCAAGGCGTCATCCCTCTAAAACTCCAAGCCGAAGGAGATTCAACAAGCTCCTTAGAAACACTGAAGCTGGGGTGTTCTGAAACACCCGTTCGAGGTCATGAAAACCGGCTTCATACTCTTCTGATTCCGATGCTGGGGGTCGCCAGTCTCCCGAATCAGATGCTGAAAGTATAGAGTCAACTTCCACAGAGACCTATACTAACCCTTCAATGATACCCAGGGAGATGGGAGTCTATGCCATTGGAGATGAATGCGAGGAAGCTTCCCCGTCGGGGAGCGCTGAGCAACACATTACTATACTGGAGACATCTCTGAAAGAGATGCAATCTATGATGGAGAACATGCACCAGATGATGCTGACTCAACACACAGCTACTATGGCTCAAGCATCGATCCCTCTAACTCAGATACGTGTGGGGTGGACTTACCACCATCCAACGCGATCCAAGAGCCTGCTCTAAATCAGGAGTCAGCAGTTCCTCCGCTTCCTCACTCGGAGAATGTATTACCTTCCGTTGGAGTCGCGATGCAACCGATTCCCTACGATTGACCAGCCAGCTGGGTTTAGCATGACGGCTATTCCTTTCTATTGAAAAGAAGTTAGCTGGCTGTGCTTGGTCCCGCTATCGACTGAAAATCTAATGCAGGCAGTACGGGAGTTGAAAGCCCAGTTTGATGCCTTAAAGCACAAAGATCAGCTCAAGAAATTGAGAATCAACCAGCCTTACCCAACTATCTGGGAAGAGGTCCCTTTCCCTCCTAGATACAAACCACAGACTATGGCTTTATTCGAGGGAAAAATATTACCGAGTCAGTACATGAACTACTTCAGTATGATGACGGTGTTATTATAGGGGAATGACGCCCTCCTCACTCGGGTGTTCAAGGGCCGTCTCTCGGAAGTGGCTTATCTGTGGTACCGTAGTCTGGCGGACAACTGCATTACTTTCTTTGAAGACTTCAAGGCTTTATTCTTCACACGATTCTACTAGGGAGGGATGGACATGTCTATGTCCTCTCTCATCGAAGTGAAGCAGAAGGAAAAAGAGGACGTTCGCACCTTCATCGAACGTTTTTGTCAAGCCACTTTGCAAATGCCTCCCAGAGTTCCAGACTCGGCGTTGGTGGACATTTACAGGAAGAACCTTCTTTCCATAATCTCTGTGTTCACAGGACCATATCAGTTCCATGATTGGCCCTCGTTCATCATCTCATCGGTAACCGCCGAGGACAACAGTCGGAAGGCGCGTGATAATGGCATCATGATCTCTGCCTCCGATAGAGGCAAGAGGTCATACCCTAACAGCGACCATCCTCGTGGTTCCAAAGGAAAAGAAGCTCTGGCAATCAATACGTCTAGGCAAAAGACTGCGGCAACCACACAGACAAAATATAGGACTTTCAGTCCAATTGAAGTATACTCTTTCAACGACGACGATATTCCGAGCATATTCGAATATCTCGTCAAAAGCGGCAAGATTACCCTTCCGGAGGAGAAGCGGCCTAATGAAGTCGGTAGTACTAATAACCCCAAGTACTGCATCTTCCATAGATACATACACCACCCTACAAAAGCGTGTTATGTACTGAAGAGGAAGATCCAGGAGCTAATCGATGCTAAGGCCATCACTCTGCGCAATAGCGAGAAGACGGTCACAACCAATATGATCTCTCTGCAATTTGACAAACTGCCTCCCCGAGAAGTCCCGGATGGTGTTACACCTATTTCTCGAACAACGATGAACATCGTTAATCTCCCTCCAACTAAGGGTCAAAATTATGACCTGGTACCCCTAACTACCCAGCGGGGCAAGATTATGTGGGTTCATCCTGATCTGGTGTCAGAGATCGAGAAAGAGACTCAAGCTGCTAAGGCTAAGTCTAAGAAGAACTCGAAGCATAAATCGTGTCACATGGTTACGGTACACTCGATATCAGAAGATAAAGTTTTGGTTACTGCAACCCGTTCAGGGAAAGCTTACCTCAAGGACTATGGAGCAAGTCAGGAAGACGAACCGGCAGACGCTTCAGCCGCCAAGCCTTCAGAACCAGAATCTGCCATACCAGAGGCCGGTCCTTCGAGACCAACTTCGGCGGACAAAGGAAAGCAAAAAGAAGTATGTTTCGATAAACCTTTGAAAAATATTCAAAATAAAGGTTTAGAGAAGCCATACAACTTCGACATCCTGGCCTAATTGGCTAATACACCAGCCAGGTTGTCAATCTTCGAACTACTCAGGCTCTCTCAAGACACTCATCAAACCCTGATTGAAGTATTAATGCAGGCAGAAGCATACTTGACCCAGCTCAAGTCCCCTAACGAAGAACCCGTGGGGTGTCCTCAATGCCACAGTGTGATGGAGGTGGTCCCGAATATCACTTTTACTCAAGATGATATGTTGTTAAAGCATAACAGGCATGACAGACCCCTCTATTACACTGGATACATCTGTTTCATGGAGGTCGACCGGTTTCACATAGATTCGTGATCATCAATCAGCATCATTCCTCATAGTCTGCTCATACCGCTGAGGATTCCTACCAAGGAATTGGCTTACACCACCACTACAATCGTGGGTTTCAACGCCAGGAAAAGTAAGCCGTTGGGAAAAATTCGCTTGAGGATCCAGATTGGCGACCTCAAATCAGTGGCTACATATTACATCATTGATTCAGAGGTGTCCTACAATATTCTGCTGGGTAGACCTTGGATCCACGACCACCACATCGTTCCTTCGACTCTACATCAATGCTTTAAATATGTAGATGCCCAAGGAACAGTACAAACGGAGTTTGCGGACCTGAACCCGTTTAAAGGGGTATAATTCTACTACTCTGATGCCATGTTGTACTCTCAAGACTACATGGAAGAGGTGTCAGGCGAAGCAGAGACGGAATCCCATCGGGAGCCAGAAGAACCCTCTGCCAAGCAACCTCTGTCAATCAAGGTGAAAGGGCGAACTACTCGTCCGAAAGCCATGGAGCCTATAGCTATCCACCTGAACGAAACCAGGTCAGGAGGAGGAGGTAATCCTCTAGTGATCACATTGAACCAGAAGCCTCCACCCTTGGTAATCAACCTTCGGCGCAACAGGCACTTGATTGATGTAAATACAACCAGGAACGCAGTTTCAGATGATAATAAAGATCCTCTTTTTTGGTATATTGTCGCTCAAATTCCAAATCAGGAATCCCCTCCCCATGACGATATAGAACCTATAGCACAAAAATTCTTGGAAGCTATAGATTCCTATCATCCGTATGTCTGGGAAATAGCATCATCATCTAATGTCATCACGGCCTATGGGCCGCACGAGGATTCCATCTTCACCATCCCGCCTACTGGCAGCGGTCAGCATTCAATAATCTTCGGTCGCATATGCAATGAACCGATTGTACAAGAAGATTCTTTCGATGACGATGCTGGTAAAATGCAAGTTCACAGATACAACCCGCAAGCTTTGAAGATTATGCAAAGTATGGGTTATAACTTGAAGCTGGAACCAGGTCTCAACCACGGGAAAGGCAGACGAATGCCGCTGCACGGCGAGCCCTACTGTCAACGAACTCGTTTCGGGTTAGGGTATACCACCTCCCTTGCAACTTCTGAGTTGAATGAGGATATCTTTTTCTCTTTTCAAAATGGCTCGTCGCCCTCCGACTCATCTGATGATCTCGAACGAACATTATCAGTAAATACGGTAGTGACAGATTCCTTCGAAGCAAACGAATAAGAATCTGAACCGTTTGAGAATGACTCTTGGGCTCAATAAATGGACACACAATGGGAAGTTTGGTTCGAGCAGAGAGAACCCTCCACCGAAGATAAAGTTATCCAGATTGATGTTGGGGATGAACTTTTGCCAAAGCCGATATTTATCAGTAAGAATCTTTCCGAAGAAGAAAGGGAAGAAGTTATCCAGCTGATAAAAGAATATATCAACGTCTTTGCATGGAATTATGAGGACATGCCAGGCCTTGATCCAAAGGTGGCTACTCATAAACTCAATATATTGTCCGATTCGAAGCCTATGAAGCAACACCAACGCCGGTTCCGCTCGGATATGATGGACGCCATTGAAGCTGAAATCAAGAAGTTGATAGCCTATGGTTTCATCTGGGAAGAATAACATCCCGACTGGGTCACCAATGTTGTCCCGGTCATGAAAAAAAATAGGAAAGTACGTGTCTGCATCGATTACCGAGATCTGAATGCAGCCTGCCCCAAGGATGAGTTTCCTCTTCCCATTACGGATGTCATGATTGATAATACATGTGGTTTTGAACGTATGTCTTTCATGGACGAATTTTTAGGATACAATCAAATCAAGATACATCCTGAAGACGAGAAGCATACTGCCTTTCGGACACCATTGGGGGTATATTGCTATACGGTCATGCCCTTCTGATTGAAGAACGCCGGGGCTACGTACTAACGGGTTATGAGTAACATATTCTATGAGCATTTACGCAAAACAGTGGAATGTTACATAGACGATGTAGCTGTCAAAAGCCACCTCAAGGGTAATCACATCCAAGACTTGAAGACAATGTTTGAGTTGATGCGCCAACATCAACTCAAAATGAATCCTACAAAGTCCTTTCTGGGTGTATCCAGTGGCAAATTCCTGGGATTTGTCATTACCGCTAAAGACATTCAAGTGGACCCTGATAAAGTCAAGGCCATCTTTGAAATACGACTGCCCCGTAATCTAAGAGAACTCAAGGGATTTCAAGGTCGTCTGGCTTATATCCGGAGATTCATATCCAACCTCTCTGGGAGATGTCAGCCTTTTTCTCGTCTCATGAAGAAAGGTGTATCCTTCGTATGGTACGAAGCCTGTCAGCAAGCGTTTAATGATATCAAATGCTACCTCACTTATCCTCCAGTTCTGGTGCCTTCCATCATAGGAAGACCATTCTTGTTGTATGTTCAAGCAATGGATCATTCTCTGGGAGCTCTTCTCACACATAAGAACGATGTGGGTCATAAACAGGCTATCTACTATCTAAGCAGGATGATGGTTGGAGCTGAACACCGGTACGGTCCAGTAGAAAAGGAATGCTTGGCTCTGATGTTCGCTATTTAGAAGATGCGATATTATGTCACAGGCCAGACTATTCATATCATCTCCAAGAGCAATCCTCTTTGGGTACTGATGAATAAGCCAAGCGTTCTTAACTTCCGACTCGCGACTCGGGCGATGATATTAACCCCGTATAACATGGTGTACATCCCTCAGAAGACCATCAAAGGCCAAGCATTGGCCGACTTCCTAGCTGCTCATCCGATCCCGGAGGCTTCCAAACTATACGAGGACATTCCCGACGAAGTTGCAGAATGTAATTCCGCAACGGAAAGTGATGCATGGCAACTATTCTTCGATGGTGCCTCCAGGACTGGTCCCAGGGGAAATATGGTTTCAGGAGTAGGAATTATCTTGGTTACTCCTGATAAACTCGTCATCTATCGAGCATATTCCCTTAGCGAGCCCTGTTCTAATAATGTCACGGAGTATAACGCCCTACTAATTAGGCTCCAAGTCGCTAAAGAATTGGGCGTCGAATCTCTGGAAGCTTTCGGTGATTCTCTGTTGATCGTCAATCAAGTCAGAGGAATATATGAAGTCCGGAATCCATACCTCATCCCCTATCACCGAGCAACGGCCGAGATAGCCATGACATTCAAAGGATTTTTCCTGGAACATGTCCCTCGATCTCAGAATCTGGAAGCTGATGCCCTAGCCAGTCTAGCTGCAGATCTAGCTATTCCTATAAGAAGGCAGAATTCGGTGATCCTTCTTAACAGAGATTTGTTCTGTGTGAAGAACAACTTCCACATCGAACGCAGCTACGCTGTAAACACCGATCCTCCTAAGAGAGACTGGAGAAGTCCCTTTATAGATTTTGTGGCATACAAAATCTTGCCGGAGGACCCTAAAGAAGCAGTATCCGTCAAAAGACGATTATTACGCTTCTACTTTGATGCGTCTTCACAGTGTCTATATCGTCGGACCTACGATGGACTGCTATTAAGATGCCTCTCCGACGACGAGGCACAGCGGATTATCCGTGAAGCTCACGATGGCGTATGCGGAGTGCATCAACCCGATCCTAAACTACAGGATCGTATCAGGAGGATGGGCTATTACTGGCCTACTATGATTGCAGATGCAATAAAGTATGCAAGACAATACAGAGCCTGTCAGGTTCATGCAGACTTTATACATCAACCTTCTCAACCTCTACATCCTACGGTTGCTTCCTGGCCTTTCGAAGCATGGGGTATGGATATCATTGGTCCTATTCACCCGTCTTCTTCCAGAGGTCACCGGTTCAAACTGGCCATTACGGATTACTTCTCCAAATGGACAGAGGTGATCCCTCTTACTGAGGTAAAGACATCTAATATGATCAGCTTTATCAAGCATCATGTCATTTATCACTTTGGGATTCCTCGAAGGATGATTCATGACAACGGGCCTCAGTTCATCAGCCATATGTTTTATCGATTTTGCGATAAAAATCGGATACAAAATGTGGCCTCTACGGCATATAATCCTGCTGCTAATGGTTTGGCGGAAGCCTTCAACAAAACCATTATTAAACTCTTGAAGAAGTTTGTCTCTTCGAACAAGAGAGATTGGAATGAGAAGCTAAGTGAATGTCTCTGGGCATACCGCACAACGGTACAAGCCCCGATGGGTTGCACCCCAATCTCATTGGTTTACGGGAGTGAAGCAGTTCTCCCCATTGAAATCCAAATTCTGTCACTCAGGATAGCAGTGGCTAATGAGTTGACGCAGGAAAGAAATGACTTTTTAAGGCTTCAAGAGCTAGAAGGATTAGACGAGAAATGCCTTCAAGCTCAAAAGCGCATCGCGTTCTACCAGGCACGCATTTTCAGAGCTTTTAATCAAAAAGTATAGGAAAGAGTGTTCAAAGTTGGTGAGCTAGTTTTAGTTGTAAGAAGGCCAATGATCATTACTCACAAGAGTAAGGGCAAATTCCAGCCCAAATAGGAAGACCTTTATGTGATCGAGACGACGTTCTCAAATGGCGCTTACAGGTTAGCCAAGCCCAATGGAGACCTGTTGATGGCTCCTATTAATGGAAAATTCCTGAAGAGGTACTACGCTTAACCTCCTTCGCTCAAATGGAGTATGGAGAAGATCTCATTCTGACAATACTACTTCCAAAACAAAACTAGTTGGATCGTATTCTATCATGTCCATATAATCTCTGAATAGATATATTTAACTAATTTGGAACATCAAGACCTATCATGTCCATATTACCTCTGATAGTATTTTGTGTACAAATTTTAGTCGGAGCATATTCTATCACGTCCATATAACCTCTGAATAGATATGTCCTGCTGAAGCTTACCGAGCACGTCCATATTACCTCTGATATCACTTTCACCTAAACTTGTCATTTATATTCCAAAATGATGGATCCACAAAGTCAGATAAGAGCCTCTTTATTATTCCCAGAAAGAGAAAAATTACATTGAAAAGAAAAAAGTACATCATTGGGGGGGGTTAGGTCGTGAATCTGCTGCGCCAAAGCAACCATTCTCTCATCCCTGGAGTTCAGGACGTCGGTGCGAGCCCGTTCCAACCTTGCCGCATCATTGTTCAAAGCAGATAGCTCAGACCGAGTATGTACAAAACCTGTATGGATTATACCAACATGTATCAGGTTCTGCTGAGCAGTCTCCTTTCGATCCTTCAGCACATCTCGGGCTGCCGACAAAGAGAGAGCCTTCACCTCTGCTTGAATGAGCTCCTCTTTCAATCTGCGGACCCTCGCTGCCTCTTCCTCATATTCGGCTTCGCACCGGGTCAGCTCGGGAATGACATACTCAAATTCAGCACGCTTATGATCCATCTCCTGCTGCTGTTCCTGGATGGACTTATTCAGAGATTCCAGTTGCCCAGCAAGCTCTGCAGTCAGGGAGTCATACCTAGCTTGAACGAGACCGTCAATGCTGCCTCGAGATAGCTGCAGATAGTCGTTAATGGGTTATTCTAAACTGTTAACTATCTGCTCTAGCGTGTCAGCTCTCCCAGCGTCGTCGAAGCTTCTGATCGGCACTATCGCAGACTGGGAGGACCTCCTCAGAGCCTCGAAGCTTAGATTCTTCTCCAACACCATTGATATTAGCATTTTCAAGGTGGTGTAGAAGATACTAGCATACTGCTCAGTCAGCATGGCTAGACCCGAATGGACGCTGGAAGTGGATACAATATTGGCAAACCTCTCTCCAGGAACGATCGCAGACGATGTTGCCACAGCCGTCGCCTCAACAAATGGTGAGACAAAAGAAGATACGCCAGCAACGGACGAAGTGACCGGCGTACTCAAAGGAGGCATTGTCGTAGTGACAGGCTCATCCTTCTCTCGAGATACTGGAACTATTTTGGGCAAGCCAGCACCCGAAAACGTTTCTCCTTCAAAGTCAGGCACCTCCGTGCCATAGACAGAAGCGAAAACAAAGTCGAAAGTCGCATCGACGCTGTCCTTTCCCTGAAAAGAAGATAAGAAAGTTAATATCGACATGATGTTAATTTTTCTAAAAAGGGGCGTAAAGACGATATTTACCCATGGCTGATGGTATATATGTCGCGTCTGCATCCAGTACAGCTAAATTATTTCTTAATGACGCTAAGCGAGCTGTCATACCTGGAGAAGGGGGTGTGCTAACTGATGTCGGCAGGTATTCTTCCGAATCTTCATCCAGATCCAATCGAGGTTCGTCAGCTGGAATCTCGCTTGGTATACTTACAGACACGGCAGGGGTTTCTCCCGTTGCAGCTCTGGATAAAGATATCCTCATTTGGCTCGGCCTTGTGGGCGATCTCGTACTACTACCTGAAGCGGTAGCAGCGACAGCAGCTTTGAGCAGGAATTCTCCGGCACCGCCAGCCGGAACTATGGAGGTTCCCTCTCCAAAAGGCGAGGAACCTCTAATCTAAGAATCATCCCCGACAGGGGAGACAACAGGTTTACTTTTAGGATCCTCGGGGTAAGAATTCCTGACAGGACGACTAACCACCTTCTTCTTCTTGCGAGGGGAAGTCCCCTTCAGAACAGGAGCCCTTTGCTTACCAGATATGACCAGAGGCCCTGCAGGCTGAGGTATCTCGCCTCTCGGCACTGCCAGCAAAGGCTCATCTGGATTAACTGAATCCTCACCCTCGTTAGAGGAGACCGAAGGGATTTCGTCTCTTCCTGCGGACTTGGAGGAAGGCATCCTAAAACTTCCATACATATCAAAGTCGCGGAGGAAGGTGTTGGTTGCCACATAAAACTGGGCATACGAGTGGAGGATGTGCAGCTCCGTGGAGAGTGAAATGACGGGCACGATAAAAATTGCTTCAGTGTAACCCATGATGAAGTATCACCATCCTTTCGCTCCATCAATGAGTCCACCCCGGGACTTGAAGCTGGTGACGGCATTGCCCACATGCAATTGGTCATACCCAAACTGCCTGGCAAACCGACTAGGCAGGTAGGGTTCCAAGAAGAATTGGTCTTCACTTCTGTACAGTAAATGGGAAGGTCTAATATAGACCAACCAATTAAAAGCTTCAGGAGAAAGAACGGTCTTCCCGTCGCCTGAATCATGAAGCCTGATCCCCTATTGATTAAGATGTACAAAGGGGACAGTGCATAAAAGCTTCCAGCTATGACTGAAATTCAGTGCCCGCCGACAGTCTAAAACTGTGGTCACATTCTAGGAGGAATTCCTGTAGTTCAGCAAGAAATTACCCCCTGAGCTACTGCTAGAGCCAGGAGATATCACCCTGGGGTTATGGAGAATTAACCATCCCATCAAATACAGGTACGATAATTCTACCCTGGGAAAGCTATCACGCTGAGTTTCGTCGGCAAGCAGCCCATCAGTAATGGCCTTAAGGCCAGCTTGTATGCGTCACACCATGGCAGGGAGCAGACCCAGTCTTGCCCCGAACACCAGACGCACTGCGGGCCATAAGGTATTGCGGTGAATATGGTCCGTAGATGCAATGTCGGGTAATACCAGTAGGCGCAACCATATAGAGAGGAAGCCAGCCAGTTGAGCTTCCTTGGACAGAGGCCTGCGACAATGCCTCAAATAACTGTAGGCCTTAGTGCCTGCAGGATATTTTCCTATCCCTTCGTCGAGAATCTGATCTGGAGCCTCAGCGTCTTCCATAAGATCATCGACTACATGAGCACTCAGCACGCTCAGAAAGCTCAGAGGCTGATCCTTGCTATCCAAGACTTTCTCTGGCTTAGCAGCCCTGGCTCGGTGAAAGAAAAGGTAGGACGCCCACTTATTGGTATGAGCCAAATCTGAAGGCTCATTATAAAAGGCGGTGCAAGCAAGGTAGTGGCACATCAGCTCCTGGTACACTGCCACTACCTGAGGGTCTGAATCCCCCAGCTCCCGGTTTGTGGGAACATACTCTTCATAGGGAGTATCCCCATTGGCAGTCTCGAAATCTCTTCCATCTTGTAGAGGGCCAATCCCAACTCCCCCAGTAGAGTGGCAAAAGTCCCGGTGAGCGAGATATATCGCTCCATCAAAGCCAGAAATAGGCTGGGGTTGAGAGGCAACCCAACACTCGTAGCATTCACATCTTCGTACAGACCAATGCTCTCCAGCTCGGTCTGAATATGCTTCAGGGCCCAGTCAGCTAAACGATCCCATCGAAGGTTTGTGGGGGTGATCCATCCATTGGGCCGAGGATTAACCTTGGGGTATACTCCTCCATGCCCCATAAAATCATTGTAGAAAGTCGGTAATTGGACCGGCTGGAGCAGTAAACTATCTTCACTCGGGACACTCCCAGGATACAATCTCCTGAACGACATCACAGAGCCGGAAGGGCGGCTGACAAATGACCCTTGGCCAGATCATGTCTGATAGAAGATCTTCCCCGGTCGGCCGTGAAGATTGGGAGTCAGCACCCACGACATCCTCCTAAGATGTATGGCATGAAAGAATGCCGAGATAGGGTAGTCTCTCAGCATCTTGGGCAAATACATGACCAAGCCCCCGGCAGGGAAAACCGAGAGTTCTTTCTTTGGCTTCGTCTGGGACTGCTTGTCAATCATGTCCCCGAAGAGAAAAGCCGATTTTATATATTGGACCCCGTCTATGGACGTCAGGGGCTCTCCGTTGATCATATTCAACAGCATTAGCTCTCCTTGGGACGATATCAGGATTCCCATTTCTTCAGGATACTGGGGTCCGAAGATAGGAAATGTCACATGGGACAAATCTTCCAGGTAGTTGGAATGCAGCATCCCGGCAGCAGAACCCTTCACCTCGGCCAGTGAAGACATATACAAGTTAACTGCAAAGTGCAAGAAAAACACGTCAATTTCTATACTAGACATTACAATCTTGTAGCATATGCCAAGAGTCAACAGTCTGTGCTTTACGCCAAAATTATAAAAACTTGATCTTTTATGCTAGAATCTTATTCCAAGGTATAAAAATTCAAGATTGACAGTATACACAAAAAATCTGACAGTCTGTGCTTTACGCCAAAGACTGCCAAAATTTGAATTATTACGCCAGAATTCCCATCCAAAAGCGTAAAACTTAAATTTTATAGTATACGCCAAGTTCCGACAGTCAAAGCTTTTACGCCCGACTGCGAAAATATAGAGTTTTTACGCTGACACATTAGAAACGTGGGCGTAAAAGATAAAACATCTTTGTGCATCATCTTCCTCGAAGAGGCTATCAGCACAGAAGATGACCTAGCGCGTTCACGTACAACGTGTGCGAAGGATTTTCTTCGTTCATTTCATCCTAAAAGCTTTACCTTTAACTCCGGGTGCACAGCTCGTCGGCGGGATACTTCGTTCAGAATGAAGCTCGCCTTGCCCGACGGACCTCGCTCTTGCTTGGGCAGAGGAGCGAGAAGAAGAGTCGGCCTTCTTTTCCTTAGAAAAGATCAATTTTGGGGCCATTGCTAAAAACTTTGAATGCTCGGAGAGGAAACAAAGTAGAGAACTCGAAGAGTCAAAGGCTTTCTTTTGCAAAAGACAGATAAAAAGTTTTTTCTCTGAAAACCTTGGGATATATATAGAGTTCGGATGGACTCCTCGAATCCCGAACCAAATTCGACAATTAATATTCGGTTATGATTGGGGACTACGTCAGCCTATTACTCAGGGGAGGCGGACAGTCAGCGAATTCGAATAGTTTTCGTGCAAAGCAGATTCGTGGTTCTACGCCAAGGAGCTTTTTACGCACGGCAGCTACAAATCTACGGTTTTACGCTCAGAGATTATAAGTTTATGGTTTTATGCCCGAATGCTTTTATGCTCGGTAGCTTTTACGCTCGAGAGGCTATAAACCTACGACTTCACGCTCAGGAGCTATAAGTCTATGATTTCGCGCTCGGTGGCTTTTACGCTCAGAGGCAACAGATCCACAACTTCACGCTCGGAAGATTTTCCTTTCAGAGGCTACAAATCTACAGATTCTATGCCAAGGAGCTTTTTACGCTCGGCAGCTACAAATTAACAATTTTACGCTCAGAGACTATAAGTTTATGGTTTTATGCCCGGATGCTTTTATGCTCGGTAGCTTTTACGCTCGAGAGGCTATAAACCTACGACTTCACGCTCAGGAGCTACAAATCTATGATTTCACGCTTGGCGGCTTTTACGCTCGAGAGGCTATGAACTCAGGATTTTACGCTTATCCACATTTACAGATCTATATGCAGGCCAGAGCATGCGTATATATATGGATAGATCCCAAGGCGGTCAATTGCAAGGGTCCACGCAGAGGATACTCCTTCTTGGCCCCAAAAATACTCCAAGTACCCGAAGCCTACGGAGTTCAGCTTTGAAAATTACTCTTCTTCTTGGGTCGATTAGAAGTTCATCCGGAATCCACTCTGAATAGTTCCTCCACAGTTCAAGATGGCGACCCAGTTTAACAGCCGTTTCTCGCCCTATTTTTCAAGAGATTTTCGGAAAATCATTGTTGAGGATGATGGTCTGAACAAAAATAATTCTTATCAGAAGTGACGGTTCAGAATTCTATGCGGCTCCCCCATTCCTAAACAGCAGGACAACTAGAATACTCGACTTAAATGCTAAAGCGGCTTTCTGCGCATCCTTAGTTATGCGTAAAAGACAGGATGGGACCTAATGCTCTTTCTATCAGAATCGGCATAAAGTTACCAGACGTGTCGAAGCTATACATATTCAGACTTCATCACAGCAAAATATATGACAAGATAATCATATGCACAAAAGAAGATGATTTTATTAAATTATGATTACATATGAGAGAAATCCGGTCTACAAAGGGTTTTTCTTCATTTTTATGATTACATATGAGGGAAATGCCGTCTACAAAGGATTTCCTCATCTTCATCGGAAGGCCACCCCCAGAATTTGTTCTGCCAGGTTCTCGTATTGGTGGAGATCTTCTTCCATCTTCTTCAGCAGTTAGTCGGTTTCCGCTACCGATTAATAAAAAAATGATTAATGGCTAGAGGATACAGAACTGGGCATGTATAAAGAGCCCATCCTCCATACGCCATGACAGATTAAGTTGAGGTATTTAACCCAACTCAATCCTGGGCGGTAGTTACAGTTTGTCTGCTCTCGTCTACGAAAGTAACAGGAGAAAATACAGCTTGTAAGCTGTGTGGTCCAATACGACCCTTCCTATCTCCTGGACGAATCGCCATATGAAGTTGCTGATTATCCCGAGCAAAGGAAGCTATGATATCATTCCATAATCCATCGTTGCAGAGGACATTTGCTCGAAGATGCCTTCTTTTTCGGCTCCTTACATGCTGGAAGAACATGGCCTTCTCCTTCCTCAAGTCGACCAGACGAAGTCCGGCGATCATCTCTGTGTGGTAAAGGAAATATGGGAAGAACAGGTTAACTCCTCAGCCTTTTTATAGGCAAAAGAGATCACACCGAATCCCAACAATCCCCAATAATCCGCCATAAAATTAGCCTTAAAGAACGAGTCAGACTTGACCGTTTCATGCTTCATTCAAAGCGTTTCAAATTATGAGGAATTTGAAAGCTTTGAAGGGGGTCTTGTAGAAGCATAAAAAATACGCTGAATAGCTATACGCAGCATTTTAATGCTGGGCAGCGTAAAATATGGCTTCGGAGCCATCGGCATACAACAGAGCTTTTTCGCTAAGTACAGCGTAAAATATAAGCTCATAGAATACATGTGTTCATTATGCTACAATTGGTATTTCTATATATATATATATATATATATATATATATATATTTATGCTTGGCTTAACTTGGTTTTATATTTGGACAGGGAAATGGTAAGTTGGTAAATATCGCCGTATTTTTTATATATCGCACGACGCACTGCCACACGAGATAGGCTTTGTATCTTATGCATAAAATTGATCCTAAGGCAAGAATAGCAAGTTAACTTAATAGTTGGTGTACGAAACTAATATAACATGTTGGATTTGTCGAGCGGGCAAGAAGCCTCCCCACCAGTGCATTCATATACTTATAACCCACCAGATTACTTGTAGGGTGCGGAAGATCCTTGTTCGGTGCAGAATGTCCCTTCGTGCGCGCTAAGGCTTAGAGTTCGCTCTGGAGCCTTAGAGTGTTGCGTCCGGAACTGAAGCACATATACAGGACATAATGTTGGAACATCGCCTATGTATCATCCCAAGTTATAAGCCGCTTGGCACGTCCTTATTATTTTAGAGAGAGATGGAACGACTTGTAATCTCGGCCTAGCGCCACTTGTAACCTCATCCATTATCAATCAAGAGCTGTTTTATATTCATACTTGTGTTTATTCTATGTTTCTGCTATATCGACTTGGTGAACTAGTTATTAACGGCCATTTCAATATTTGCCTTGTGCGGTCGTAACTCCAGGCTCATACAGCATCATGTCCTAATGGAAACGATTATCCCGCGGGAGCGCGGGCACGGTGATTTGCGCCTAGCAGGGATGGCCGATTCCAGCGGAAGATCGGGGCATGACATCTAAATCCACTCGTGTCCCTCAATGGCCATCCATCGGGTGTATGCTATTATCGAAAAAAAAGTTGGATCCTCAAGTACTGGCTCTAAACATGGCCATGCAAAACAAGTGGGGTTAGACTCCAAATAGCAAGTACCACAAGGAAGTACGAATAAAGAAACAAAATCCAGATTAAGCATATAGTGCAAGAGCAAAGAATTATTGGTGTGTACTCCATTATCGAGATAACATGAAACTCCTTCATCAAACAAGGACATGAAATGCCATGTCATACAAGATAAGGTACGTCCCATGATTACAGTCAAGCTAAGGTTCAGTGTCGTAGTTCGATCCATATACTATCAAAGCATAATGGCCGAACTCCCCAATCAAACAAGGATAGAAGTTGAACCACTATACCATGACAGTCCATGTCCCTAAGCTACTAGCAGAAAATACAATAACAGAAAAGTCGGATTAAAATTGGCAAATTAAATTATAGCTTATTATTTGTAGTTTGGGGCTATCCTAGAAATAATGCATAATAAGCATCCTCAGAACGTGCCATGTCGAGTGGGCTAACCGAGTCAAAGTTATATAAGCAGACAAGTAGGATCGCACCAGTCCCCCGAAGGGCCACCGTACTAATAGATCAGTAACAGTTTTAACCTTCCTATAAAGAAATGCTGGCTCGTTTAAATATAAAAGTCGGATATTGCACTCTACTACTTGCGGATGATATACAATATCCGTGGTGGCCAGCTTTGCACGCCTCGAAAATTATCAAGGGGCGGCACATCATGCACGATCTCAAGATATTTTTGCCTCCCCCATATTCTAACGACTTTGTAAGTTGTCTAATTAGCCATACAGTTATATAGAATCCCATATCGTAGCCACATGAACATTCCCTTTAATGATGTCGTATAGTGTAGGGGAACGCTTGGTACTGTAAACTCCCCTATTTTTATATTTAAAATAAATAATTTAAAATAAAAATATTTGGGTTAATAATAATAATAATAACAACAATAATAATAATACTAGTAACCTTGTGTAATAATAATAATAAATAAAAATGTATTATAGAATTTATAATAATAATAAAGATAATAATAATAATAATAAAATAAAATAAAATAAAAGTAAGAAAAAGGTTTCTTTTAAGAAAAAGAAAGTTAAAAGAAAAAGAAATAAAAGAGGAAGAAAAAAAAGAGAAAAAAAAACCTAAATTAAACTTAACCATACCCGGCCTTGAACCCGACCTGCGCACACCCTTAGACCCGTTGTTACGACCCGCACCCGGTGTGAGGGCACGAGTACGTGGATACGTCCAGCCTACGCCACAGCATCGGCGGTAGAACGTTGTCTAGGTCAACCACACTATCTTATCATCTCACACAATATATATATATATATATATATATATATATAACTGTCAAAGATATCTTAACTCCATACGGAGGACAAGATGAAAATATATATGATAATCAATACTCAATCACAATAAAACTAGAGAAAGAAATTGGCACGATATCAAATAGAAGAAATAGAATCACAAAGTCTCAAACTAGACATCACCACAATATTCAAGTCTAATAGTCTATCCACAAACACAAATAATCTCAAATATATATATATAACGTGCCAAATATCTAAGCTGGAGACATATCAAGTATAATAAGAGAAATAGCTAAGTCTGTTATACTAGCTGAATCTCCTCAATGGTTGGTACTAAATTATCATGCAGTAAGGGTGCTACCTCAGTTGGCTCGCCATCCTGTGGGTCATAGTGTGTAGGATATTAGTCCTCTAAACAATTATCTGAAAATTATATTCAGTCAGGATTGGAGCAAAGCACAACCCAATAACAGTTCCAATAAATGACAGAAGCTATGAAACAGTAATAGCAATAAAAATAATGATAAAGAGCCACTGAGATAGTAAATATTATGATAAGGAAATATCATAACAAGTAATAGAAATAACTGAGAGCAATATAATAAGAAACATCACTGGAATGAACTAGAATGAAAGAAAATATAATAATAAGTGCCTTAAAATATTAGTACGATATGTGATCGGCTTTGGCCTAGCACTGTCTAAATAAAAAGGAACTAGCTCGACCACATGTGAATTGTATAATCTGTTAGTTATTATGGGCTACACTACATCACAGACTATAAGGTATGATCAATATCCACTAATACTTTCCTTGCCCCCAAATAGTACCCGAATCCAAATCACGACACGTTATAACATATAAATTATGACGCACGGTCTATAATATCATGCATAATTATCACGGTCTATATAATCATGAAGATATTACGGTAATCACTGAATAATTGTAAATAATAACATCTGATGATGGGGATCCACGTATACCAATCGATACACATGCGTACTGACTCATCCTTCTTCGGTAAAAATAATATTAGAGGACCCCAAGATGATGAACTGGATCTGATGAAGCCTTATCCTGCAACTCGTTCACCTGCATCTTTAACTCTACCAGTTTGTTATTGTTATTGATCCTATAGACGTGCTGAGATATCGGCTCTAAGCCTGGCACCAAGTCAATAGAAAACTCAATATCTCGGTCTTACGGCAACCCCGGCAAATCCTCTATAAATACATCCAGGAACTCTGCTATCAAAAATTATGGTAGCTCATTTTCTTCCACCGTAGCTCCACAGATAACACCCTCTCGTTGCTCCACTACTCCTCTGGCAATCTAAAGCTCTGGCTCTACTGGCGGTCGAAACAATAACCTGCCTCCACGATAATATATACTAGCATGGTGCCTACTTAACCAATCTATCTCGAGTACAATATCGTAGCTCAAAAGTGGAATTACGAGTAAGCATGGACTCAACTCCCGGCCCCCAATGTAATTCTTTGATCATTGCAAACATGACTAACCAGGATGATGTCTACCCCAATCGTGATCTTGCAAGTCCTATCCAAGGGTCCAGCCTCTAAATGATGCTTAAGAGCAAAAGATATAGATACAAAACTATGGTAACCACCATAATCAAATAAAGCTAATTCTAGAATGGAATCGAGAAGAACTAAACCTGCAATCACGTCCCCAACCGGCTCGGTCTCCTCGACCGTCATGGCGAATGCTCGCCCATACGGTGCATATATTTGCTGTTGGTGGTGCTGGACGAATCTCTGCTGATGTATTGATAATGGAGGTCCCCTCTGTTGAACTGCATGCAGCCTCATTGGTGCTCTCTGAATCAGAGCCAACTTACAGTCCCTCAAATGGTTCCATTCTGCCCCATAATAGAGGCACAATCCAAGCCTCTCCCTACAAACCTCCCACGTGTGTCTAATATTCCTACAATGAGTGCACTGTGAAGCCTGATGTACTGGTCTTTGTATCTGATGTGCCTGCTGCACTGGTGCCCTAAATGGCACAGGGAACTACTGACACGGTGGCTGGATGGTCCTCTGCAGCTGGAAATGGGTCATTTGGCAGGACCCGTACTACTACTGCCACCGAATATCTCTCGGTCCCTCTTGGACCTCAAACTCAGGTCCCTCTCGACCCTGCGGGCCTCCGCAAGAATTGCTTAATACGTCTCATGGCTAGAAGAAATAAGGCATCAACTTTTCAGTTTTGGCCCTCCCTGAAGCGACTAGCCCTTATCTCCAGTTCACACACTATATACCCGACATAACCGCTCAGTCTGCCAAACTTTGCGGCATACTCCTCGACCGACATACTCCCGTGCTGGAGGTTCTAAAATTGTCGCTCTAATATCTCCGTAGGTAGGAAGAACTTTTCTTGAACAGATCCTTGAAGCCTTCCCATGTCAACCCCGGATCAGTCATTTATGGTTTATTCTGGAACCAGGCGTGAGCAATGTCCAATAACTGCAATCATGTTGTATCTACCCTCAGGTCCTCTGCGAGATAGGATTAGCGCATGATATGCTCGATATCCTCGAGCCAGTCATCAGCATAAATAATGCCCTTCGTCCCTTGAAGTCGCAGGGACCCAACTTCTTAAAATCCTAGATATTGCCCGGTTTGGGCTGGACAACATGTGGTTTTGGAGGAGCCACCCTCTCAACTGCTGCTTTGGCGACCTGGTGGATATTTTCTATACCATGTCGTATCATATCTGACTGTCGGTGTTGTGCCTTAGCCTGGGCCTTCTAGGCCTCCATCATCTCTCTGAAGAGCGTAAATAACAATATGGCGTCCACTGGCACTGGAGGTGGCAGAGGAAGTCCCTCGGAAGCGAATGGGGCAGTCCTCTGAACAGGTGGAGGAGGACCCCTGAAAGCAGCTAAGGCCCATACCTGAACTGGTGAGGCGACCCTCTGAGCTGGAGGATGTGAAACAGTATCAGCTATTGCCCGCACCGGAGGTGGAGAAGTCATCGACCTCGCAGAAGCTGCTTCAGAATGCTGCGACCTAGTCTTTGGCGACATGCTAAAGACAGATCAAAACAAAAGAAGTCAATATGGCACAAGATACGATATCACCAAAGATGCACAATAATATTCAAAGAAAGCAATATTCAGAATGATTAAGGATAGCAAAATTATTAGATTAGATTATTCCTAGTTGTGATTGAAAATACTCTCATCCTATATCCTATATCCTATATCCTATAACAGGCTCATAGTAGTTCTCCTAGTCTGAGAATTACTATAATATTGCACTAGTTGTGACCTCGGCCTGCATGGGTCACCACTAAAAATGTATCACGGCCCACACCCGGTGTGAGGGCATGAGTACATTGATACATTCAGCCTACACTACAGCATCGATGGTAGAACACTGTCTAGGTCAACCACACTATCTAATCATCTCACACAATATATATATATATATATATATATATATATATATATATATATATATATATATATATATATATATATAACCTGTTAATGATATCTCAACTCCAAACGAAGGACAAGATAATATTATATATGATAATCAATACTCAATCATAATAAAACTAGAGGAAGATAACGACACGATATCAAATAGAAGAATTGGAATCACAAAGTCTCAAACTAGACATCACCATAATATCTAAGTCTAATAATCTATCCACAAACACAAATAGTCTCAAATATATATATAACATACCAAATGTCTAAACTGGAGAAATATTCAGTATAATAAGAGAAATAACTAAGTCTGCTATACTAGCTGAGTCTCATCAATGGCTGGTACTAGATCATCCTATACTAAGGGAGCTACCTCAGCTGGCTCGCCATTATGTGGGCCATAGTGTATAGAACAACAGTCCTCTAAACAATTATCTAAAAAGTATATTTCGTCAGGATTGGAGCGAAGTATAACCCAATAGCAGTTCCAATAAATGACAGAAGCTATAAAACAATAATAGCAATAAAAATAATGTTAAAGAGCCACTGAGATAGTAAACATCACGATAAGGAAATAACTGAGACGATATGATAAGAAACATTACTGTAATGAAAGAAAATATAACAATTATTGACTTGAAATATTAGTACGATATGTGATCGGCTTGGGCCTAGCATGGTCTATAAATAAAAGGGAACTAGATCGACCACACGTGAATTGCATGATCGGTTAGTTATCAAGTGCTACACTACTTCATGGACTATATGGTATGATCACATATCCACTAATACTTCCCCTGCCACCGACTATTACACGGATCCAAATCACGACACGTTATAACACATAAATTATGATGCACGGTCTATAATATCATGCACAATGATCACGGTCTATATAATTAGAATATATTATAGAAATCACTAAGTAATCACGAAGAACGTCACGGTAATCATTGAGTAATCACGAATAACAGTATCTCTTGTCGGGGATCCATGTTACCAAATCTGTGTAACATCTTATCAAGAATCAAATATCTCAATACTAAATACATGTAACATAGAGACTATCAAATAAGAAAACTATCAGAGAATATACTTGTCGTTAGTCCTGAGAAAATAGTGTGACTCAGTGTCCTAATTGGTGTCACACATACCTATATATGAAATCTCATATTATTTGGTGTATTAAAGTAAAAAAATATGCTTAAATCAGCTAAATTATGATTTCTAGATCAAAACTAGGTTATACTAGTCAAACTAGGTCAATAAATTGATTCTAGGTTTAACTTACATAAAGAGTTGACTTTTAGGGTTAAACTAGTCAACACTGGTCAAAACTAGGTTATACCTAGGTTTCTAGGCCAATACTGGTCAGTCTAGCTAATATTAAGCTATATTAACTAATACTACCAATACTAGTTAATACACTAAGCTCGATAATATATATATATATATATATATATATATTTTATATAATATTTTATATAATATTTTATATAATATATACTCTATGATATCAATATATAGTATACCTTAACCCATGACACTAACTTACCCATTATCTAATGTTCGGTGTCAATACCTTGACTTAATCCCATTACCTATTGTTACATGGTACCATGGTATCACTACCTCAACCCTCAATCCATAACTTGAAATATACTCAACCACACTAGACACACACTAACCTTCTAAACCTAATACCTTAACATCAAGTTACACTTGTATCTTGGTATACGCATAACCAAATATGGCTCTCACACATACACTAGGCACACTCGATCTCCTCACTCACAATACATTGCTCAAACACTTCCTCACCAAGTGACACAACCCACTAATACTCATCTATACCCCTAATCCACATACACTTACCATCTCTACTTTACCTCTATAATACCACACTATTATGTACCCTACCTACACTCATCCCTTGATTAGATGGGTCTACACCCATGAAGTGCATATACAGGCACATCACATATTTACACCAAGATAACCCATTTGTAGAACTCCAAAGGACTGCTGCTTCACTTCTAAGAACTCCCCTTTCCTTAGCTGAATACCTATCTCCCCTTATTAGTGCTATAACTGACTGATACTTCAAGTTTCGGTCCTAAGTTTCACCCTCCCCCAACTGTGAGCTAAAACTCCTATATGTTGCTAACCTGAAATCAGACATTAGAAGTTAATACACCGCAATAATCAGACATTATGATATGATACACTAAGATCAGATATACCACTAAAATTGATAAGCCACTGCTGTCACGACCCACACCCGGTATAGGGGCACGAGAGCGTGGGTACGTCCAGCCTACGTCGCAGCATCGGCGGTAGAACGCTGTTTAGGTCATGATACTATCTAATCAATCTCACATGGATATCCAACTCCATAGGGAGACACGGATAATCACAACATAATATGAACAACATAATCAATCACATAACTACAGCACGACAAGATCTCGAAGAAACAAGTAAGATGCAGCACAAGCCTAAAATAGAAATAGTCTAACTCAATAATATAATCCAAGTCTCAAGGAGTATGCCGAAGACAAATCTGGTACCAAAAATAACCTGCTAAAAGAACTACCTAGATAACTAGTGATTCCGGCTAAACCTCCCGGAATCACAACTGAACTACTAAGTCCAAGCCTGCAGCTACTCACCCTGTGGTCCATAAATGTCGGACACCAGTCCTTTAAGGCATAGTCTGGAAAAATATTTTCCAGTCAGGAAGGAGCAAAGTACATCTCAAATAATATTTCCATTTAATTGATAAGGGCTATAAAATAATAAACTGATAATGCTAAATACTGAGAGAAGACAGTGAATAAATGCAATGGCAAAATAAAGAGATAGGCAATGTAAAGAGACAGGCAATATAGACAATATGAAATAGTCAGTACATATATGAAACAAAGAGAACGAGGTACAATATCATATACGGGTGATGTGGTATATGATCTAAAATAGAGAACTGTAACTATTCTAAGTGTTTGAAATATCAGTCTATCATGTGATCGGCTTGGGACAAGATCAGGCTGGTTACATATAATTAGCTATGATTCATGTAAGGTCAGGCTAACTATTTGGTTAGCTATGATGCTAGTAGTGGTAAGGCTAATCATATATAACAGCTATGAGGCATATAATAGTCAGGCCGCACCCAAAGTGAGATGTGGGGTTAGCTATGATGCATGTAGAGTTGGGTATGATCACATAATCTACTAATATTTTCCCTGCCCCCAACTAGTACAGTAGATCCAATCACGACACATCAAGATACAAGAGCAATATCCAATATATTATGTACAAGTCTAAATATAAATGTCATATACAATGTCAATACAATAATCAATGTAATATCTCATGACTGCAGATCCAATCTATATACTAGTCCGTGTAGCACATTGTCAAGAATCAGATGTAACATTTCTAGATAATAAATTTATAGATATTATTAAATAATTAGAAATTATCAGAGAATGTACTCGCCTTGGGTCCTTAGCTGGTAATACCAATGTCCTGTTCCAGTGTATCGCCTGGATGATCCAACAGTCCTATAGACATAACATAAATATAATATTTGCATCACACATTACACTAGCACTCAAAAAATGCACGAAACTCAGGGCTACACTAGGTATGACACTGGTCAACTAGGGTCGAGTGTGCGCCAAATTGTACGGTATCGTGTCTGCAAGTGCTATGCAAGGCAGACAGTCAAAGATACCGGTCTCACCAGTACGCCAGTGTACATGGCAGTCTGCTAACAGTTCACAGGGTCACAAGGTCGTGTGTAGTTACGGGGTATCCGTATTTACACTCGGGTTACCTAGTAGAGGTATATATTTAAATATACATAGTACACTCATAATATATTACCAATTAAATACATACATAATATATATATACACTTAATGAATTTATACTATTACATATATGTACACATATACATACTAATCAAATTATACTATGTACATATATACATATATTAAAAAGGGTACTAGGGATGCACGTACAATACGTACACATATGTGTATATATACCAGTTCGAGAAATACATATATATATATATATATATATATATATATATATATATATATATATATATATATATATATATATATATATATACCAATAAAAATTACATATACTATATACTTGTATACAAGTACATATATATATACCAATACAAATATATATATGATACATATATATACATACCAAAATACATACTAACATATATTATGAATACGTATATACTAATATATATGTTGAATACATATATACTAATAGGGAATACACTATATGTTAATACATACATATATATATGAATACATAAATACTAATACATACATATATACGTACACTCATACACGTACACGCGTACGTGTATGCGAGGGGGAGGACCGTACCTGCACATGTCTGCGATAACAGCGAAGACAACGATAACGACGAGGAGGTGGTGGTCCTGGTGGTGATAGTTGATGATGATAGTGGTGGTGGAAGGATCGGCTGGCCTGGGCCGGAGTGCAGGGAGTTGGCCGCCGGGTCGAAGAGCTTCAAGCGGGTCGAGGTGGTGGAATGAGGCTAATGCAGGGTGGCCGGAGTATAGGCAGCGGGTGGAGGGAGCAGTGGAAGGTGGTCAAAGTCGCTGTGGACGCTCGAGGCTGGGAGGGGAACTCGCCGGGTCAGCAGCTCTGTTGGGGAGACGCTGGTGGTGATGATCGCCGTGGTCGGAGAGGAGAGGCCGAGTGCAGATCAGAAGGAGCTCCGGTTAGGAGCTGCCATGGACGGACTCATCGACCACGAGGAGGAGGAACGGGCGAGGTAGCCGGGGAAGGAGGTTGCGGCTCATTGGGGTTGAGGGAGTGGCCGGCTCGTGCAATGGAGGAGGCCGGCTCTTACATTGGAGGAGGCCGGCTTGTTGGAGCAGTGGTCGGGGTTCGGCCGGGTGGCTCGGTTTAATTTCCCTTTTTTTTCCTTTTTAAAAATAGAAGAAGAAGAAGAAAGGAAGAAGAAGAAATGGAAAAAAGAAGGAATGTAAAAAGCTATGGTTGAGTGAGGGGAGGAGATGGGGGCTTCCCTAGGTTTGGGGATTAGGTCAGGGTTGGGAAGAGTGTGTGAAGTGACATTAAATAGGAAAGGGTGTGTGGGAATGAATGGTGATGATGCTCCCATTTTGAATGGGTGGTCAGGATTTGACATGGAGAATTACTCATGCAAGGGTGAGGGTTGGGTTGACTAGTCAATATTAGGGCTCTCCATTTGGTTTGAACCCATGGGGTGTTGACACCTAATGTAACATTTGTAAATTAGTCCCATTAAATTTGGGTATTTGCACAAACACATAAAATAATAAAAAATTAGTGGACGATTTGGTGTTTATTATTTTATAGGATGAGGGAGTGTTGTGTATTTTGTATGGGCTTAATTAATGGAGTATTTAGATTAAATTAGGATTAAACGGGATTAGTCAAAGTTGGTATCCCCAATTTAATTAGAAATAATACAAACGGTGTTCTAAAATTAATTAGGAGTACATGGGGCCAAAATTAGGTTGGGACACAAATATCATTAGTGAAGAAGACTCAGAACAGAATATTATCCTAATTTGGGTTGTACAAAAAATGGTTCAAGATTGCCTCCAATTTCGATTGGAACGCACAACGATACAAAGTTAGAATTTATTTAGAAATTAAATAAATATTCGTGACGAATATTGTGCGGCTAAAATGAAGCACAAGAGAGCATAATTATGAGTTACAAAAAGGTCAGAATAGAAGGCGGGCACGTCTAGGGCAAGGTTGTGAAATTTGTTGGAAGGCAAAAGCTAGGGTAGGGCTCCAAATATCGAAGCAACGGTAAGGCGCAACAATTAAATAAAACTACGCTAATTAATTCCAACATCAATAATTAAATTCTAAATAACACAAATTAAATTTATAACCCTATATTTCGGTCAGGTGTTCATCTAGTGGGCTTCTACCATAATATTAAGAACACAGTATACAATATATAATATATTTAAATACACATCTCATACAATTATTTAAATTAAATACACATATCAAGAAATAATTTAATAGAACTACCATAATATTAATAATATATAAAAAATCGAAAATACTCCTGTTTTTTAGAATATGGTAGTGACAAGTCTGCCCTCCTTAAAAGAATTTCGTCCTCGATATTTAAATCCTCATAGTAGTATTTACTCGTTATAATATTTTCCATCAAAAGTTAAATTCATCAACCCACATAATCATGAAATAATCCACCTTGTCATTTCACAATTTTCAAAATTCTAAAATTATTGTATTCCTAAAAATCCTCAAAATAAAAACCAAATTCCATTTTTATCACAATTTTCCGCAAAATTTTAAGTTAATAATTAAATACTCAAAATTTAATATCCACTCCTCTAATCTAATTTCAATCAATGCATATATATATAATTGAAATCTCGTCCCAAAAAGTTTGAATTCAAATACTAATCCACTAATCATCTTAGTCCGCAAATTTTAAGGCCAATTGGTGCGTATAAAAATTCTAAGTCCTTATCTCAAAATTACTAATCGAATTCAAACACTAATCCATCAATGATCTTATTCCTTGGTTTCTTTTTTCACAAAACTCAAACAATGCAATACTTATGAAATCTTCAAATCAACATTTATAATATAAATTTTAAATTCATATCTTGCAATCAAATAGATATAATAATAATCTCCGTAATTTTCTCCAAATTTAATAACCAATTTAATCATATCATAATCTTCCTAAAATTAATAAATTATCAATTATGCCATGTTAATTTCTTAAATCTTTCATTTAAATTAATATTTATCCTCGAATTTTAATGATAATTTAATCATATCTCAATCTTGATAAAATCGATGATTCATCAATTCTGCCATATTAAATCCTTAACTCTTTATTTAAATTAATATTTATCCTCAAAATTTTAAGCATCTTGTCTCTCCTTGTCAAGTCATAACCTCTTCATAAATCTTCTCTATGGTCAAACCCCAATGATCATGGTCTAAGAAAAATTTACCTACAGTCGTACAACATATAATCTGGAGAAAATATGCATGGTTATGGTCTATTTTGTCATGGTATTACAGTCTCTGTCAGGGTGTACTACTAACTATATTCTAACAAGGAAATTATGAATACAACTACGGTACTAAGGAATCAATCAATCAATCAAATAGAGAGGACAAGAGGAAAACAAAAAACAAAACCTGCTAACACGTCACCTGCAGTATCGGTCTCCTCGACCGTCATCGCAAATGCTCCGCCCTGCTGGGGTGGCTCCCTCCGTGGGTTCTGAGCAATCTGCAGTTCCACAGGTGGCCTAACTGGATCTCTATAATTTAGAGCTGCGTGCTGGCCGGGAAGATAGGGAGCTCGAAGACAATCCCTCACTCGATGTCCTGCAGCGCCGTAGTGCAAATAAGTCCTAGCCTCGCTCTACAGCTCTTCCTAAGATGACCTGGCTTCTTACAGTAATGACAAGTCTGCTGATCCTGCTGAATACGAACCGATGCCTAGTACGTTGGGAGTTATACTGAAACGTCCTCGGCTGCTGCTGGCCTGGATACTGCTGGTGGTTATGCTAAAATATCCTTGGCTGCTGTTGGCCAGGATACTGTTGGACAACTCTCTCAACTGCCTGTAGCGCCATCTGGTGAGCGTTCTCTATGCTCTTTATTATCAGTTCAGTCTGCGCTAGGTGTGCCTCTGTCTGCACTCTCAGAGCCTCAGCTTGAACTCGCTGAGCATCTCCCGTCACTCTCTGGGCATCTACCATGCCTTGGATCAAAGTAAATACTATAGAAGCATGAAAAATACGCTGAATAGCTATACGCAGCATTTTAATGTTGGGCAGCATAAAATATGGCTTCGGAGCCATCGGCGTACAACAGAGCTTTTCCGCTAAGTACAGCGTAAAATATAAGCTCGAGGACTATCCGCGTAAATGCAGTACGTCCAGGCCGCTTCAGCATAAAAGGGTGCTATATCGCCTTTATGGCATAAAACTCATCCGCTCTTAATGCAGCATTGAAGTGTACGAGGAACGCTTCGTATTCCTCGAAATAAACCTGTCAAATTATGCAGTGAACCTGACGTCTGACTCCTGACAAAGAGTACTGTACGACTATCCAGACGACGGTCGTAATGATGGCGTGGCACAGCGACCCAAACTGTCGTTTAATGACATTTCCTCGGCATAAACCGCTTTTACGCATACAAGAGAATACGCTGCCTAGTTTTACATAGGCAGATATGAGCTTTCTATGCTCCACAGAAGACAAATAGGCTGCCACGTCAAAAGCTGCTCTTCGTACAGGGCTCGAGTCACGTCTCTGCATTTAATGCGCAGAATGATGGCAGATCCTCGAGACACGTCTCTGCATTTAATGCGCAAAATGGTGGCAGATCTTCGAGACACGCCTCTGCATTTAATGCGCAGGATGGGGGCAGATCTCTGTATTTAATGTAAGAGATTTGATTATATCTCCAAAAGTCATAATTTTGGTTAAAACGTCCATATCATCACTTTTGCACGTTATGCCATCAGGCTATTTTCAGCTAAGGAGCACGCTATACGCTATCTCCTTAAAATACGCCAACTCAGGCCATGTTTGCATTGGTGCGTATTGAAGCTATTTCGGTCCAGAATTTGCTCAAAGCCTCAGTCAAGGGAGTGGGATCAGCTATCTTCTACGCCCACTCGGCTTCTACGCCCACTCAGCTTCTATGCCCACTCGGCTTCTATGCCTGCTCGGCTTCTACGCTGGTTTGACAACACTTTGGCTTCTATGCCATGGTGACAGTTATTGGCTTCTACGCCAACCTTTTCTACGCGAGGGATAACTCCCTACGTGGCTTTTTATGCCATGATCTTCACAGCAGTTATACACATCGTCTCTTGAAGGGACACGCATCACACGCGCATACATAAGATCATTTATACATAGGTAACGGTTATTGTAACCTTCAGCGTAAAAAGTGCCATACTCTCCACTGCTCGGCTTCTACGCTGACTGGACAGTTACTGTCACTAAAACTCTATAAATAGAGACCTCTGTCCACAGAGGTCCAAGGTCAAAAAATTGAAGAAAAGAGAAGAACTAAGAGTCGAAGAGTCTTTGAGAGAGAAGAATCCAGAGCTCAGACAAGGAGTAGTGATCGACGACTTTGGCATCGAGCATCCACTCTCTTTTGCAACCTTCGAAGCGCTTCCTTCTGTCTTCTACGGCACTTCTTCATCATCGTGTGGTCCAAGGGACAAAGTGATCGACTGCAGATCAGACTCCTATAGCAATATTTATCCAGATTAAAATTTGTACTTGACATCCTCGTATAGGATTAATTGTACTGCTTATTTGTAAACCAAAGAGCGGGTTTCGTATAAACCTCGTCTTATCTTCTTTCGTTTATCACCATAAACAAGATGGCGACTCTGCTAGGGACATCTTCCTCTTCTGATTAGAAAGCAATTGCTCAACACGATGCGGTATCCGTAGGATCCGTCAAGAAGACCCTGGTCGTCCAGTTCGACCAGTCTGCCTACGAAGATATGCTTCAAACAGGGTGTAGCTCTCACTCTCTCTCTGTCCAAGACAACAGGAAGCTGCATAAGGTCTGGATGCCCAAGACATCCCCTACCATTCCTGCTGACTCATCGATCTCTCCGACCTACCAGGTTGTAGCTGCACAACCTTCACGCTCTGTGCGTAAAACTCTGTCTCCCGTCCGTGACGTAGTAGACAAAACTTCTGACGATACCTCAGCGCTAGTCCAAAAGTTTAATCCGCGCTCTCCGTGTAAAATCCAGTCTCCCGTCGATGACGTGGCAGACAGAATTTCTGACAATGCCTTAGCGCCAAAACAGAAATTTCAAATGCGCTCCCCGCATAAAAATGCATCTGCCCTCCGTGGAAAAGCAGATGATCCCTCCAATCTATGCAAGGGAAAGCAAGTGGTGGACTGCTCAACTCCTCGGCCTTTACACCAGCAAGGGAAGAATCTGCCCGCCCTCCGGATTATGCGAGAAACTAACGGCCGACTGATGACCTCCTCAGCTTTACGCCAACCTAAGCGGAGCTCCAAATTACGCCAGGTGAAACCCCTCAGCTAAAGAAGGCTCAATTTGCGAAAAGACACGCTCCGCGGGGATCATCCGCTACCCAGATGGCCAACCTGTTGTATACGGGTGGCACAGGAAGAACTATGGTTCCCAACATCCGCATGCCCACTTAGGTGAACAGAAGGAACAAGTGATCTTCTTCTTCTTCTTCTGTAAATTCTTCTGACATGCGTGAGTATCTGATCTAGAAACGCAAGAATAGGGGATCTTCCAGCATGTCTATTACGCCTCCAAGCGAGCACTATTGTAATAGTCATAGGATTGTAGTTAATTATTGTTGTTCTGAAGCAAAACGGTCAGTTTTTGACCCGTTGAGCTACTCTCCGTCTTTCCAGGAAGAAGAGCCCACACATGCATCAGTGAACATGGCTTCACACATACCTAGAGGAAGGTCGAGCTCAAGACGTCATCCCTCTAAAACTCTAAGCCGAAGGAGATTCAACAAGCTTCTTAGAAACACTGAAGCTGGGGTGTTCCAAAATACCCATTTGAGGTCACGACAACCGGCTTCGTACTCTTCTGATTCCGATGCTAGGGGTCGCCAGTCTCCTGAATCAGATGCTAAAAGTACAGAGTCAACTTCCACAGAGACCTATACTAACCCTTCAATGACACCCAGGGAGATGGGAGTCTATGCCATTGGAGATGAACGCGAGGAAGCTTTCCCGTCGGGGAGCGCTGAGCAACGCATTACTGTACTGGAGACATCTCTGAAAGAGATGCAATCCATGATAGAGAACATGCACCAGATGATGCTGACTCAACACACAACTGCTATGGCTCAAGCATCGATCACTCTAACTCAGATACGTGTGGGGTGGACTTACCACCATCCAACGCGATCCAAGAGCCTGCTCTAAATCAGGAGTCAGCAGTTCCTCCGCTTCCTCACTCGAAGAATGTATTACCTCCCGTTGGAGTCGCGATGCAACCGATTGCCCACCACTCCGTGGTCCCGCTACCGGCTAAAAATCCGATGCAGGCAGTACGGGAGTTGAAAGCCCAGTTTGATGCCTTGAAGCACAAAGATCAGCTCAAGAAATTGGGAATCAACCAGCCTTACCCAACTATCTGGGAAGAGGTCCCTTTCCCTCCTAGATACAAACCACAGACTATGGCTTTGTTCGAGGGAAAAACATCACCGAGTTAGTACATGAACTACTTCAGTATGATGACGGTGTTATTACAGGGGAATGACGCCCTCCTCACTAGGGTGTTCAAGGGCTGTCTCTCGGGAGTGGCTTATCAGTGGTACCGTAGTCTGGCGGACAACTGCATTACTTCCTTTGAAGACTTCAAGGCTTTATTCTTCGCACGATTCTACGAGGGAGGGATGGACATGTCTATGTCCTCTCTCATCGAAGTGAAGCAGAAGGAAAAAGAGGACGTTCGCACCTTCATCGAACATTTTTGTCAAGCCACTTTGCAAATGCCTCCCGGAGTTCCAGACTCGGCATTGGTGGACATTTACAGGAAGAACCTTCTTCCCGTAATCTCTGTGTTCACAGGACCATATCAGTTCCATGATTGGCCCTCGTTCATCATCTCATCGGTAGCCGCCGAGGATAACAGTCGGAAGGCGCGTGATAATGGCATCATGATCTTTGCCTCCGATAGAGGCAAGAGGTCATACCCCAACAGCGACCATCCTCTTGGTTCCAAAGGAAAAGAAGCTCTGGCAATCAATACGTCTAGGCAAAAGACTGCGGCAACCACACAGACGAAACATGGGACTTCCAGGCCCATTGAAGTATACTCTTTCAACGACGACGATATTTCGAGCATATTCGAGTGTCTCATCAAAAGCGGCAAGATTACCCTTCCTGAGGAGAAGTGGCCTAATGAAGTCGGCAGTACTAATAACCCCAAGTACTGCATCTTCCATAGATACATACACCACCCTACAAAAGCGTGTTATGTACTGAAGCGAAAGATCCAGGAGCTGATCGATGCTAAGGCCATCACTCTACGCAACAGCGAGAAGACGGTCACAGCCAATATGATCTCTCTGCAATTTGGCAAACTGCCTCCCCGAGAAGTCCCGGATGGTGTTACACCTATTTCCCGGACAAAGATGAACATCGTTATTCTCCCTCCAGCTAGGGGTCAAAATCATGACCTGGTACCCCTAACTACCAAGCGGGGCAAGATTATGTGGGTTCATCCTGATTTGGTGTCAGAGATCGAGAAAGAGACTCAAGCTGCTAAGGCTAATTCTAAGAAGAACTCGAAGCGTAAACCGTGTCACATGGTTACGGTACACTCGACATCAGAAGACGAGATTTTGGCTACTGCAACCCGTTCAGGGAAAGCTTACCTCAAGTACTATGGAGCAAGTCAGGAAGACGAACCGGCAGACGCTTTAGCCACCAAGCCTTCAGAACCAGAACCCGCCATACCAGAGGCCGGTCCTTCGAGACTAACTTCGGCGGACAAAGGAAAGTAAAAAGAAGTACGCTTCGATAAACCTTTGAAAAACATTCAAAACAAAGGTTTAGAGAAGCCATACAACTTCGATATCCTGGCCCAATTGGCCAATACACCAGCCAGGTTGTCCATCTTCGAACTACTCAGGCTCTCTCAAGACACTCGTCAAGCCCTGAGTGAAGCATTAATGCAGGAAGAAGCATACTTGACCCAGCTCAAGTCCCCTGACGAAGAACCCGTGGCGTGTCCTCAATGCCACAGTGTGATGGAGGCGGTCCCGAATATCACTTTTACTCAAGACGACATGCTGTTAAAGCATAACAGGCATGACAGACCCCTCTATTACACCGGATACGTCTGTTTCATGGAGGTCGATCGGATTCACATAGATCCGGGATCATCAATCAGCATCATTCCTCATAGTCTGCTCATACCGCTGAGGATTCCTACCAGCGAATTGGCTTACACCAGCACTACAATCGTGGGTTTCAACGCTAGAAAAAGTAAGCCGTTGGGGAAAATTTGCCTGAGGATCCAGATTGGCGACCTCAATTCAGTGGCTATATGTTACGTCATTGATTCAGAGGTGTCCTACAACATTCTGCTGGGTAGACCTTGGATCCATGACCACAACATCGTTCCTTCGACTCTACATCAATGCTTTAAATATGTAGATGCCCAAGGAACAGTACAAACGGAGTTTGCGGACCTGAACCCGTTTAAAGGGGTAGAATCCTACTACTCTGATGCCATGTTGTACTCTCAAGACTACATGGAAGAGGTGTCAGGCGAAGCAGAGACGGAATCCCATCGGGAGCCAGAAGAACCCTCTGTCAAGCAACCTCTGTCAATCAAGGTGAAAGGGTGAACTACTCGTCCGAAAGCCATGGAGCATATGGCTATCCACCTTAACGAAACCAGGTCAAGAGGAGGAGGTAATCCTCTAGTGATCACTTTGAACCAGAAGCCTCCACCCTTGGTCATCAACCTTCGACGCAACAGGCAGTTGATTGATGTAAATACAACCAGGAACGCGGTTTCAGATGATAATAAAGATCCTTTTTTTCGGTATATTGTCGCTCAAATTCCAAATCAGGAATCCCCTCCCCATGACGATATAGAACCTATAGCACAAAAATTCTTGGAAGCTATAGATTCCTATCATCCGTATGTCTGGGAAGTAGCATCATCATCCAATGTCATCACGGCCTATGGGCCGCACGAGGATTCCATCTTCACCGTCCCACCTACTGGCAGCGGTCAGCATTCAATAATCTTCGGCCGCATGCGCAATGAACCGATTGTACAAGAAGATTCTTTCGGTGATGATGCTGGTAAAATGCAAGTTCACAGATATAGCCGGCAAGCTTTAAAGATCATACAAAGTATGGGTTATAACTTAAAGCTGGAACCAGGTCTCAACCACGGGAAAGGTAGACGAATGCCGCTGCGCGCCGAGCCCTACTGTCAACGAACTCATTTCGGGTTAGGGTATACCACCTCCCTTGCAACTTCTGAGTTGAACGAGGATATCTTTTTCTCTTTTCAAAATGGCTCGTTGCCCTCCAACTCATCTGATGATCTCGAACGAACATTATCAGTAAATATGGTAGTGACAGATTCCTTCGAAGCAAACGAACAAGAATCTGACCGTTTGAGAATGACTCTTGGGCTCAATAAATGGATACACAATGGAAAGTTCGGTTCGAGCAGAGAGAACCCCCCACCGAAGATGAAGTTATCCAGATGATGTTGGGGATGAACTTTCGCCAAAGCCGATATTTATCAGTAACAATCTTTCAGAAGAAGAAAGGGAAGAAGTTATCCAGCTGATAAAAGAATAAATCAACGTCTTTGCGTAGAATTATGAGGACATGCCAGGCCTTGATCCAAAGGTGGCTACTCATAAACTCAATATATTATCCGATTCGAAGCCTATGAAGCAACACCAACGCCGGTTCCGCTCGGATATGATGCACGCCATTGAAGCTGAAATCAAGAAGTTGATAGCCTGTGGTTTCATCTGGGAAGAACAACATCCCGACTGGGTCGCCAATGTTGTCCCGGTCATGAAGAAAAATAGGAAAGTACGTATCTGCATCGATTATCGAGATCTGAATACAGCCTGCCCCAAGGATGAGTTTTCTCTTCCCATTACGGATGTCATGATTGACAATACATACGGTTTTGAACGTATGTCTTTCATGGACAGATTTTTGGGATATAATCAAATCAAGATGCATCCTGAAGACGAGAAGCATACTGCCTTCCGGACACCATTGGGGGTATATTGCTATACGGTCATGTCCTTCTGATTGAAGAACGCCGGGGCTACGTACCAACGGGTTATGAGTAACATATTCCATGAGCATTTACGCAAAATAGTAGAATATTACGTAGACGATGTAGCTGTCAAAAGCCACCTCAAGGGTAATCACATCTAAGACTTGAAGACAGTGTTTGAGTTAATGCGCCAACATTAACTCAAATTGAATCCTACAAAGTCCTTTCTGGGTGTATCCAGTGGCAAATTCCTAGAATTTGTCATTATCGCTAAAGACATTCAAGTGGACCCTGATAAAGTCAAGGCCATCTTAGAAATGCGACCGCTCCGTAATCTGAGATAACTCAGGGGATTTCAAGGTCGTCTGGCTTATATCCGGAGATTCATATCCAACCTCTCTGGGAGATGTCAGCCTTTTTCTTGCCTCATGAAGAAAGGTGTATCCTTCGTATGGGACGAAGCCTGTCAGCAAGCGTTCAATGATATCAAACGCTACCTCACTTATCCTCCAGTTCTGGTGCCTCCCGTCATAGGAAGACCATTCTTGTTGTATGTTCGAGCAATGGATCATTCTCTGGGAGCTCTTCTCGCACATAAGAACGATGTGGGTCATGAACAAGCTATCTACTATCTAAGCAGGATGATGGTTGGAGCTGAATACCGGTACAGTCCAGTGGAAAAGGAATGCTTGGCTCTGATGTTCACTATTCAGAAGACGCGATATTATGTCACAGGCCAGACTATTCATATCATCTCCAAGATCAATCCTCTTCGGGTACTGATGAACAAGCCAAGCGTTCTTAACTTTTGACTCGCGACTTGGGTGATGTTATTAACCCCGTATAACATGGTGTATGTCCCTCAGAAGTCCATCAAAGGCCAAGCGTTGGCCGACTTTCTAGCTGCTCATTCGATCCCGGAGGCTTCCAAACTATACGAGGACATTCCCGACGAAGTTGCAGATTGTAATTCCGTAATGGAAAGTGATGCATGGCAACTATTCTTCGATGGTGCCTCCAGGACTGGTTCCAGGGGAAACATGGTTTCAGGAGTAGGAATTATCCTGGTTACTCCTGATAAACTCGTCATCTATCGAGCATATTCTCTTAGCGAGCCCTATTCTAATAATTTTGCGGAGTATAACGCCCTACTAATTGGGCTCCAAGTCACTAAAGAATTGGGCGTCGAATCTCTGGAAGCTTTCGGGATTGTCAATCAAGTCAGAGGAATATATGAAGTCCGAAATCAAGACCTCATCCCCTATCACCGAGCAACGGCCGAGATAGCCATGACATTCAAATGATTCTTCCTGGAACATGTCCCTCGATCTCAGAATCTGGAAGCTGATGCCCTAGCCAGTCTAGCTGCAGATCTAGCTATTCCTATAAGAAGGCAGAATTCGGTGATCCTTCTTAACAGAGATTTGTTCTGTATGAAAAACAACTTCCACATCGAACGCAGCTACGATGTGAACACCGATCCTCCTAAGAGAGACTGGAGAAGTCCCTTTATAGATTTCGTGGCATACGGAATCTTGCCGGAGGACCCTAAAGAAGCCGTATCCATCAAAAGACGATCATTACGCTTCTACTTTGATGCATCTTCACAGTATCTTTATCGTCGGACCTACGATGGACTACTATTGAGATGTCTCTCCGACGACGAGGCACATCGAATTATCCATGAAGCTTACGACAGCATATGCGGAGCGCATCAACCCGGTCCTAAACTACAGGATCGTATCAGGAGGATGGACTATTACTGGCCTACTATGATTGCAGATACAATAAAGTATGCAAGACAATGCAGAGCCTGTCAGGTTCATGCAGACTTTATACATCAGCCTTCTCAATCTCTACATCCTAAGGTTGCTTCCTGGCCTTTCGAAGCATGGGGTATAGATATCATTGGTCCTATTCACCCGTCTTCTTCCAGAGGTCACCGGTTCAAACTGGCCATCACGGATTACTTCTCTAAATTGGCAGAGACGATCCCTCTTGCTGAGGTAAAGACATCTAATATGATCAGCTTCATCAAGCATCATGTCATTTATCGCTTTGGGATTCCTCGAAGGATGATTCATGACAACGGGCCTCAGTTCATCAGCCATACGTTTCATCGATTTTGCGATAAAAATCGGATATAAAATATGGCCTCTACGGCATATAATCCTGCTGCTAATGGTTTGGCTGAAGCCTTCAACAAAACCATTATCAAACTCTTGAAGAAGTTCGTCTCTTCGAATAAGAGAGATTGGAATAAGAAGCTAGGTGAATGTCTATGGGTATACCGCACAACGGTACAAGCCCCGATGGGTTGTACCCTATTCTCATTGGTTTACGGGAGTGAAGCAGTTCTCCGCATTGAAATCCAAATTCTGTCACTCAGGATAGTAGTGGCTAATGAGTTGATGCAGGAAAGAAATGACTTTTTAAGGCTTCAAGAGCTAGAAGGATTAGACGAGAAACGCCTTCAAGCTCAACAGCGCATCGCGTTCTACCAGGCACGCATTTTCAGAGCTTTTAATAAAAAGTAAAGGAAAGAGTGTTCAAAGTTGGCGAGCTAGTTTTAGCTGTAAGAAGGCCAATGATCATTACTCACAAGAGTAAGGGCAAATTCTAGCCCAAATGGGAAGGCCCTTATATGATCGAGACGATGTCCTCAAATGGCGCTTACAGGTTAGCCAAGCCCAATAGAGACCTGTTGATGGCTCCTATTAATGGCAAATTCCTGAAGAGGTACAACGCTTAACCTCCTTCGCTCAAATGGAGTATGGTGAAGATCTCATTCTGACAATACTACTTCCAAAACAAAACTAGTTGGATCGTATTCTATCATGTCCATATAACCTCTAAATAGATATGTTTAACTAATTTGGAACTTTAAGACCTATCACATCCATATTACCTCTGATAGTGTTTTGTGTACAAATTTTAGTCGGAGCATATTCTATCACGTCCATATAACCTCTGAATAGATATGTCCTGTTAAAGCTTACCGAGAGTATATCACGTCCATATTACCTCTGATATTACTTTCACCTAAACCTGTCATTTATATTCCAAAATGATGGGTCCACAAAGTCAGATAAGAGCCTCTTTACTATTCCCAAAAAGAGAAAAATTACATTGAAAAGAAAAAAAGTACATCATTGGGGGGGCGGTTAGGTCGTGAATCTGTTGTGCCAAAGCAACCATTCTCTCATCCCTGGAGTTCAGGACGTCGGCGCGAGCCCGTTCCAACCTTGCTGTGTCATTGTTCAAAGAAGATAGCTCAGACCGAGTATGTATAAAACCTATATGGATCATACCCACATGTCTCAGGTTCTACTGAGCAGTCTCCTTTCGATCCTTCAGCATATCTCGGGCTGCCGACAAAGAGAGATCCTTCGCCTCTGCTTGAACGAGCTCCTCTTTCAATCTGCGGACCCTCGCTGCCTCTTTCTCATATTCGGCTTCGCACCGGGTCAGCTCGGGAATGACATACTCAAATTCAGCATGCTTATGATCCATCTACTGCTGCTATTCCTGGATGGACTTATTCAGAGATTCTAGTTGCCCAGCAAGCTTTACAGTCAGGGAGTCATACCTAGCTTGAACGAGACCGTCAATACTGCCTCGAGATAGCTGCAGATAGTCGTTAATGGGTTATTCCAAACCATTAACTATCTGCTCCAGCGTGTCAGCTCTCTCAGCGTCGTCGAAGCTTCTGATCGGCACTATCGCAGACTGGGAGGACCTCCTCAGAGCCTCGAAGCTTAGATTCTTCTCCAACACCATTGATATTAGCGTTTTCAAGGTGGTGTAGAAGATACTAGCATACTGCTCAGTCAGCATGGCTAGACCCGAATGGACGCTGGGAGTGGATGCAATATTGGCAAACCTCTCTCCAATAACGATCGCAGACGATGTTGCCACAGCCGTCGCCTCAACAGATGGTGCGACAAAAGAAGATATGCCAGCAACGGACGAAGTGACCGGCGTACTCAAAGGAGGCATTGTCGTAGTGACAGGCTCATCCTTCTCTCGAGATACCGGAACCATTTTGGGCAAGCCAGCACCCAAAAATGTTTCTCCTTCAAAGTCAGGCACCTCCGTGCCATAGACAAAAGCGAAAACAAAGTCGAAAGTCGTATCGACGCTGTCCTCCCCGTAGATGTCTTCCCCTGAAAAGAAGATAAGAAAGTTAATATCGACATGATGTTAATTTTTCTAAAAAGAGGCATAAAGACGACATTTACCCATGGCTGATGGTATATATGTCGCGTCTGCAGCCAGTACAGCTAAATCATTTCTTAATGACCCTAAGCGAGTTGTCATACCTGGAGAAGGGGGTGTGCTAACTGACATCGGCAGGTATTTTTCCGAATCTTCACCCAGATCCAATCGAGGTTCGTCAGCTGGAATCTCGCTGGGTATACTTACAGACGCGGCAGGGGTTTCTCCCGTTGCCGGTCTGGATAAAGATATCCTCATTTGGCTCGACCTCGTGGGCGATCTCGCACCACTACCTGAAGCGGTAGCAGCGACAACAGCTTCGAGCAAGAATTCTCCAGCACCGCCAGCCGAAACTGTGGAGGTTCCCTCTCCAAAAGGCGAGGAACCTCTAATCGAAGAATCATCCCCGACAGGGGAGACAGCAGGTTCACTTCTAGGATCCTCGGGGTGAGAAGTCCTGACAGGATGACTAACCACCTTCTTCTTCTTGTGAGGGGAAGTCCCCTTCAGAACAGGAGCCCTTCGCTTACCAGAGATGACCAGAGGCCCTGCAGGCTGAGGTATCTCGCCTCTCGGCACTGCCAGCAAAGGCTCATCTGGATTAACTGAATCCTCACCCTCGTTAGAGGAGACCGAAGGGATTTTGTCTCTTCCTGCGGACTTGGAGGAAGGCATCCTAAAATTTCCACACATATCAAAGTCGCAGTGGAAGGTGTTGGTTGCCACATAAAACTGGGCATACGAGTGGAGGATGTGCAGCTCCGTAGAGAGTGAAATAATGGGCATGGTAAAAATTGCTTCAATGCAACCCATGATGAAGTATCGCCATCCTCTCGCTCCATCAATGAGTCCACCCCGGAACTTGAAGCTGGTAACGGCATTGCCCACATATAATTGGTCATACCCAAACTGCCTGGCAAACCGACTAGGCAGGTAGGGTTCCAAGAAGCATTGGTCTTCACTTCTGTATAGTAAATGGGAAGGTCTAATATAGACCAACCAATTAAAAGCTTCAGAAGAAAGAACGGTCTTCCTGTCGCCTGAATCCTGAAGCCTGATCCCCTGTTGATTGAGATGTACAGAGGGGACAGTACATAAAAGCTTCCAGTTGTGACTAAAATTCAGTGCCCGCCGACAGTCTAAAACTGTGGTCACATTCCAGGAGGAATTCCTGTAGTTCAGCAAGAAATTACCCCCCGAGCTACTGCCAGAGCCGGGAGACATCACCCTGGGGTTATGGAGAATTAACCATCCCATCAAATACAGGTACGGTAATTCTAGCCTGGGAAAGCTATCACGTCGAGTTTCGTCGGCAAGCAGCCCATCAGTAATGGCCTTCAGGCCAGCTTGTATACGGTACACCATGGCAGGAAGCAAACCCAGTCTTGTCCCGAACACCAGACGCACTGTAGGCCATAAGGTATTGCGGTGAATACGGTCCGTAGATGCAATACCGGGTACTACCAGTCGGCCCAACCATATAGAGAGGAAGCCAGCCAGTTGAGCTTCCTTGGACAGAGGCCTGCGGCAATGCCTCAAATAACTGTAGGCCTTACTGCCTGCAGGATATTTCCCTATCCCTTCGTCGAGAATCTGATCGGGAGCCTCAGCGTCTTCCATAAGATCATCAACTACATGAGTACTCAGCACGCTCAGAAAGCTCAGAGGCTGATCCTTGCTATCCAAGACTTTCTCTGGCTTAGCATCCCTGGCCCGGTGAAAGAAGATGTAGTACGCCCACTTATTGGTATGTGCCAAATCTGAAGGCTCATTATAAAAGACGGTACAAGCAAGGTAGTGGCACATCAGCTCCTGGTACACTGCCACTACCTGAGGGTCTGAATCTCCTAGCTCCCGGTTTGTGGGAACATACTCTTCATAGGGAGTATCCCCCATTGGTAGTCTCGAAATCTCTGCCATCTCGTGGAGGGCAAATCCCAACTCCCCCAGTGGAGTGGCGAAAGTCCCGGTGAGCGAGATATATCGCTCCATCAAAGCCAAAAATAGGCTGGGTTGAGAGGTAACCCAACACTCGTAGCATTCACAGCTTCGTACAGACCAATGCTCTCCAGCACAGTCTGAAAATGCTTCAAGGACCAGTCAGCTAAACGATCCCATCGAAGGTTTGTGGGGGTGATCCACCCATTGGTCCGAGGATTAACCTTGGGGTATACTCCTCCATACCCCATAAAATTATTGTAGAAAGTCGGTAATTGGACCGGCTGGAGCAGTAAACTGTCTTAACTCGGGACACTGCCCGGATACAATCCCCTGAACGGCATCACAGAGCCGGAAGGGCGGCTGACAAATGACCCTTGGCCAGATCATGTCTGATAGAAGATCTTTCCCGGTCGGCCGTGAAGATTGGGAGTCAGCACCCACGACATCCTCCTAGGATGTGTGGCATGGAAGAATGCCGAGATAGGGTAGTCTCTCAGCATCTTGGGCAAATACATGACTAAGCCCCCGACAGGAAAAACCTAGAGTTCTTTCTTGGGCTTCGTCTGTGACTGCTTGTCAATCATGTCCCCGAAGAGAAAAGCCAGTTTTATATATTGGACCCCGTCTATGGACGTCAGAGGCTCTCCGTTGATCATATTCAACAGCATTAGCTCTCCTTGGGACGATATCAGGATTCCCATTCCTTCAGGAACTGGGGTCCGGAGATAGGAAATGTCACGTGGGACAAATCATTTAGGTAGTTGGAATGCAGCATCCCGGCAGCAGAACCCATCACCTCGGCCAGTGAAGACATATGCAAGTTAACTGCAAAGTGCAAGAAAAATACGTCAGTTTCTATACTAGACATTACAATCTTGCAGCATATGCCAAGAGTCAACAGTCTGTGCTTTACGCCAAGGCTGTAAAAACTTGATCTTTTATGCTAGAATCTTATTCCAAGGCGTAAAAATTCATGATTGACAGTATACACAAAAAATCTGACAGTCTGTGCTTTACGCCAAAGACTGCCAAAATTTGAATTATTACGCCGGAATTCCCATCCAAAAGCGTAAAACTCAAATTTTATAGTATACGTCAACTTCCGACAGTCAAAGCTTTTACGCCCGACTGCGGAAATATGGAGTTTTTACGCTGACACATTAGAAACGTAGGCGTAAAAGATAAAACATCTCTGTGCATCATCTTCCTCGAAGAGGCTATCAGCACAGAAGATGACCTAGGGCGTTCACGTACAACGTGTGCGAAGGATTTTCTTCGTTCGTTTCGTCCAAAAAGCTTTACCTTTAACTCCGGGTGCATAGCTCGTCGGCGGGATACTTCGTTCAGAATGAAGCTCGCCTTGCCCGACGGACGTCGCTCTTGCTTGGGCAGAGGAGCGAGAAGAAGAGTCGGCCTTCTTTTACTTAGAAGAGATCAGTTTCGGGGCCATTGCTGAAAACTTTGAATGCTCAAAGAGGAAACGAAGGAAAGAACTCGAAGAGTCGAAGGCTTTCTTTTGCAAAAGACAGATGAAAAGTTTTTCTCTGAAAACCTTGGGATATATATAGAGTTCGTATGAACTCCTCAAATTCCAAACCAAATCCGACAATTAATATTCGGTCATGATTGGGGACTACGTTAGCCTATTACTCAGGGGAGGCGGACAGTCAGCGAATCCGAAAAGTTTTCGTGCAAAGCAGATTCGTGGTTCTACGCCAAGGAGCTTTTTACGCTCGGCAGCTACAAATCTACGATTTTACGCTCAGAGACTATAAGTTTATAGTTTTATGCCCAAATGTTTTTATGCTCGGTAGCTTTTACGCTCGAGAGGCTATAAACCTACGACTTCACGCTCAGGAGCTACAAGTCTATGATTTCGCGCTCGGTGGCTTTTACGCTTAGAGGCAACAGATCCACAACTTCATGCTCGGAAGATTTTCCTTTCAGAGGCTACAAATCTACAGGTTCTACGCCAAGGAGCTTTTTACGCTCGGCAGCTACAAATCTACGGTTTTACGCTTAGAGACTATAAGTTTATGGTTTTACGCCCGGATGCTTTTATGCTCGGTAGCTTTTACGCTCGAGAGGCTATAAACCTACGACACACTCAGGAGCTACAAATCAATGATTTCACGCTCGGCGGCTTTTACGCTCGAGAGGCTACGAACTCAGAATTTTATGCTTATCCACATTTACAGATCTATATACAGGCCAGAGCATGCGTATATATATGGATAGATCCCAAGGCGGTCAATTGCAAGGGTTCACGCAGAGGATACTCCTTCTTGGCCCCAAAAATACTCCAAGTTCCCGAAGCCTACGGAGTTCAACTTTAAAAATTACTCTTCTTCTTGGGTCGATTAGAAGTTCATCCGGAATCCACTCTGAATAGTTCCTCCACAGTTCAAGATGGCGACCCAGTTTAACAGCCGTTTCTCGCCCTATTTTTCAAGGGATTTTCGAAAAATCATTCTTGAGGATGATGGTCTGAACGAAAATAATTCTTATCAGAAGTGACGGTTCAGAATTCTACGCGGCTCCACCATTCCTAAACAGCAGGACAGTTCGAATACTTGACTTAAATCCTAAAGCGGCTTTCTGCGCATCCTTAGTTATGCGTAAAAGACAGGACGGGACCTAATGCTCTTTCTATCAGAGTCGGCGTAAAGTTATCAGACGTGTCGAAGCTACACATATTCAGACTTTATCACAGCAAAATATATGGCGAGATAATCATATGCACAAAAGAAGACAATTTTATTAAATCATGATTACATATAAGGGAAATCCGGTCTACAAAGGGTTTTTCTTTATTTTCATGATTACATATGATGGAAATCCCATGTACAAAGGATCTCCTCATATTCATCGGAAGGCCACCCCCAGAACCTGTTCTGCCAGGTTCTCGTATTGGTGGAGATCTTCTTCCATCTTCTTCAGCAGTTAGTCGATTTCTGCGATCGATTAATAAAAAAATGATAAATGGCGGGAGGATACATAACTGGGCCTGTATAAAGAGCCTATCCTCCATACGCCATGACAGATTAAGTTGAGGTATTTAACCCAACTCAATCCTGGACGACAGTTACAGTTTGTCTGCTCTCGTCCACGAAAGTAACAGGAGAAAATACAGCTTGCAAGCTGTGTGGTCCAATACGACCCTTCATCTCTCCTGGATGAATCGCCATATGAAGTTGCTGATTATCCCGAGCAAAGGAAGCTATGATATCCTTCTATGATCCATCGTTGCAGAGGACATTTGCTCGAAGACACCTTCTTTTTTGGCTCCTTACATGCTGGAAGAACATGGGCTTCTCCTTCCTCAAGTCGACCCGACGAACTCCGACGATCATCTCTGTGTGGTAAAGGAAATATGGGAAGAACAGGTTAACTCTTCAGCCTTTTTATAGGCAAAAGATAACACACCGAATCCCAACAATCCCCAATAATCCACCATGAAATTAGCCTTGAAGAACGAGTCATACTTGACTATTTCATGCTTCATTCAAAGCGTTTCAAATTACGAGGAATTTAAAAGCTTTGAAGGGGGTCTTGTAGAAGCATGAAAAATACGCTGAATAGCTATACGCAGCATTTTAATGCTGGGAAGCGTAAAATATGGCTTCGAAGCCATCGGCGTACAATAGAGCTTTTCTGCTAAGTACAGCGTAAAATATAAGCTCGAGGACTATCCGCGTAAATGCAGTACGTCCAGGCCGCTTCAGCGTAAAAATGGTGCTATATCGCCTTTATGGCGTAAAACTCATCCGCTCTTAATGCAGCATTGAAGTGTACGAGGAACGCTTTATATTCCTCGAAATGAACCTGTCAAATCATGCAGTGAACCTGACGTCTGACTCCTGACAAAGAGTACTGCACGACTATCCAGACGACGGCCGTAATTATGGCGTGGCACAGCGACCCAAACTGTCGTTTAGTGACATTTTCTCGGCGTAAACCGCTTTTACGCATACAAGGGAATACGCTGCCTAGTTTTATACAGGCAGATGTGAGCTTTCTACGCTCCACAGAAGACAAATAGGCTGCCACGTCAAAAGCTTCTCTTCGTACAGGGCTCAAGACATGTCTCTGCATTTAATGCGCAGAATAATGGCAGATCCTCGAGATACGTGTCTGCATTTAATGTACAAAATGGTGGCAGATCTTTGAGACACGCCTCTGTATTTAATACGCAGGATATGGGCAGATCTCTGCATTTAATGCAAGAGATTTGATTATATCTCCAAAAGCCATAATTTCGGCTAAAACGTCCACATCATCACTTTTGCACGTTACGCCATCAGGCTATTTTTAGCTAAGGAACATGCTGTACACTATCTCCTTGAAATATGCCAACTCAGGCCACGTTTGTATTTGTGCGTATTGAAGCTATTTCGGTCCAGAATTTGCTCAAAGCCTCAGTCAAGGGAGGGGGATCAGCTATCTTCTATGCCCACTCGGCTTCTACACCCACTCGGCTTCTACGTCCACTCCGCTTCTATGCCTGCTCGGCTTCTACGCCGGTTTGACAATACTTTAGCTTCTATGCCATGGTGACAGTTATTGGCTTCTACGCCAACCTTTTCTACGCGAGGGATAACTGCCTACGTGGCTTTTTATGCCGTGATCTTCATAGCAGTTATATGCATCGTCTCTTGATGGGACACGCGTCACACGCGCATATAGAAGATCATTTATACGTAGGTAACGGTTATTGTAACCTTCAACGTAAAAAGTGCCATACTCTCCACTGCTCGGCTTCTACGCCGACTGGACGGTTACTGTCACTAAAACTCTATAAATAGAGACCTCTTTCCACAGAGATCCAAGGTCAAAAAATTGAAGAAAAGAGAAGAACTAAGAGTCGAAGAGTCTTTGAGAGAGAAGAATCCAGAGCTCAGACAAGGATTAGTGATCGACGACTTTGGCATCGAGCATCCACTCTCTTTTGCAACCTTCGAAGCGATTCCTTCTGTCTTCTACGGCACTTCTTCATCATCGTGTGGTCCAAGGGACAAAGTGATCAACTACAGATCAGACTCCTATAGCAATATTTACCCAGATTAAAATTTGTACTTGACATCCTCGTATAGGATTAATTGTACTGCTTGTTTGTAAACCAAAGAGCGGGTTTCGTATAAACCTCATCTTATCTTCTTTCGTTTATCACCATAAACAAACACTTGTGCCCCGTCAATGGGCACACCTCCAAAAATCGGAGTTGGTGAAGGAGGAAGGTTGTCCGTTACAGCTGCGGCAATCCTCTGAATAGGTGGGGGAGGAGGACCCCCGAAAAGTGCAGATACTCCCACATGCATCGGAGATGTAGGAGGAACTACGGATGTCTGTCCATCAGGTGGAGAGGTGGCAGACCCCTCTAAAGCTGGTGCTCCCACTCTCATAGATCGTGTCTTCGGCAACATCCTGAAGACAGATCCAAAAGAATCAATTAAGGCAATAAATGAGATATCATCAAGGAAGGACAGTAAAGTTCTAAAGAAGCAACATTCAGAAGGAATAAGGATAACAAGATAAATAGATTGGAAATATTCCTAGTTGTGATTGCATAGGTCAATGATGCATCCAAGGTTTGATATCTCTATCCCTTTAGGTACCACAGTTTCTATTACTAGCACACCCACTGCTAACTCTCTTACCTACCGCAACTGGTTATACTAGTTGTTCTCATCACTCATTGGCACACCAAGTGCAACACACCATACTAAGTACTACTCTCTCTAATACAACTCTAGATGGACACCTAAGTCTGTTTGCAGTGCCATCTCAATCATGCCCAAGTCAACAGATCCTTACGTATGCACTTCATCCACTCATTTACTAATATATATTTCTTATCCACCATAAAAATTTAATCCTCCAAATAAAATCATCAAAATTTTACTTCTCAAACGATTTAGAATAAAATGCATATACTTCCTCAAAAATCAAATACTCAATATCGAAATAAAATTTTAATCACTTCTAAAATCTTTATAGCTTTGACTATGTTTATTGAATCAAATTGAATCCTCAAATATTTTAATAACATAAAATCTCAACTCCTTAAAATTTTTAAAAATTATAATTCATTTACACTCTTCAAACGATAAAATTAAATCCACAAGTATATATATAAATACTCACAGTCTCTAATACTCAAGGTGCACACTAATATACCAATTATTTACAACCTCAACTGTGTACGAAAATTTTAATGCCCGAATTATTTGTACTATTACTTCCAAATGATCAAAGTTATCATCACACGTGCTTTCTCCAATGATTACTTGCACTTTCTATAACACCCATGTTTCACTTTACTCTCATGGAAAAGTATATGGTTCCTCATCTCAATTGAAGTATATGTATTTCCTTTTAATCTTTTACAGCCTGTTAAACTAATCTGTGATACGCTTCACCACTTTTATTACTAATCCTGATATTTCTCTACTCATGATATCTCATTAAAACCCTTTATGCATATACATTTCTTTACCTTTAACACACCCGGTATCAATTATCAAATTGAACATCATGCTCCATTAATCCTTAACACAATTCATTGATACTTAATTATTTACATAGATCATCCAATTATATAATCATGATTATCCAGGACGGGTATGCTGGCCCTGATACTAACTCTTGGAACCATCACTGATACTCTTTTCTCCTTCTATCTATAGTGCCAATACTAACTATAATAATTTCTATCATAGAACTATTGCTACAAGGTACTATGTTATGGGTGTCTCTAGATTAATGCCTACTGCTCACTTGTCCAACTAAGAAATACTTGCAACGAACAGGTCACACTCAATCAACACTAATACAAGATACAGATATAATTATAAGTCACTAATTATCATACTTAACAAGGAATCCTCAAAGAATAGAAGCTCAAAAAGTAACTGGATTGAGGACTGAAGGTATTTCTACTGCTAGTAAAGAAAAGAAGCGATGGAACAAGTCCTGTAATAAAGAAAAATAAGTATTGAGATGAGACTTTAAGAACCAATTTAAGATACAACCTGATAATCATACACGTTTGTCCGAAATCATGACACTCAGAATCCTCACCACGCTAGTAAGCATAGGTGCGATAACGACAGGTTCCGTAACTAAGGTATGCAACTCTATAATCATGTCATCTAGAATCCTTGCCACGCCAACCAGTATGGCTACGAGAGACTCTAAGTTTCATAACTACAATATGTACATCCAAGTCAGGTTCCTACGTTCTCGTCATGACAGCTAATATGGCTGCGATAAACTCTCGATTCCATAAACAAAGTAGACGTTTTACCTTTCTCACTGTCCTCATCAACATATGTCATCAGATGATACCGTAAATTTTAGCTCATAAAATTCATCTTGATATAAAATTAACTCAATAATGATACCAAGAATTAAATTTAACAACTGGTCAACAAGAATCAAACTCAATATCAACGAGTGAGGACGGACAGAAACAAGGGCGAAGGATTAAAATTAGAAATTGTAATAAGATTCTTAAGGGGTCGTCCCAGAAAGCTCTCAAGAATTTTGTGATTAAGTATCCTCTCTCATCCTAGTATCCTGTTTCCTATATTCTATAGCAGGCACACAGTAGTACAACTATGACGTCGCACTACCACGATATTGCATAACTTGCGAAGTCTGACCTGCGTGGGCCACTACTAAAAATGTGTCACGACCCGCACCGGTATAGGGGCACGAGAGCGTGGGTACGTCCAGCCTACACCGCAGCATCGACCGTAGAATATTGTCTAGGTCATGATATTATCTAATCAATCTCACATGGATATCCAACTCCATAAGTAGACACGGATAATCACAATATAATATGAACAACATACTCAATCACATAACTACAGCACGACAAGATCTCGAAGAAACAAGTAAGATGCAGTACAAGCCTAAAATAGAAATAATCTAACTCAATAATATAATCCAAGTCTCAAGGAGTATGCCGGAGACAAATCCGGTAACAAAAATAATCTGCTAAAAGAACTAACTAGATAAATATTTATTCCGGCTAAACCTCCCGGAATCACAACTGAACTACCAAGTCCAAGCCTGCAGCTACTCACCCTGTAGTCCATAAATGTCGGACACCAGTCCTCTAAGGCATAGTCTGGAAAAATATTTTCCAGTCAGAAAGGAGCAAAGTACATCTTAAATAACATTTCTATTTAATTGATAAGGGCTATAAAACAATAAACAGATAATGCTATATACTGAGAGAAGACAGTAAATAAATGCAATGGCAAAATAAAGAGATAGGCAATGTAAAGAGACAGGCAATATAGAAAATAGAAAATAGTTAGTGCATATATAAAACGAAGAGAACGAGGTACAATATCATATACAAGTGATGTGGTATATGATCTAAAATAGAGAACTGTAACTATTCTAAGTGTTTGAAATATCAGTCTATCATGTGATCGGCTTGGGACAAGATCAGGTTGGTTACATATGATTAGCTATGATTCATGTAAGGTCAGGCTAACCATTTGGTTAGCTATGATGCTAGTAGTGGTCAGGCTAATCATATATAACAGCTATGAGGCATGTAATGGTCAGGCCGCACCCGCCGTGAGATGTGGGGTGAGCTATGATGCATGTAGAGTTGGGTATGATCACATAATCTACTAATATTTTTCCTGCCCCCAACTAGTACAGTGGATCCAATCACGACACGTCATGATACACGAGCAATATCCAATATATCATGTACAAGGTCTAAATATCAATATCATGTACAATATCAATACGATAATCAATGTAACATCTCATGACTGCAGATCCAATCTATATACTAGTCTGTGTAGCACAGTGTCAAGAATCAGATGTAATATTTCTAGATACTGAATTTATAGATATAATCAAATAATTAGAAATTATCAGAGAATGTACTCGCCTTGGGTCCTTAGCTGGTAATACCAATGTCCTGTTCTAGTGTATCACCTGGATGATCCAACAGTCCTATAGACATAACATAAATATAATATTTGCATCAGACATTACACTAGCACTCAAAAAATGCACAGAACTCAGGGCCACGCTAGGTATGACACTGGTCAACTAGGGTCGAGTGTGCGCCAAATTACACGGTGTCGTTTCTGCAAATACTGTGTAAGGCAGACAGTCAAAGATACCGATCTCGCCAGTACGCCAGTGTACATGGCAGTCTGCTAACAGTTCGCAGGGTCACAAGGTCGTGTGTAGTTACGGGGTATCCGTATTTACACTCGGGTTACCTAGTAGAGGTATATATTTAAATATACATAGTACACTCATAATATATTACCAATTAAATACATACATAATATATATATACACTTAATGAATTTACACTATTACATATATGTACACATATACATAGTAATCAAATTATACTATGTACATATATACATATATTAAAGAGGGTACCTAGGGATGCACGTACAATACGTACACATATGTATATATATACCAGTTCGAGAAATATATATATATATATATATATATATATAAATTACATATACTATATACTTGTATACAAGTACATATATATATACCAATACAAATATATATATGATACATATATGTACATACCAAAATACATACTAACATATATTATGAGTACGTATAAACTTATATATATGTTGAATACATATATACTAATAGGGAATACACTATATGTTAATACATACATATATATATGAATACATAAATACTAATACATGCATATATACGTACACTCATACACGTATACGCGTACGTGTACGCGAGGGGGAGGACCGTACCTGCGCGCGTCTACGACGACGACGACGACGAGGAGCTGGTGGTCCTGGTAGTGATAGTTGATGATGATGGTGGTGGTGGATGGATCAGCTGGCCCGGGCCGGAGGGCAGGGAGTTGGCCGCCGGGTCGAAGAGCTTCAGGCGGGTCGAGGTGGTGGAGTGAGGCTGATGCAGGGTGGCCGGAGTACAGGCAGCAGGTGGAGGGAGCAGTGGAAGGTGGTCGGAGTCGCTGTGGACGCTCGGGACTGGGAGGGAAACTCGCCGGGTCAGCAGCTCGGTTGGGGAGACGGCGGTGGTGATGATCGCCGTGGTCGGAGAGGAGAGGCCGAGTGCAGATCAGAAGGAGCTCCGGTCAGGATCTGTCGTGGTCGAACTCATCGACCATACGGAGGAGAAACGGGCGAGGTAGCCGGGGAAGGAGGCTGCGGCTTGTTGGGGTTGTGGGAGTGGCCGGCTCGTGCAATGGAGGAGGCCGGCTCGTGCATTGGAGGAGGCCGGCTCGTTGGAGCAGTGGCCGGGGTCCGGCCGTTTGGCTCAGTTTAATTTCCCTCTTTTTCCCTTTTTAAAAGAGAAGAAGAAGAAGAAGAAGAAGAAATAAAAAAAGAAGGAATATAAAAAGCTACGGATGAGTGAGGGGAGGAGATGGGGGCTTTCCTAGGTTTGGGGATTAGGTCCTGGTTGGGAAGAGTGTGTAAAGTGACATTAAATAGGAAAGGGTGTGTAGGAATGAATGGTGATGATGCTTCCATTTTGAATGGGTGGTCAGGATTTGACATGAAGAATTACTCATGCAAGGGTGAGGGTTGGGTTGACTAGTCAATATTAGGGCTCTCCATTTGGTTTGAAGCAATGGGGTGTTGACACCTAATACAACATTTACAAATTAGTCCCCTTAAATTTGGGTATTTGCACAAACACATGAAATGATAAAAAATTGGTGGGCGATTTGGTATTTGGTGTTTTGTAGGGTGAGGGGGTGTTGTATGTTTTGTATGGACTTAATTAATGGGGTATTTGGATTAAATTGGGATTAAATAGGATTAGTCAAAGTTGGTATCCCCAATTTAATTAGAAATATTGCAAACGGTGTTCTCAAATTAATTAGGAGTACATAGGGCCAAAATTAGGTTGGGACACAAATATCATTAGTGAAGAAGATTCAGAACAGAATATTACCTAAATTGGGTTGTACGAAAAATGGGTCGAGATTGCCTCCAATTTCGATTGGAACGCATAACGATACAAAATTAGAATTTATTTAAAAATTAAATAAACGTCCGCGACGAATATTGTGCGGCTAAAATGAAGCACAAGAGAGCATAATTATGAGTTACAAAAAGGTCAAAATGGAAGACGGGCACGTCTAGGGCAAGGTTGTAAATTTTGTTGGAAGGCAAAAGCTAGGGTAGGGCTCCAAATATCAAAGCAACGGTAAGGCGCAACAATTAAATAAAATTATGGTATTTAATTCCAACATCAATAATTAAATTATAAATAACACAAATTAAATTCATAACCCTACATTTCGGTCAGGTGTTCATCTAGTGGGCTTCTAGGTCAAGACTACTAGCTCAACATTAAGAACACAGTATATAATATATAATATATTTAAATACACATCTCATACAATTATTTAAATTAAATACACATATCAAAAAATCATTTAATAGAACTACCATAATATTAATAATATATAAAAAGTCGAAAATACCCCTATTTTTAGAATGTGGCAGTGACAACTACCCCCAACATGAGCTACCACTGAAGCATCTGCTTGGTGTACATACTGTGCAGGGTGTATGCTGACTCGAGCCACCCCTAGTTGCTGACTACTTTAAGGCAGTGCAAAATCTATAACACACACTCCTCTACACTATTGCACCCCACCCAATCAACCCACTCTACCCCACTCCCTCTAGAACACTCTCTCACAACCACTGATGCCTCACAAAGCCACGCACACACACACACACACACACACACACACATATATATATATATATATATATATATATATATATATATATATATATATATATATATATATATATATATACTTAATGCAATGATATTCCCTCTTACTACTCACACACACAACAATGGAAAATTTACAAACACCTATGGTGCACCACACAAGTATCCCAGTAGATCTATGATACCAATGTTATACACTCAAGACACACCCTTCTAATCATCACTAAATACTACCAAACCTATGAGAACACATCCAATATAGTCAATAAAATATAATTAGCATAATTACTAGCTACTACAAAGTGATATGAAGAGATTGACATATGTATCACAAGTGTACAAAAAAAAATACCCAAATATTACTCTGTATCATGGCGTATCATAATACGGCCTACTCATATTGAATTATGGACATATAAACCCTCTTAAATCATGAACATCACTCTAAAATCACTAAGAAAGCATTCCTACAACTACCTAGTAGTCCAAAGTTAGATTTTTCCCAATTTGGCCATAAAAGTCAATGTAACTTTCACAATAGGCATCATATGAACCTAGTTCTTCCTCCTATGGGTAGTCTTTAGCCAAGGGAAGGCCCTTATAGGTATAATACACTAATTAGAATATAAATTACTAGGGGAATAGGGATTTTATGTATTGGAAGATGGATTTCTAATGTATCACACCAGAATGACACAATAAAATGGATAGACACCTCCTTCTAGCTACCTCCAAACCAAAGCGCCTTCTTTTCTCTTCCAAGTACCTTAGGTTGGATTTGGAATAAAGAAATAAGAGTATATTTGGTAGGGAATGGAATGGGTTTGTTGTGGATTTAGGGGAAATGGAGATGTGAAAATAAATGAGGTGATAATGATGAGGAGAAAGACTCTTCCCCTAGATATTAGGGCCGGCCACTCCCTTATCCCTATGGCAATATAAAAGGTCCAATATGCCCCTCATTAATGTCATAAAATTTTAATTAATTAAGAGAGTTAACTAAAGGGGAGGTTCTAATCTTTAATGACATGGATATTCTTTTCATCCTCTCTAATTAATGAGTAAACCAATGACTAACCTAATTCGTTGACCTAATGGGTCAAGTCTAGTCTATTTGGGTCTACTTGGGCTCACTGGCACAAGTCTAAACAATTGGCTACACTAAACATTAACTATATTAACAATATAAAATATATATAAATTATTATTAACTATACCAATAATATAAAATGACTAAAATAACCCTAGTATGGAAAAGTGGTAGCTACACCCGCGTTCACCCATGACCTCTCCCTCCCCTTATATATATATATATATATATATATATATATATATATATATATATATATATATATATATATAGGTTTATATGACTAAAACCATAAACCTAGCCTTCCTTAGCGACCCACGGTCGTCCCTTGCCGCCAATACTCGCCAGCGACCGCCGCCAATGTGCCGTCCGACCGTCGAAGAATTCATGGACGCGGTGCGCAAAATAGCATAGCAGCAGCCACTGTAATCATCCGACTTCGTCTCCCTCATTCTCCTCAACCACTCGACCATTTTTCAAATCGTCTTCTCAGGTACGATTAAAACATAACCTCCTTCAAACACATTAGTACTTTTAATTGAATAGAATTAAAAATGAGTTAAAAATTAAGATCAAAAGCAAGATAAATGTTGGTTTAATATACACAGAAAATAGTCCACGATACCAACTTTAAGGACCTATAACTTTCTCCATAGTTGGAGAAACACCAAACCAATTTCACCAATATGTAGACCACCTAACCACCTTCAAACCCATCAATTAGTTTAATTTGATTTCCACTATTAAAAGTTAGGTTGAATTTCAAGAAAAATAATTTTCTAAAAACTTGAAAATTATCAATACGAGGTCCATCCCGCCAAACTAGACTACCTTGTCACATACCCGTTGCACCAAAAGGCGCATATAGTATTTTCTAACGTGTGGGCTTTTGTGACACTTGATTCGACGTGTGTGCATACCGAAATCAATCCGTATTAGTCAAAATTATCATGTATCGATGTTTTACAAATTATCTTATTAGTTTGTGTACGCTCTTCGGATCGAATTAAAACTTCGCAGCGTTTGACATGTCCCGTGGCCCAATTTTTGTTCGATTTTGAGTTAGTCGACGAATCGCCTTTTCACATACCCCATGATTCAACTTGATGAGCAATTTTGTGATCGGCTCAATGGATTCCAAAACTGGATATACCTTTGAGTTTTTATCGTCGATTATGATTAGTTTGACCTATAATATGTCCAATTTAGAGAACTTTAGCTTTGGCACACTTTTCAGTATAGTGGACCATATGTGGACTTCGATGTGTCCAAATTAGACAAATGAGTAGTATTTTTTGACTATCTTGCTTATTTCGAAAATGTTGGTGATGACTGTTATAGTATCCGGAGATATTTGTTCAGCTTTCATATTTTCTGGTTTGTTGTGCCTGTTATCTTGCGTATTTCGGTACTAAATAACTACCAGGCATGTATACCTTGTCATGATTGCTACTTATTTACATTCAGTTATGCATATTTTATTTCTGTCATTTATTTTCTTATTTATTTATATCATTAAACTTTGCGTCAAGGAAGACTTGGGTGCGATGACAAGATGCGTCATTTATTTAACTTTTATTTTTACTACGCATGTCGACCTATAGTTAAGAGACCACCATATGATTTTGAGGAATCATTATATTTCATCTAGCTATAAAACATGTGTTTCATGAGTGTGAGTCTCATGTAGATCATAGACTTGCGTATTGACTGTTCATTAGTACGTATGTGACGTGTGATAGGAAATAACTCCTAAAATAGATATGCTAGAAGACTTAGCTTTTACTAGAGGTATTTGTGTGTTATGAGTATGACACGATTAGTAGCATTGGGTGGAAAGAACAATAAAAAGACGTATGTGACTCCTTTATACTTTTCCTTATTTACCCGTAAGCTCCGTTGGAGAGATGGGGTGTTATGACCCTATACTGACTGTAGGTCGATGATGATAGAAAGACGTTATGTCCGTGGCACCTGGTTCTCCGAAAGAACTACGCCAATCTCATATTTTAGCCAGATAGTCCATACGCAGGAAAGTTGTTCTCAAAAGTATATTTTACCTAGAATGGTTAGGAACATTGTTGGATGTTTATTGCAGTTATATTCAAGGCATACTTTTATTGTATCTTGTTACGTCCCTCTGATGACCTAGATCCGGATATTTCCCCTGGTGTATATGATCAGGACTATTCGTAGGAGTATGAATCCAGACTTGCTACTTCATTCTCTATCTTTTGTTTATTTATTTTAGTAGTTGGATTATGTTTTCTTATTCTAGTTTTGTAGTATATTTGTCTCCACCCGACTATTAGATCTTTTCGACTATTTCGTATTTTATTCTTTGACACATTTGATTATTTATTTCTATTTGGTTATGTGGATCAGATTAGTTGTACCCATTGACTTTATTTATTAAGATATGTATTATACAATGTACATGTGTATTCGAGGGTTCCATATATTGGAGTATCCTTCGTATACATATGGCTGGCATGCCTGCGATACCTGGTCCTACGTATTTGAGACTGGGGCATGACATATTGTTGTGGTGGCCATGCAGGTCGAGAGTATATTGTTTCGGTTATGTTACTATACCAAGCAAGCCTACAACTAGGATTAGAGTATAGGGTCTCCTCTACATATTTGACTTTCTTCCTTGAATTCTATTCTAAAAAATTTTGAACTCAATTATTTCCTTTAGCCTTCAAAAATTCTATTTACTTCTTCCCCTTGATGTCACTATCATTAATTCTTACCTCTTCCTATTTTGGAGGGAGGAATGCACTTCATTAATGGATTCTTGAGTAGCATTCCCTGTCAGAATATAGAAATCCCTTATTGTTAGAAGGTCTTATAAGATAACTAAGATAACATTGCCACCTAAGAAAATAAACTGAAGAATATAGACACATAAAAAAGGTTAGTAAACAGAATGAACCTTAGCATATAGAACATTTAAACTAATTATCCCTTACCATTTGCTTCATTTAAGTATGACTTGTGAGTAATATAGATACTACTATGTTTAGTTAAAAATTTGGCCATATTGTTGATCCTAGTATTGAGGAACCAATAGGAATTCGGGTTGGATATTAGGGTTGAACATAACTTCCATAGTGAAATAATATAGAAGTTAAAAGGGATTATAAATTTAGATTCATATCTTAATAGTTAGCAGAATATTATCTTAAGAAACCAACATGAAGAGACATACACCTCCAACCTAGCAGATCGCCTAGAGCCCGCTTGATTTTGTATTCGTAAGTTTTAGTTAGTCAACGAATAAGGTATGCCCTCTTATCCTGCATTACTTATCAATTCTTTATCACATATTCATTGGAATTGCTTTAACCCTTCAACCTTGTAAATGACATGAACATTCCAACCCAAGAAACTACCATACCCTAGTGAAACTCACCTCCTCTTAGGAAACCGCATGATCATCTGACTATCTATGAGTTACTTACCCTTTTCCCCCAATCATAGAGCCATTGTTATTGCTCTCTAATCATTTGGACTTTATGAATGATTAGGATCCTATCCAAGATTATACTTGACCTCGAAAACGATATAGCATATCACCTCCTCTTATAAAACCATGTTATCATCAAGATTCTCTATTTACTTTTACGTCTTATTTTTTTGCAACCTTAATTTTGATGCTTGTTATTTTGTGCGATGAAAAAAAAAATTATCGTTCAAATCGTGCCATGTTCACTCAATCCAATACTATTTGAATATTTTTTTTTCCAAATTATTTAATTTCCCTCCTCGAAGTTTAGTTATTATTCTCCTACATGACTCTCGTATTCTCGTTCTATAACCGTTGACCTTAAACGATGATGGAAATTGGATCGTGCCATCTTACCCTTCTAATTGTAGGCCAAGTAATTTCTTTCATTATGAAAGTGATTATAGTTTGTTAGTTTTAAATTATGATTTTGCTGATTAGTTGTTAGAACTTTATAGGTTGAGTTATTCATTTAGGTCAGATTATGATTTTGTAATTATCCTTTAGCTTCAAATCATGTAACCCTTATCTATATATCTCAATATAGACTATATACTCTCTCACGTTGAGAGCCAGAAACCTCTTCATTCTTAATATTAATACATTTTGTTCTATAAGCACTGCTTATAATTAAGACTTAAGGATGACCATTACCTCAAAAAGTTTTACAATGCACCGGGATACCCTAATATTATCAAGATCTTTTTCTTGTATACCTTAACAAGATTTTATATTTTATTTACAAGAATAAGGCTATTAATTTGAAGAGTATTATTTTCAGAATTTATTCTATGTAATCTTAATAAGACGATTGCAATAGTAGCTGAATTTTATAAGTTGGGTAGCGTGTCTTACATCATAGAATCACATAGTCGTTAAAATACACTAATGAGGTATAATTGAACGATATCTGAATATATGCAAGCGTAAGGAGATAGTGTTTCCCCGACTGCAGAATTCTAGCATTTCGAACCCTAATTGGTCAACCATAGACTTAGACAAGAAGTTAGTATGGCAACCGTAGAGGCACAAACACCAGACTAGTCTTAGATTCTTGATGAACTTGAAATATTTGTACCTTCATTAATGATAATCCCACGTACTTATATTTTTGGACTATCTCGACTTATGATGATGTTATACCCTAGTATTGCAAGCTTATTCTTTTATCGATCTTGTTCATGATATATGTGTTATTGGGGGACCACACTAATATATTTGTCTAATTAGAATCGGTGTATTATAGTATGATCAACCTTGGTGCGCTTGGTTCGCTCTTCGTATAACTATTTTATGTGGATTGAGATATAGTTGACTTAGCATATTAGACGGGTATACTTGCCCTCTAGACAGGTGAGCATAACGTAACGGTTATGTAATTGTACTGATATACGAGCCTGCGAATAGGAATAGGTAAAAATATGATCTCAATTCGCAACTACCTTGACAACTCGTATTTGAATTCTTCAATCGCCTTTGAACCCCGTATTTGTATTCGATGACATATTTATTAAACTAATTTTTATTTTATTTTTCATCTTTCGCTATTTTGAAAAGACAAACTCTCATGCTTGAGGAAAGTTAGACATATGGTTAGTACTAGGTATATGTCACATAGGTCAATTACATCGTTAGGTGGATTACTTTGGCAACTAAGGATGTAATAAAGGAATTTAATTTTGTTATGAACACATTAACTTATCTATGATTAAGTAACATAATTAAATGATTTAAGAAAAAAAAATTCCCTTAAGAATATAGTCTTAGGTGACAGACCAATAAATTCTAAGTTGGGTATAAGTTGCATTGCCAACTTGAACGAAAATTTTATATGAGTGCAAATCTTAGATTGTGGTTAGGAATATAATAAAGTAAGATAAAATTGAGAGATTTGAGTCATTTTAATTTCAAATTTTTTTTAGAAGAATTAGGGTAAAGTGCAAGAACCTCCTCCTTAGAATTGCGATTTTGCAATTAAAACCCCTGGATGGAAAAAAAACCTCGTATTTTATATTTGGTGCATTTTGCACCCAATTTAATTTTTTGTCATTGACGGACGTCAAATTTGACGTGAAATGACTATTATACCCATCCCTAATCCTAATCCTAATCCTAATCTTAACCCTCTCTTCCCCCTCCATCACAGAACCTCCCCCTTCCCCCTAACCCTCATCCTCCTACTCCATCTCCTCCCTTCTCCTCCTCCTCCTCCTCCCCGTCCCCGTACCCCCTTCCCCTTCTCCCCGTACCTCACCCCTCTCCTCCCTGCGCCCCCACCGGGCCACCACCTCCTCCTCGTGCCCACTCGCCACCCACCTCTCCTTCCCGTACTTTACCTCCCTTCTCGCCCGCCTCTACTCGGCCCCCCTCCTCCTCGTGCCCCCACCCACCACCCCCTCCTTCCCTAGTCCGGCTACCTGTTCCCCCACCCGCGAGCCCCCCTCCTCCCCATTCCCGGCTACATACGTCGGCACAACAGCGGCAATGAGGGAGGAGGGGAAGCGCCGAGGAGGGGGTGCGGGTGGCCGGGCGCGGGGAGAAGGGGGTGAGGTGCGGGAATGAGGGGGGCTCAGGGATGAGAGGGGGTGAGGCGCAGGGAGGAGGGGGTGGCCCGGTGGGGCGCGGGGAGGAGGAGAAGGAGGGAAGGAGGACGAGGCTGGAAGCGCGGGAAGGAGGAGGTAGAGTGGAGGAGGGAGAAGCTAGAGGGGGAGGGTGGGAGGGGGGAGGTTTTGTGATGGAGGGGGGAAGGGCAAGGGTAGTTTAGATTTTTCTTTTTTTCTTTTTTTGTAATTATATTTTTAACGAAAAATGAACGGAAGGGACTATTTCGAGCAAAAAATTTAGGGGGTCTTAATTTGCTAACGAGGCAAATTATGGGAACGATTTTTTGCACTTTGCCCAGAAGAATTATTATGATTTAATTGAGTTATAAGGAAAATAATAATGATTTAACTTTAAGGTGAAGAGTGTCGTATGGATTGAATTTTGAATTTTGATATATTGGAAAAAAAATTGAGGAAAAAATTAGATCTTTAAATTTGAATATTGATGGATTGGATTTAAAATTTTACAATTTTAGGATTTTTTTTTTAATATTAGACTTTGAGTCTTGAATCATCGATTTAATATTTTGTGAATTTAGAAATTTATGACTAGGAATTTCTTAAAATTGAAATTCAGAATCAGATTTGATTGAATAGATTTTTGGTTATTTAAACTTTAAAGGAAATTATGATTGCTTGAATCTTGATTTCAAATTTGATCCGGGCTATTTAAATTTTGAAGATGATTATATAGATTTGACTTAAATTTAAATTTTGATTATTTGAAATCTAAGAAGAGATTACGATAGGTTGAATTTAGATTTAAATATTGGTTGTTTAATTTTGAGAAGATTACGATGGATTTGATTTTATTTTATCATTTAAATTTTGGGAAGATTACGATCGACTTGACCTAGATAAAAAATTTAAGAATTTAAAATTTGACGATTTCGATGAGTACAAATGTAGGCAATAATGACTATAGAGAATTTATCAAATAGAGGGACACTCTTTATCTTGGGTTACACACTCTTCCCCTTCCATGTTCCTTCTCAATCTTGTCATGTAATAGTTGATTTTAAAATTTATTTTATTATTATTATTTATTTGAAAATACAAGTTTTACGAGAAAATAATTTTTCGAGAAAAATTTTTATTATTTCAACAATGTAATTTCTCGGGTTCCCAAAAATTTCTAATATAATAATATTATTTATTTTACAAAAATATTTTATGATTTTATTTGAAGTATTAGTTTTGTATCTTGTCATTATGGATTAAGGATTTATTGTGTAAAGAATTAATTTGGATTAGGAGATGTACTGGTTTAATTAGAACCATAATCAATTGGGACAAAAATAATTACTATAATACCCTTTTACCAACTCGAGACAAAGCTTCTTAAGGAAGCCTTGCTTGGCCGGCCAAAGTGGTGTGTGGGTTGCTTTGATTTAATTTGTTAATACATAAAGATCTTGTATGAAAGGATAATTACTTGATATATGTATGTATATATATATATATATACCACATCCCGGCCCGAAGGCCCCACACATCTCGGCCCGTAAGCCTGCACCTGCACCGCACTTGAACCGCACATGTCTACACCCATCACCAACTCGCCACTTAATTCCTCCAAAGGGAAATTAAATGGCGCCTAGGAGGCTCAAACCCGCAACCTCCTAGGTAATATACATTGGTCTTAACCACTAGGCTAGACATTATTTGATATATATATATATATATATGTGTGTGTGTGTGTGTGTGTGTGTGTGTGTGTGTGTGTGTGTGTGTGTGTGTGTGTGTGTGTGTGTGTGTGTTTCCATTCCTTTAAGCTTTTAACCTTCTTTGATTTCACCTCTTCATCCTACAAACCCTCCCCTAGCCATTCCAAACCATCTCTCCACCCCTCCATAAATTTACAAAACTATAAGAGCTAAGGCAAGTACTCCTCCTCTTTGTACTCTTTATACTCTTTGTTCAAAACTCCTTTTATTGAAATTTTTCATATTGTTTTAGTTTAATTGTATTGTTCAAAGTAAAGTATTTATTTTAGATAAATATTGAGATTAATATATGTAGTTTAGAACATGATTCTAAGAGTTTTCTTTATTAATGTGATACACCCATATAACGCTTGGACATGAAATTAGAATTAGAAAACTTAGGGCTGAATTCCTTCCCACGACGTAATATTCTTCAGAGTTGGTTTTGATCTAGCATACATGGTCAAAATTTAATTATGTCTAAAGAAAATTGTTGAAAATTATCAAATTTCCAACAGTATATGATACAATATGGTTTGAATTTATATGATTGGAGTTATGGGTCGTGCAATTGAGGTATAGAATCATGGAATTGAAATATGGAACCTATGTACACATTATTTTGTAGGCCAGATTTGACCTACTAAACTTTGTCAAAACTAGGATATGTCTGAACAAATATTGTTACAAATTCGATAAGCTTTCCAACCGTATAAGATAAGATAGTATTTTAGTGTATATAATAGGAGTTATTGGCCGTGCACCATTGACATAAAATTCTGGAATCAAAATCTGGAATATTTTATACCTCATTTCGTAGTCCAGTTTTGGCCTATTAAACGTTGTAAAAATTCGATTATGTCTAAACAGTAATCTAAGAGGATTCGATAAACTTTCCAACGTATATAATTTGATGGTATTTGGATTTATAGGAGTTATGCTATGTACAAGTTAGGGAATACATGTTAGAATTTTTGTACAATTTAGTTTTGTGCTTCTATGCATTTACTGTCTATCCTATTAACTGTGTGTGACCGGTGTAGATTTGTTCCACCGAAGGGGTTTTAAACCATGTTAATTTTATGGAGAGTTGATCCTGGTTGGTTATATTATTGTGTTTGGAGCTCGAAATACAAAGAAACTCTGTCCGATAGTCTAAAGATTTCGGAAGATAGCCTAATTTTGAAGCTTAAACACCGTGTTATCCTATAGAACCCTAAACCTAGATAACCGTATATCGAATGGAGATAGACTAACGATAATTCTAGAAATACCTAGAGGTTAACTGTCTAAATTCGGATTCGTACGGACCTAGACTTTTATATATATATATATATATATATATATATATATATATATATATATATATATAAATTATCAAATCTTGTTTTCTTTGTTCTGGAATACCCTGTTGACTGCATTATCGTATTACATGAGATCAAAATGTATAGAGAATTTATTTGGTGTTATTCCAATAGTTGGAGGATGTCACACCCCGATTTTGCCAAATCGATAATCGTCCCATGGGCGTGATGCCGTGCACGCGTAGGGCGCGCGTGCACAAGGCCTAGGCATAATGATGAGCTTTAGAACATATACAACAGAGTACGCAAATAAGATAACACACATTGAGGCATAGAAAAGTTTTCTCTTTATTGATAATAAACATCTGTTTACAGACTCTTGAGCAAAAACGATAAGGATGCCACACAGGATTACAACTTGGATACAAAATGAGATAGTCGTTCCATATATTACATCCTTTACTAGAATTCAAAACACAAAATACCTTGGGTGCGAGTCAACACCATCGTCTTGTGGCTTCCCAAAAGTGAGAGCGAGCTCTTTTCTTCTTATGTACTGGAGCTACCAAAAGTTACGTCACGAAAGCGTATTGATTTAGGAAGGGGGTTGGAGAAAGCTTCAGCTCCTCGCCGCATCGCCTTGGCTCGGGGAACCTGCTGCAACGAGGGTCAGTACTTCGAAAAGTACCGGTGAGGGCGAGCTAACCCAACTTAACCAAAATCTACAACGAGTTCATATGAGCATGCAACATTTATTATCATATGATCTATCTATCTTGCCTTAGTTCAATTCTTCGCATAAGATAAAGTAAAATAACATAACCAAATGTGCCATCGCTCGGTGACTTTACCTGTACCATCTGAGCCACCTGTACAAAACTTACCAAGACCTTCCCTGCCACGAAGACATAGTTAGTCTGCACAGTTAAATATACATAACAATCACTTGGTTGGACTTTGGATGGGTCGGCTGCCATTCCGTCTCGGGTAGCTATCCCTTAGCGGACGCACGGACCCATCCAATGCTAGGACTACACTAGCAAATTGTTCTACCAGGGGCGAAGCGGTCCCGGTGCCCCGGCGACCGTTCGTAGAACGATATCCCTTGTATACAAGTTGTCCAAGACCATACCACCGCAACCAACTAAGTTATCACTTGAAACACATATCCAAGCAAATACAAGCAAGTGAACATAGTGTATTTTTCCATAGTCTATGCTACTTGGGTAAGGATCACATTTTCCTTCCCATTTTGTACTATACCATGAACAGTTATAGATAAATGAATCTAACTACAACTTAACACAGAAATGGTTATGATACATGACGGGCATGCACGTTATAGTCTGATCGTTCAGAACAATTTCTATATGACAAGCATTATTGGTGTTTCAAGCCTACTTCTTTTCTATTTTGACTCAGTCATATGTGTTTTAGTATCATTTGATCGGGATGAACAATAAGTCAATCTATATAGAATACAAACTTGGAAGAAGGGAGCTAATCAAAATAAAGCCACTCACAAGTTAGGGAAGTGGGAGAGAAAGGAAGAACTTTAAGACTCCGCACGAGCATCGTCTACCCGATCACCTACACGCACCAACAGATGATCAATATCCCCTGCTTCGGTCTCCGAGGTTCGATATATAATTGCGAGATCCTAAGAACGAAAATAATGAAATCCATCGAAACCGTTCAAGAAAACGTAAGTCATAAAACCAACAAGAAAGCAACCAAGCGGCACGAAAATAGGCAAGAAACCAACGCAACGGAAAGGCCCCTTCCGACTCTCCGTCGAGTCCTTCCTTGAGGCACGATCCATTGAATATGGGACCTGATTCCGAAGAAACCAATCCATAACAAGGAAAGGATCTTGATTCAATCTGTCCCGTTCGGACGGTCTTAAGTGTTTCTTGGCCACGCTCCCCGAATAGGGTGAACGGGGCATTACATCATAACCATCCAAAAGAAAGTTTCGTCCCGAAACTTAGGAATAGAACCTACCCCTAAGGAATAATGAAGGAAACCTTTCCCTCATATCAGATTCGATTTCCCACGTCAATTCTTCGACCGCGTGGTTCCGCCACAGAATGCGCACTAACGATACTGTCTGATTCCGTAACTGCTTTTTCTTACGTTCCAATATCTGTACAGGTTCTTCGGCATACGAAAAGTCCGCCTGCAGATCTAACTGACCAAAGTCTACCACATGGTTTGGGTCATGCACATATTTTCTTAGCTGAGACACATGAAAAATATTGTGCACATCTGATAGGGCTGGCGGAATTGCAATTTGATAAGCAACTGAAGTGACTCGTTTGAGAATTTTGAACGGGCCAACAAATCTCGAACTCAACTTTCCTTTTATCCCGAATCTTGTAACGCCAAACATGGGCGAGACTTTTAAGAACACATGGTCCCCTTCTTGGAATTCAGGGGGCGGCGACGAACATCGGCATAGCTCTTTTGCCGACTTTGTGCTACTTTTAACCGTTCTCGAATCAGCCGAACCTTTTGTACTGTTTGTTCAACCAGTTCCGGCCCCAGGATTTGCCTTTCCCTAACTTTATCCCAGCAGATCGGTGACCTACACTTCCGCCCATACAGTGCCTCATACAGAGCCATCTGGATGCTAGACTGATAACTGTTGTTGTAAGCAAATTCGGCTAGCGGCAGGTTAACGTCCCAACTTGACTTGGAATCGATTACGCAGAGGCGCAGCATATCTTCTAGTACCTGATTCACTCGTTCTGTCTGGCCATCGGTTTGAGGATGGTAGGCTGAGCTGAATTTCAACTTTGTCCCCATCGACGACTAAAGGCTTTCCCAGAAACGTGAGATGAACCGTCCGTTCTGATCTGATACTATAGAAACTGGCACTCCGTGCAGCCGAACTATCTCGTCAAGGTAGGTCTGAGCGAGACGATCGGTGCCCAAAGTACTTTTAATGGCAATAAAGTGTGCAGACTTGGTTAACCGGTCGACGATGACCCAGATTGCGTCGTTCTCCCATTGCGTCCTTGGCAGACCAACAATAAAGTCCATGCTGATGTGCTCCCACTTCCATTCCGGGATAGCAAGATTTTGTATTTCTACGCCCGGCCTCTGATGCTCTGCTTTCACCCTCTGACAGGTTATGCATTACGACACAAAGAGTGCTACATCTTTCTTCATGCCGTGCCACCAGAAGACAGTATAAAAGTTCTTATACATTTTTGTGCTCCCGGGATGGATCGTATAGGCTGTATAATGTGCTTCCGTGAGGATTTCCTTTCTGAGTTCAGAATTATTGGGGACGCATAGCCTTCCCTTCTCTCGCAATACTCCATTCTCATCTACTGTAAAGTCTTTCGCCTTCCCCGCTTGGACCTGCTCTCGTATTTTCCGGAGGAATGGATCGTCTCTTTGAGTAGATGTGACTCTCTCTATCGGATTTGGTACAAATCGCATATGAGCAACCCATGCACCACGATAACGAATTCTGAGTTTGATGCCCATTTCTTCTAACTCCCTTCGTAACCTACGATCGACGGACAGAGATCCCGCAAAGACCCGACTCAACGCATCTGCTACCATATTTCCCTTACCAGGTGTGTAGTCTATCGTCAAGTCGTAATCCTTTATCAATTCTAGCCAGCGCCGCTGTCGGAGGTTCAGATCTGCTTGGGTGAATAAGTACTTTAAACTTTTGTGGTCGGTATAGATTCGGCAAGGCGCCCCATAAAGGTAGTATCGCCATAATTTCAACCCGAACACAATTGCTGCCAGTTCCAGATCATGTATGGGATAATTCTTCTCGTGCTTTCTTAGCTGTCTGGATGCATAGGCTATCACTCTGTCTCGCTACATAAGTACGTTGCTTTGACTCAGCAAACGATGCTTCGCAGTCGACGGACCACTCAAACGCGACTCCCTTCGGAGTGAGGCGAGTCAGAGGCGAGGCAAGCTTGGAAAAATCCTTTACGAACTATTGTAGTATCCCGCTAACCCGAGAAAGCTTCGAATTTAACTAACGGGTGCAGGTCGTTTCCACTCGACAATGGCCTCTACCTTCTTCGGGTTGACTGAAATGCCTCCCGCAGAAATGATATACCCTAGGAACGATACACTGCTTAGCCAAAATTCGTACTTACTCAACTTCGCATACAACTTGTTGTTTCGAAGGGTTTGTAGCACGGTCCGCAAGTGCTCTACATGCTCCGCCCCATTCTTCGAGTACACCAAGATATCATCAATGAACACTACTACAAATCGATCGAGGTACGGCCGAAATACTTGGTTCATCAAACCCATAAAGGCGGCAGGGGCATTAGTCAAACCGAACGGCATCACCAAAAACTCATAGTGGCCGTAGCGAGTGCGAAAGGCTGACTTCGGCACGTCATCCGGCTTAATTTTGAGCTGATGGTAACCCGAACTAAGATCTATTTTCGAGAACACTGTGGTAGCTTATAACTGATCAAAAAGATCGTCTATCCTGGGGAGGGGATATTTGTTCTGAACAGTAGCTTTGTTTAATTCTCGATAGTCGATGCAGAGTTGCATCGAACCATCCTTCTTCTTAACGAACAGTACCGGTGCCCCCCACGGAGACACATTAGGCCGGATGTACCCACGATCAAGCAATTCTTGTAGCTAAATTTTCAACTCTTTTAGTTCTACCGGAGCCATTCGATATGGAGGTTTGGAAATGGGTTGGGTTCCTGGAAATGTGTCGATGGTGAACTTTGTCTCTCGATCGGGCGGCATACCAGGCAACTCGTCGGGGAACACATCAGGAAAATCCCCCACAACGGGAATGGACTCAACGTTTGCGCAATCTAGTCGAGTGTCTCGAACGGAAGCCAAGTACCCTACGCAGCCGGAGTGAATCATCCGTCGAGCAGACATCGCTGATATCACCATGCAGGCATTCGACGCTTCTGACTGTGGACTACACGAATAGCAAAATTCGATCTCGCCAGGAAGACGAAACACGACTTTCTTCTCCGCACAATCTATAGTAGCAGATCAAGCGCCAAGCCAATCCATTCCCAGAATGATGTCGTAGTCCCCTATGTCTAGGACTATCGCATCAAGTGACAATTTCCTTCCTTCGATACAAATGTAGCCGTCACGACAAACTGAAACTGCAAACAAGCTCGTGCCTGACGGTGTACTGACGCTAAGCCTTAGGCCTAACAGGGTTTGGATGAATTTATGTTCTCTAGCAAAGTTTGTTGACACAAAACTATGTGTTGCACCAAAATCAAACAATACTCGAGCAGGTACATCGTTAAAGAGTAATATACCTGACACCGTCGTGTTTGATGCGAGTGCCTCATCCCGAGTCAAAGCATAGACTCGACCTTGAACGTTCTGTTGTGTCGTCTGATTCGCTCGAGGTACTTGCCCCTGGTCCTGAGGTGCACGGTTTTGTTGTTGTTGCTGGTTAGGTCCACCTGCCCGACAGTTCGCTGCCATATGCCCCTGACGACAGCACTTAAAGCATGATCAGTTGAATACTCGACAGTTTCGAGCGATGTGTCCGACATGATTGCATCGGTGAGAAACAAGCTCGCCACCCTTACCCTGATTTGTACCCCTGTTACCGCCTTTGTTGGAGCGCTTAGGCGCATTGTTACCCCCTGTGTTGCTAGGACACTTGTGATTGAGATTTTGTATAACGTCGGTGCGAACTGGTGGGTACTGCGATTCAAGGTAGAGTGCGTGGTTTAGGGACTCACGCATGGTGCGGTATTGAGAAACGACGACGTGGGCACGAATGGAAGGTCGCAGTCCTATCTCAAATCTTCGTGCACGTGTCTCTGCATCACAAATATGAGACTTAGCAAACTTAGCAAGTCTGTTGAATTCTGAAGCGTATTGCCGTACGAACATGTCTCCTTGCTGTAGATGGGTAAACTCGTCTTCCTTCTCGCGGCGGACGGCGGGTGGAAGATACTCCTCTTCGAAAGCCTTACGGAACACTGACCAGGAGATAATCGTTGTGCCACCTTCACTCAATAAAGCTTGTTTGTGCACGTCCCACCAATCATGGGCGTTTAAACGGAGCTGAAGTTTGGCACAAGCGACTCTCCTGGTTTCGTCTATACGGAGCACTTCAAAGTGGTCTTCTAACTCGACCAGCCAGTCCAACGCCACGGAAGGGTCTTCGGTCCCCTTAAAAGTAGTATGGCATATTTTCTTAAATTCCGATATTTATAGGATGGACCTCATATCATCTGAAAGTGAAGGTTCCGAAGAGCCCTGAGGTCCCAAAATGTCAGCTACAACTGGCGCTGCCACGGCGGCCGCGGATGCAGAATGATTGCTGGAGACTAGCGTCGTCACAATCGTTTGCAAGGTATCCATTTTCTTCTGCTACGTCTCGGCCTGAGTCCGTTGTGCCAGAAATTGTGCTTCTATTCGAGACTCAAATTGACTCTGTCGTAGTTCGGCTTATCTCTGTTGCGTTTCCATCATACGCATCATTCGTTCGAACGGATCAACAGAGGGCGCGGCAGCCGAACTCCCTGAGCTGCCTGATGTACCAGAATTACTCCCTTGCACTTGCGCCACCATCTGCGCTTGTGCACCCGGCTCAGAGGCCGTTCCTTCAAAGAAAAGTAACTTGTATCAGTCTCAAAGTATATTATGGACTCACTATATGGAACGCATCTCATTTTGCACCAATTGATTCTAAGAGTTTACTCGGACGGGACAGGGTCATCTAAGGAAAACTTTTTGACTTGAGATTAAAGGATCTGAAGCTATGCTCTGATACCACTATGTCACGCCCCGATTTTGCCCAATCGAAAATCGTCCCCTGGGCGTGATGCCGTGCACGCGTAGGGCGCTCGTGCACAAGGCCTAGGCATAATGATGATCTTTAGAACATATGCAACAGAGTACGCAAATAAGATAACACACATTGAGGCATAGAAAAGTTTTCTCTTCATTGATAATGAACATATGTTTACAGACTCTTGACCGAAAACGATAAGGATGCCACACAGGCTTACAACTTGGATACAAAATGAGATAGCCGTTCCATATATTACATCCTTTACTAGAATTCAAAACACAAAACACCTTGGGTGCGAGTCAACACCATCGTCTTGTGGCTTCCCAAAAGTGAGAGCGAGCTCATTTCTTCTTATGTACTGGAGCTACCAAAAGTCACGTCATGAAAGCGTCTTGATTTAGGAAGGGGGTTGGAGAAAGCTTCAGCTCCTCGTCGCGTCGCCTTGGCTCAGGGAACCTGCTGCAACGAGGGTCAGTACTTCAAAAAGTACCGGTGATGGCGAGCTAACCCAACTTAACCAAAATCTACAACGAGTTCATATGAGCATGCAACATTTATTATCATGTGATCTATCTATCTTGCCTTAGTTCAATTCTTCGCATAAGATAAAGTAAACTAACATAACCAAATGTGCCACCGCTCGGTGACTTTACCTGTACCGTCTGAGCCACATGTATAAAACTTACCATGACCTTCCCTGCTACGAAGACATAGTTAGTCTGCACAGTTAAATATACATAACAATCACTTGGTTGGACTTTGGATGGGTCGGCTGCCATTCCACCTCGGGTAGGTAGCCCTTAGCGGACGCACGGACCCATCCAATGCTAGGACTACACTAGCAAATTGTTCTACCCGGGGCGAAGCGGTCCCGGTGCCCCGGCGACCGTTCGTAGAACGATATCCCTTGTATACAAGTTGTCCAAGACCATACCACCTTAACCAACTAAGTTATCACTTGAAACACATATCCAAGCAAATACAAGCAAGTGAACATAGTGTATTTTTCCATAGTCTATGCTACTTGTGTAAGGATCACATTTTCCTTCCCATTTTGCACCATACCATGAACAGTTATAGATAAATGAATCTAACTACAACTTAACACAGAAATGGTTATGATATATGACGGGCATGCACGTTATAGTGTGATCGTTCAGAACAATTTATATATGACAAGCATTATTGGTGTTTCATGCCTACTTTTTTTCTATTTTGAGTCAGTCATATGTGTTTTAGTATCGTTTGATCAGGATGAACAATGAGTCAATCTATTTAGAATGCATACTTGGAAGAAGAGAGCTAATCGAAATAAAGCCACTCACAAGTTAGGAAAGTAGGAGAGAAAGGAAGAACTTTAAGACTTCGCACTAGCGTCGTCTACCCGATCACCTGCACGTACCAACAGATGATCAATATCCCCTGCTTCAGTCTCCGAGGTTCGATATGTAATTACGAGATCCTAAGAACGAAAATAATGAAATCCATCGAAATCGTTCAAGAAAACGCAAGTCATAAAACCAACAAAAAAGCAACCAAGCGGCACAAAAATGGGCAAGAAACCAACGCAACGAAAAGGCCCCTCCCGACTCTGCCGCCGAGTCCTTCCTTGAGGCACGATCCGTTGAATATGGGACCTGATTCCGAAGAAACCAATCCGTAACGAGGAAAGGATCTTGATTCAATCTGTCCCATTCGGACGGTCTTAAGTGTTTCTTGGCCGCGCTCCCCGAATAGGGTGAATGGGGCATTACATCATAACCATCCAAAAGAAAGTTTCATCCCGAAACTTAGGAATAGAACCTACCCCTAAGGAATAATAAAGGAAACCTTTCCCTCATATCAGATTCGATTTCCCACGTCGATTCTTCGACTGCGTGGTTCCGCCACAGAATGCGCACTAATGATACTGTCCGATTCCGTAACTTCTTTTTCTTACGTTCCAATATCTGTACGGGTTCTTCGGCATACGAAAAGTCCGCCTGCAGATCTAACTGACCCAAGTCTACCACATGGTTTGGGTCGTGCACATATTTTCTTAGCTGAGACACATGAAAAATATTGTGCACATCTGATAGGGCTGGCGGCAATGCAATTGGATAAGCAACTGAAGTAACTCGTTTGAGAATTTCTAACGGGCCAACAAATCTCGGACTCAACTTTCCTTTTATCCCGAATCTTGTAACGCCACGCATGGGCGAGACTTTTAAGAACACATGGTCCCCTTCTTGGAATTCAAGGGGGCGGCGACGAACATCTGCATAGCTCTTTTGCCGACTTTGTGCTACTTTTAACAAGATTTAATTTTTAGAATGGACTTAGGATTGATTGTGATTATAGAATAAAGCATTGGGAGGGGGAGAACAGTTAAGATCATATCGCATGGAATCTTGGCAATATGATTAACAAAACTGATCATTATTTGTAGCTCCTTCGCAAGGTCTTGCATTGAGAGTGGGTGAATGCTTATATCACCTACCTACCTATATCTCATGTTATCTATAAATGTTTACCCTAATTCGATAAAAATTTAAATTTGGTATTAAATGATGTTATGATTTATTACTCCCGAATAGGAGTGGGTGGACTACTAAGCACCGGGCCTACCAGCCACCACATGATCCCTAGTAACATGATTATTTCCTAAATAGTGCTCGTGACACTGCGAATGTGAGATCCAAACATGTTCACTAAACTTTGCATCATCATATAGAAAAATTTGTCTTATGACTGTGTTAGTGACTTCATGACTTAAGAAACATTTTTGGATACAATTATTGCACTAGATTAAGACCACTTTAGAAGTTATTTCAAAGCAACATTATATCGTATACTTAGAGTTATTCAGTTTAGATTTCTATTACACTTGATCTTCAGTATCATATTATTTTATTCATTTCACCTTCCTTGAATCAAGGACTTGCATGTCTTTGATGACCTAGTTTTTTCACTAGATGAAGGTCGAAACGAAGACGATATTATTTTATTATATAATATGGACGAATCAGAAAAGTAAGGGATGCGACAGATAGACAGATGAGTTCATTTTGTGTTCTCGTATAATTATATGTGTATTAATCTTTATGGGAGATAGACATATAGTTTTATAATTACTGAATAACTTGTATACTATCTTTTGAAGGCAGTAATCAGACTTGTGAGTTATAAATGTAAAAGCTTGATATTATGAGTATACTTAATTCTTACTTGTTGATGGTTTAGCTTTATCCTAGAACTTATAGGCAACAATAGTGGTTACGAATATAGGTTTATTCGTAAAGAATATAGCTTGGGGATGCTGGTTACTTATTCGACTCACCGTATTGGAAGCAGGATGTGACATGTCTCTATGTGCAAGTCCTCATTATGATGAAACATATTTCTGCCCTATTAACTCATCCAAACTAGGCCAGACTGACCCTTAGAATTTAATGCATGAGTTACATCTTCCCCTTTTCGAGTTTGGGGTACGACTATTCGTACTTAACTCTTTTTTATTGCAATGCATTTGTCCTTTCGGTCGTGCCTTATTTTTAATTTTGAAGATAAAAAATTTATAAGTTGGGCAGAATGTAAACTCCTCTATTTTTTACAATTAAAATAAATAATTTAAAATAGAATTTTTTGGTTAATAATAACAATAATAACAATAATAATACTAGTAACCTTGTGAAATAATAATAACAAAAAGAAATGCATTTTAGAATTTATAATACTAATAATGATAATATTAATAATAATAATAATAATAAGATAAAATAAAATAAAGAAAAATGATTTTTTAAGAAAATAAAAGATAAAGGAAAAAGAAAGAAAAAAAAAGAAAAAAAAAAGAAAGAAAAAAAAAAGAAAAAAAAACCTAAATTAAACCTAACCATACCCGGCCCTGAACCCGACCCGCGCATACCCTCAGACCCGTGCTCACCCGCGACCTCTCCCAATCCCTCTCCCCCTCTATATATATAGGTTTATATAATTAAAAACCTAAACCTAGTTTCTTCTACCCATACCTAGCCCCAGCCTTCCACGGCGACCCACGACCATCCCTGGCCGCCTGTACTCGCCGACGATCGCCGCCAACATGTCGTCCGATCACCGGAGGAGAAGCCGCGCATATGGAAAAGTACAACAGCAGCCGCTGCAATCGCCTGACATCGTCCCCCTCGTTCTTCTCAACCACTCTACCATTTTTGAAATCTTTTTCTCAGGTACGATCACAACATAACCTCGTTTAAACCCCCCTCCCCACATTGATTAGTTTTAATTAAATAGAATTAAAAATGAGTTAAAAATTAAGATCAAAAGCAAGAAAAATGTTGGATTTATATACACAAAAATTAGTCCATGACACCAACTTTAAAGACCTGTAACTTTCTCCAAAGTTGAAGAAACACCAAACCAATTTTACCAATGTGTAGACCTAACTACCTTCAAAATCCATCAATTAGTTTAATTTGATTTCCAGTTTTTAACTATTAAAAGTTAGGTTGAAGTTCAAGAAAAACTGTTTTCTAAAAACTTAAAAATAACTAATACGAGGTCCGCCCCACCAAACCAGGTCGCCTAGTCGTGTGCCCATTGCACCGAAAGGCACATATGGTATTTCCTCCACAGTGTGCATGCCTAAATTAACTCGTATCAGTCAAAAAAATCCCATATCGATGTTTTATAAATTACCATATTAGTTTCTGTACGCTCATCGGATCACAACAAAACTTGCGTCGATGGACTTGCAACGTTTTGACTTGTCATGTGACCCAAGTTTTGTTTGATTCCGAGCCAGTTAATGAATCACCTTTTTACGGGCTCCACGATTCGACTTGACCAGCAATTTTATAATCGGCTAAAACTAAATATATCGTTGAGTTCGTATCCCCTATTAGAATTCGTTTCACCTATAATATATTCAATTTAGATAATTTTAGCTTTGGCACTCTTTTCGGTACAAAGTAGACCACATGTAGATCCTACTTTGACCCAAAATAATCGTTTTAGCCCGTGTATCCAAATTGGAAGAATGGGTATTATTTTTTGACTATCTTGCTTATTCCGGAAATGTTGGTGATGTTTGTTGCAGCATTCGAAGACGTTTGTTTAACTTCTACATTTTTTTAGTTCGTTGTGCCTATTGTCTTGCATTATTTTAACACTAAATAACTACCAAACAAGTATATATTATCATGATTGTCGCTTATTTATATTCAGTTATGCATGTTTTATTTCTATAATTTATTTTCTTACTTATTTATATTATTAAATTGTGCGTCCAAGAAGACTTGGGTGCGACGATAAGATGCATCATTTATTTATCATTTATTTTTACTATGCATGTTGACCTAGAGTTAAGAGACCACCCTAATTATTTTGAAGCATTATTATGTTTCATCTGACCATAATACATATGTTTCACAAGTGTGAGTCTCATGTAGATCATGGACTTGCGTATTGACTGATCATCGGTACGTATGGGGCGTATGATAAGAAATAACTCCTAATAGAGATATGCTAGAAGACTTATGAATTACTACAGGTATTTGCATGTTATGGATATGATATGATTAATAGCATTAGGTGGGAAGAACAATGAATAGGCGTATGTGACCCATTTACACTTTCCCTTATTTACCTGTAAGGTTCGCTGGAGACGCGAGGTGTTATGACCCTATACTGACTGCAGGCCTGTGACGATCGAAAGACGTTATGCCCTTGGCCCTTGGTTCTCCGAGAGAACTACGCCCATTCCTTATTTTAGCCAGATAGTCCATATGCAGGAAAGTTGTTCTCAAAAGTGTATTTCACCTAGAATGGTTAGGAACCTTGTTTGATGTTTATTGCAGTTGTATTCATGGAATGCTTTTATTGTATCTTGTTACGTCCCTCTGAGGCCTCATGGAGCTAAAACTAACCCTAGTATCTAGCTATGTCTTCTCCAAATTATCCTAGAGCCTTAGAATCAAACAACCTTTCTAGCTTCTAATACTTACAAATCATGGCTACCTTAAGTAAGGGTAGGGTCTAGTTTTAAGTCTCTACTTCTATATCTAATTCTTATGCCAACAGTCTATACTAGCTCTAGCAACAAGAAAGAACTTATCAACCTTCTCTACCATGGTTAACCATCTACTTAAACATCCTATCAAATATGCCTTCTTTGTCTTGACGAGGATCTGCTCCTGGAGGAAATCATCGTGCGCGAGCATACATCTCTCCGAAATAAGGAAGATGAGAAACAATAATAACGATGTCGACGGTAAATGAACAAATAGAGCAATGAAGCCCAAGGGCAAAAATCGAATACAAGAGGAGTTTTAAAAATCAGTTATGGATTGAGATCTTATTCAACATTAATCCTAAGTTGCAGGCTTATTTGGTACAGTAACGTAACCGAAACGATATGCTCCGACCTACATGGGTCACCACTAAAACTATGTCAAGCCCCAGTCCCAAAATATACGGGACCAGACACGTGGCATTGGCCAGCTAGTACATCTCCATAGGGCTTTCCAATTTAATAGACCTGACAAAGTGCACTTACGTTGTCCACGGTTAAGTGATCCAGTTAAGAATCTAATTCTAACATGCAACAACTAAACTAAATCTCAATCCATGGTAAATAATCTCAAGAAAGAACGATACGCATCATCAGTCTGCAGCCCAATAATACATCCGTTCGAATAGACCAAAAGAATAATATAGGCCTATAAACACTAGGCTATAAAAGCATAATCAAAAATGAAAAGTAGTACATGACTGTAATAGCTAAAAATTTAAAGATACCTGCAACAATGTCCACACTCCACTAGATCAAGCATCATGCAAACTACACAAATAACCTGGAAGGGAACCAGGTCCTCAGAGGGACGTAACAAGATACAAAAATACATGTCATAAAGTAAATATTGTGAATACTCGAGGGTGAACTAACCAACTAAGTGAAATGCACTTGAAGACAACCTTGGTACGTATGGGTAGGTGAAAGGTATAAAACGTAGCGTCGAGCTAGAGGCTAAGTACCTGGCATTAGATGTAAGCTAGATGTCCGGTGTATATGCTGACTATATCACCGATCATGATAGCGCGCAGCTAGTAACCTCTGTCGGATGTATCGACAAGCATATATGCCCATAACCGGGTAACACTAAGCCAAAATCGGGTAACACCTGGCCCATAACCGGATAACACTGAGGCTCACAACTCCGTAGTTTACTCTGAAACTACGGTAGACAAATGTCTGTCTCATATGCCTACTAATTGTCTTCCCCGCCCAATGCCAATGTACAAGTCGCGAATACGCCGTGGATATCTCGTACTATAATGAAAGTCACTAAAAAAAATACAACTAAGCTAAATAATGTCACACGTGCTGCTCACACCGATGGCCAGTCAGTCATGAAGCTAGCGTCCTTACACGAACTCACTCTGTGACGTGTAATGATATGTGTCAAGGCCTGGGAAGTCATATTGATAACTCCATAACTTTTGGTGCATTCACTAGACACTAGGTCAAACACAAGCCCTAACGTCAACGCCTTCGTTAACTGCACCCGAGTCTTTCTCGGACACGCATAGTTATATAATATTTAAATAATAAAATATGAGACTAATAATAACTAAATTTAAATAGTATAATAAGGCAAGGTATACTTGCTTGGGTCCTCAAGATGCAAGTACCAAAATTCTGCTCCCGAAGTCTCGCCCAAATGGTTCAGCGACCCTATATATATGATATAATATAATATAATCATCAGTTATTATGCTAGTATGCACAGGAAACACAACTATGCTGCACTTAGAAACTGACGCAAGGGAGGTCATAACCAGTTCAACTAGCAGGGTCAAGTGTGCACGTCTAAATGCACAGGTGTTATGTCCTCGAATATCGTGCACGGCAAGACAAACAACTAACACTAACACGTGTTCAAATCTCCAAATCTCGTGTAACACTGACACATGGCCTAGCTAGTAAGCTAGGGTACACAAGGCAGTGAGTTACCAAAATACGTTAATATATAAATAGTACCTGTACATATTACATAGTATTGCCCACTACTTATATTTATACTAATACACCTAGGGTCATACCAAACATATAGAAATATGTGATACCTACAACTAACAACCTAATTTTCCATAAAGTAAATAATAAACCTAATTTACTATTCATACATGCGCACATGTATACTAGGCACTAGTGTCACGCCCCAGTCCCAAAATACGTAGGACTAGGAATACGTAAGCATGTCAGCCGTATGTATATGACAACTCCAATATATGGATACCATAATACACACGTACGCTATAATATGAATAATAACTCACTTGTGGTATATATATTGTCACAAGTCACAGGGCATAACTAGATCTCATTCACAGAATCTAATAGAAATAAATAACCAATCTACTATATAACTGAATCTCAATATAAAGTATCAAAGAATAATAGTCGGGTGGAAACAAATCCACTGCCAAACTAGAATATAAGGGAAATCACATAAGAACATCTAATGAACAATGAGACCCGAAGAGAAGACCTCCTCGAAAGAGATAAGTAGCAAGTCCTGATCCGTGCACCTACGAATAGTCAAGATCGTCTACACCTGGAAAGGGACCAGGTCCTCAGAGGGACGTAACAAGATACATAGAAGCATGCCAATTTGAATACAGTAAGCATGCATAATAGACAGAAAATATATAAGTATGCTATACAAGACAATCTATATGAATATGCATAATGAGGACAACTTTTTGATGCATAGGCGTGGGTAGGCTACTCTATCTAATCTCACAACTCACACACACGTTAGGAACATCAAAAATCGACATACCTCGAGGGTAGCGACCAGTGCGATTCCAAAAATTAACATACCTCAAGGGTAGCGACCAGCGCGACACACTACCGTAGTGCGTGCTAAATACTATGGTTTACCAGAGTGGTTATAGCCCATACGCCTACCGATTGTCCTCCCCTCCCATGATACTATGTGTCAAGTGTGTGTCAACATATATATAGTATATAATTATGACTGAAAGAAAATACACATGTATTGAATATATAAAAATATAATAAGCATGCAAAGTAATATAAGCAATTTGGCAAGGTATCTTGCCTGGCAAGAAAGTTATAAATGGTAAATGTCCAGACGTCAGGCACAATGGATCAGAAACTATGGCATCAGAATGAACGTCTCTGGATGCTGAAATAAATATCACCAATGTTCCCAGAATAAGCGAGATAGCTAGAAAATACTACCCTTTCGTCCAATTTGGACACAGGGGCAAAACGATAATTTTGGGTCAAAGCGGGTCCACATATGGGCCAGTTTAAACCGAAATGCGTGCCAGACATAAAGGTCTCTAAATGGGACAAGTTATAGGTCAAACTAATTCTAAACGCCGATACGAACTCAACGGTATGTCCAATTTTTGATTCCGGTGAGCCAACCACAAATTTGCCCTAAAAGTCAACCGTGGGGCCCGCAAATAGGCGGCTTGGTCAACTATCTCGGAATCACATAAAACTTGGGCCACAGGACCAGCGTGATACCCCGAATCCAATGGCATAAGTTTTGTCGCATTTCGATGAGCGTATACTAAATGGCGTGGTATTTTGTAAAAGTTACGATACGAAGATTCTTACGGATACATGTTGATTCCGACGCACACACACGTCCAAATCAGTTTCCGCGAAAGCCCACACGTCCAGATATATCATATGTGCCTTTCGGTGCTATTGGTATGCGACGAGGCGGTCCCGTTTGGCGGGGCGCGCTCTGTATCACAATTTTCCAATATTTTAAAAGTTAAGTTTTTTGTCAATTTGGAGGTTGAATAATTTTAAACATAGAACAAATTAACAAAAAATAAAATAATAGAAAAATTATCGATTATATGGAGAAGAAAAATCCTTTAATTTGTTTTTGAAAATATTAAACGGTTTAATGGCAAATTGGGTGTGAACATGGGGTTTTGGATTCAAAATTCTGAACTGTTTTTGTCAGTTTTTCGGTCATTTTTCGGTCGATTTTTTGACCAATCTAGGAAACAAAAACTCATCCCGCTTGAATGAAAATCCTATAGAGTTAGGTTGTGAACGTACACGAACAAACCGCACATAAAAATAATTAAAATTGAGGGAGATACATCACCTTGAAGTTGGGGCAAAAATTATGTTGTTTCATGCGTGATGCGTGGACGGCCGACGGTCCGGGCGATGGCGGCTGCGGCTGCGCGACGTCGGCGTGGGGGCGGCGGCGCCAGCGTCGGGTGGTCGACCGGAGGGGCGCGAGATCGCCGGAGGGGTAGGGTTAGGGTTAGGGTTAAGTTTTAGTATTCGGTTGTATGTGTATATGTATGTATATATATATATATATATATATATATATATATATATATATATAGGAAGAGCGAAAGAGGGAGATGGGTTTGGGCTCTGTTGGTTGGGGGGGCGTGGTTAGAATAGGATTAAGTTAGTTTTTTTAGTTGGTTAGGATTAGTTAAGGTTTAAGAATTAAGTGTTTAGGTTTATTTTTTATTTTTAATCCTTTTTCTTTTCTTATTTTATTTCTTTTGTTATTACTTATTATTACTACTACTATTATTATTATTGCTATTATATTATTATTACCTTTATTATTATTATTATTATTTAATAACCATATATTTATTTATACAGATGAGGCTAAAAATCTAAAAATAATATTTGTTCACCAAATAAATTCTAAAAATTTACTTTGTAAAGCTCTAATAAAATATCACACACAAAATATTTTATGTAATATTCTTTAATTAATAATTAAATATTTATCTAGTTATAATAAATCAAATAATTGTATTGTCTAAGTGACTAAGTGAATAATTAAATGAATATCCATAGAACAGGTAATAGAAAATAATATGCATGTCTATAAAAGAAAAATGCCTAACTTGACACGGAAAATTATAGGATGCTAATTGTAAAAAACTTGGAATTAGAAAATAACCATAATTAAATTATATCTATAATATCTAAATATTTAATAATTAATCTATGGTCGTTACACTAAGGTCATACTAATACCAAGGGATCGAATTCTTGTGCCACGAAAAGATCCTATAGGTATTGTCTCCTATGTAGGCTACTTCCTATGAAGGAAGATACAGATTTTGGGGCCATCCTATATTATTAATGTCCAAACTACGGTGAAGTATCCTAATAAATTTATTAGATTTTAATTAATTAAAAGAAAGTCTAAAACAAATACAGAAAATACAAAATACATACCAAATACCTATTTTTGGGTGAGGGGGTTTACAATCTACCCAACTTAAAAGAATTTCTTCCTCGAAATTACAAATAAGGCCTGATTTGCTAAATCCTTCTCATCGTAATTATTCTTCTAAAAAAAATTTCTCCAAATTTAAAATGACTTAAATCTCTCAATCTAATCTAACTTGATCACAATCTAAAAATTTATCTCAAGTTGACAATGCAACTTCTACCCAACTTAGAATTTATCGATCTATCACATAAGGCTATACATATAAGTAAAACTTCCTCAAATTATTTAATCATGTTATTCAATACTCAAAAATTTTAACACCAAATATATCACATGTGATGTGCCCTTAATTACGAAAGATAGTCACCAAGTAATGTTATTGGCCTATGGGGTATGTCTAGTACTCTTCGTGTATCAAACTTATACCAAGCACGAGCGTTCGTCTTTCTAAAATAGGGGAAGACGGAAAACAACAATAAAGAATTCAAGGAGGAGGTGATAGAATACAAGTACGGGGTTCAAATAGATTAAAGAATTCAAAAGGGAGTGGCCAAGGCAGTTGTGGATTGAAATCTTATTTTGGTAAATTCCTATTCATATGTTTACATCAGAACGGTTATGTACCTGACGTGATATGCTCTGGCTAGTCTAGTGGGCAAGTATATTCGTCTAACAAGTTGAGTCAACTATATCTCAATCCACGTAAAGTAGTCATGCGAAGTGTCACGCCCCAGTCCCAAAATACGTAGGACTAGAAATACGTAAGCATGCCAGCCGTATGTATACGGAAACTCAAATATATGGAAACCATAACACTAGGTATACTTGTCTGGCAAGAAAGCTATATAGTGTAAGCGTCCAGGTGTCAAGTATAAAGGAACCGAAACCATGGCCTCAGAATGAACATCTCCGGATACTGAAATAAATATCACCAACGTTCCCGAAATAAACGAGATAGTCAGAAAAGCCTAGCCTTTCGTCCAATTTGGACACAGGAGAAAAACGATAATTTTGGGTCAAAGCGGGTCCATATGTGGCCCACTTTGCACCGAAAAGCGTGCCAGAGATAAAGATCTCTAAATAGGACAAATTATAGGTCAAATAAATTTTAAACATCGATACGAACTCAACGGTATGTCCAAATTTGCACTCCGGTGAGCCGATCACAAATTTGCCCTAAAAAGACAACCGTAGGGCCCGCAAATAGGTGGCTTGGTCAACTATCTTGGAATCACGTAAAACTAGGGTCACAGGACCAGCGTGATACCACGAATCCCATGGCATAAGTTTCGTCGCATTCCGATGACCGTACATAAAACGGGGTGATGTTTTATAAAAGTCGTAATATGGGACATTTTTACGGATATGGGTTGATTTCGACGCGCACACACGTCCGAATCAGTTTACGCGAAAGCCCACAAGTCAGGAAATACCATACACGCCTTTTGGTGGAATTGATACACGACGAGGCGGTCCCGTTTGGCGGGACGTGCTCCGTATCATAATTTGTAATATTTTTAGAAATAAGTTTTTGGTTGATTTGGAGTTCGAATAATTTAACACACAGAATGAATTAACAAAAAATAAAAGAACAAAAAAAATCTCGGTTATATGGAAAAGAAAAACTCTTTTATTAGTTTTTGAAAATAATGAACAGGTTGATGGTAAATTGGGTGTGAACATGGGGGTTTGGTGTTAAAATTCTAGACTGTTTGGGTCAGTTTTTCGGTCAAATTTTCGACCGATCCGGGACACAAAAATGTGTCCCACTTGAATGAAAATCCTAGAGGGTTAGGTTATGAGCGTACACGAACAAACCGCAAGCAAAAAGGACGAGAGATGGAGAAGATACGATACCTTAAAGATGGGATGTTGAGTGGTGCTGCTGTGCCAGCGTGCGCGTACGCGGACGGCGGCTGCTGCAGTGGCCCGCGACTGCAGCGGCGCAGCATGGCGGTGCGGCGGGATCGCCGGCGGTCGGGGCGGAGGTCGCTGGGGTTGGCCGGAGGGGCGACGGTCGGCCGGGCTAGGGTTTGTGTTTATATATATATATATATATATATATATATATATATATATATATATATATATATATAGGGGAGAAAGGGAATTCGAAAGAGAGAGGGATATGGGTTGGGGTTTGCTGCTGCGTGGGGGGGTAGTAAATAGGAATTAGGGGGGGTAGTTATTGGTTTATATTAGGTTTTTTTTGGGTTTAGGATTAGGGTTTATTTGTTTAGGTTTTAATTTTATTGATATTTTCTTTTTCTTTTCTTTTCTTTTCTTTTCCTATGTTTTTCTTTTCTATTTTATTTATTATTATTACTATTACTATCATCATAATTATTATTATTATTATTATTATTATTATTATTATTCTTACTACTATTTATAATCATATATTTATTTACTTATATAGATGAGGCTAAAAATCTAATAATAATATTTTTACCCAAAATAAATTTTAGAAAATTACTTCATAAAGTTTTGTGAAATACTACACCCAAAATATTTTATAAAAATATTTTATAATTAATAATAAAATACTACACCTAAGTAATTAATTAATAGTTAAATACTACACCTAAGTAATTAATTAAGTGGATATCCGCAAAATAGGTAATTGTAAATAATATGCACATCTATACAAAAAAAAAGGAAAACATGCCTAACTTGACACGAAAAAATTATGGGATGCTAATTGTAGAAAAGTTTGAATTAGAAAATAAATATAATTAAATTATATATATAATATCTAATATTCTAATAAAATATTATTCCTATTTCCAACTTATGAATTTCGTAGTCTTCAAATTTTCAATTCAATCTTTATTCTCAATATTTTAAATAGATGATCCAACAATCAACATTCAACTTTTAATTTAAATCATCTAACTGTAAAATTTTAAATCTAATTCATCAATTGTTCAAGTCCAAAATTCTATATTTATCCTCAAAATTTAAATCGTTAATTCAAACTCCAATATTCAAATTTTAAATTACGTGCTTAAAGTATAAATATTTGGTCCACAATATCAAGATTTCAAAATTCATTAAATCCTCATCGTCTTAATTATTCCTCTAAAAATTCTCTAAATTAAAATGACTTAAATCTCTCAATCTAATCTTACTTGATCATAATCCAAAAAAGTTTTACCTCAAGTTGACAATACAACTTCTACCCAAATTAGAATTTACCCATCTATCATATAAGGCTATACATTTAAGAAAGGCTTCCTCAAATTATTTAATCATGTTATTCAATCCTCAAAAGTTTTTAACACACAAAATATCTCACATATAGTGTGCCCTTAATTACAAAAGATAGTCATAAGGTATGTGATTGGCCTATGGGGTATATCTAGTACTCTCCGTGTATCAAACTTATACTAAGCACGAGATTTTATCTTTCCGAAATAGGGGGAGACGGAGAACAATAATAAAGAATTCAAGGAGGAGGTGATAGAATACAAGTACGGGGTTCAAGGCGATTAAAGAATTAAAAAGGGGGTGGTCAAGGCAGTTGTGGGTTGAAATCCTATTTTGGTAAATTTCTATTCGCATGCTCATATCAGAACAGTTATGTACCTGATATGATATGCTCTGACTTGTCTAGAGGGCAAGTACATTCGTCTACTAGTCAACTATATCTCAATCCACGTAAAATAGTTATGCGAAGAGCGAACCAAGCGCACTAAGGTTGATTAAACCATAATACACTGATTCTGATTTTAGACAATGTATTAGCATCCCCAATAATACATATATCATGATCAAGCTCGATAAAAGAGTAAGCTTGCAAAACTAGGCTATAATAGCAGCATAAGTCAAGGTAGTTCAGAAATATAAATACGCTGGATTATGATGAAAGAAGGTACAAAATAATTCAAATTCACTGAGAAGATAATGCTCGTCCGGTGTTGTGCCTTTACAGTTGTTATACTAACTCCTTATCTAAGTCTCTAGTTGACCAATGGAGGTATGGGCCTCTAAGTTCTACAGTGTGGATAACCACTATCGTCTTATGCTAGCATATAGTTAATGTTATTCAATTACCCTTCATTAATGGGTCAGGAGTACTATGTGATACTAGGTTTTGAGGCATATTATCCAACTTAAAAAAATTTACTAATATTATAACTGCCTTAAGGATAAAGTAGAAACTCCTGTTAGGGTATACGAGAAAAGATCTTGGTACTTATTAGGGTATCCTTTTGTACTATATAGGTAATGGTTATCTTAAGTCTTAATCATAGTGTATATAGAATAAAAAGTGTCAATAGTAAGAATGGAAAAGTTACGGGCTCTCACGTGAAAAAGGATATAACTTGTATCGAGGTGTGGGTACAAATTACGTGATTTAAAACTAAAGAAATTATCACATCACAATCTAAAAGAATAACTCAAACCATCAAGCTCTAACTACCAAGCACATAATTTCAAAGTTTAAGATTGACAAACTATAATCCTACCACACTATATATCCTAACATAAAAGAAATCACTTGGCCTACAATCATAAGGATTAGGTGGCACGAATTAAAAGATGAAGAAAAGAAAAATAAAATTAGTCGTCGCACAAATAGCGAGCGTTAAGGTTTCAGAAAAATAAGATATAAAATTAAAATAGGCTCTTGATAATATCATGGTTTTCTAAGGGGGAGATGATATGCTAATATCTGTGTCTGAGGTAGGATCGAGGAAAATGTTATATTCATTCCTTTAGGCTTCCTAAGGTACCGTTCTGCTAATATCAAGACAAGAATCTAAATTTATAGTTCTCTAATACTATCTCACTATGAAAGTTAGGGTTAGTCCTAATATCCAACCTTGAATTTCTATTAGTTACTCAATACTAGGGTTAAACATTATGGTCAAATTTCTAACTAACTCTAGTAGTGTCTACACCACTCTCAAGTCATCCATAAATATATCAAGGGATAGTGGCCAATTAATCTACAGGTAAGGGATGCTAGGGTTCACTAGGTAGTAAAGGATGCTAGGATTCATTAGGTAGTCTAAACTTAGTAATGTGTCAACATTCTAGTTGTATTCTTAGTAGAAATGTTATCCTAATTATTATCCTAACAACAAGGATTCCTATATTCTAGTAGAAGACTATAGTCAAGGAACTATTAGGGAAGTACATGAATCAAGCAAGATGCAATTATTTAAATAGAACGGATTGAAAGGGAGGTGAGTTCAAGAATTTGGAACAAAAACCAAGGAGAAAAGTCAAGTATGTGGATAAGACCTAAAACTCTAATCCTAGGTGCAGGCTTGCTCGGTACAGTAATGTAACCGAGACAATATGCTCTCGACCTGCATGGGCCAACACTAAAAATATGTCACGCTCTAGTCCCAGAATATGTAGGACTAAGAATACGTAAGCATGCCAGCCGTATGTATATGGCAACTCCAATATATGGAAACCATAACACATACGTACGTTGTATCATGAACAATATTTCATAAGTGGTATATATTTATCACAAGTCATAGGGCATAACTAAATCTCACCCACAGAATCAAATATAAATGAATAATCAATCAACTATATACTGAATCAAGTATAAGATGCTTGATAAGAACAAGTAGTTGGGTGGAGACAAATCCACTACCAAACTAGAATGTAAAAGAAATAAATAAGTACATCTAATGAACAATGAGGAATGTCACTACCATAATTCCAAATAAGGGCATTTGTGTAATTTTACTATTTGAATAATTATGTGTTTAATTTATCTGTTGAGTTTTATAAACTATTTATATATTGTTACTGATATTGGCTTTAGGTCAAACCCTAGAACTCATTAGGACTAACCCTAATGACTAAACCCTAATTTGTAAACCTAATTCTAGAGAAACCCTAGAATTCAAACTTTAGGTTGAACCTCAAACCCTAGACTGACTAAACCTTAGTTAATTAGGTTCTACATGACCTAACATAGGGGGTTTAACCTAAAACTATGTATTGAAACCCAAAACCTAGTTTTAATATAAAAGGGAGCCACCCACAACCCTTTTCTCCTTCCTGAAGAGAGAAACCCTAGCCTCAATAAGAGAAAGCCATCTCCCCCACTCCAGATTTTGAAACCTAACCCTAGGGTTTCCATCTTCCTCCTCCAAAGCAAGGGAAACAAGGAACTTGGGTCAAGGAACCTTGGGGAAGAAGAACTTCCATTGGAGGAACCATCTCAATAGGTAAAATCCAATTTTTCCCCTTTAATTCCTGCTTTTCTGTTGATTATTGCCCTTTAAGGACCCCCTTGCTGTATAGATCTCGATTTCTAGGGTTCTACATGAAGACCTAGGAGGAACTAGTGTTTTGGTGACCTACAATTGTTTTCCCCAATTTTCGTGAACCCTAACCCTAGGTGTTTGCATGTAGACCTATTTCATCCTCCAACGTGTAAGTTAGATTTCGATTCTTAAGGTTTTGTTTAAGGACTCTTGTGTTCTAGGTAAATTCGTTTTCTGTATTTTCTGTGTTCGATGAAATGCTTCACAGGAGGAATTACCCATCTAATCTTCTCTGCATCACCCAATTTGATGTGTGTTTATTTATATATCTATGTATGTAGATGTGTGTATGATTTGGAGAAGGAACACATCGATGGGAAGAATTCATGTGCACAGTCGGGGTCTTTACTGTGCTGTGTGCACTGTGGGGGGGATCTTCCCTGTACAGTCGGGTTTTAGAGTTATGTGAACTGTGAGTGAGCACAGTATAAATTTATTTAAAACCAACTGTGTACATACCTTGAGTTCTGATATTCCTTATGTATCTAGTGATCCTAGGTGACAGTGTGCCTGTATGTGGTGTGTGTGAGTAAACAGTAGGTGTATCAGTTAGGAAATTAGAACCTATGTATCCCAACATGTCTAGGCATTAGGAGTGCCTATGGGTAGCAGTATGTGTGTAGTTCTAATGTGACCGAGGGGCAGAGGGATTTTTCACTAGTATTACCTGTGTGTACTAGCATGAGTATTAATGCCTGTGCACTAGTAAAATAGTTAAGGGGTGAGTGAACAATTGGGTAAGGTACAGAGCATAGAGGGTCAGTAGGTTCCTGAACTGTGCAGTGAGGAAACTGTGTTTGTGTGCAGTGTGATCTGGTGTATAGGTATTTGAGCAGTGTGTTCCTATCTATGTGTGCCTATGTATGTGTCTTAGTTAGAAATAGAACTGTGATGTTTCAATATGAATTCAGTAGTGTGACTGTGTTCTCAGTAAGGGGGAAAACAGGAAAATGTGTGTATGTGTGAGGACCAGTACCAGTGTGTATGCATAGGACTGACTGTGACATTGTATTGTGTGTGTGTGCATCCCTATGTCCATGTATCAGTGAGCCTGAGATGTGCAGCTGTGCAGTTACTTGTGTGAGTGACTGTGTGTAAGGGTGTGAACCTGTGTGTGCCTCAGATTGTGTTTCAGTGAGTATAGCTGTGGTTAGTTCCTGTGTGTAGGTATGTTCAGTATGTGCCTATATGGTTTTGGGTTATGGTTTGTATTGGGTTCCCTTGAGTATGTATCGGTATACATGTTAGAATTTCAGTATGTGTATCAGTCAATTTTAGAAACCTATGTCTGTGCACATGTGTGTGTGAGGAATTCTTATCTCAGTAATTTCTGTGAGTAAGTATATATATATCAGTAGCAGTTGCAGTGAAGATTGGGTTCCTCACTTAGTAGTGTATTTATCAAGTTCATAGGTTAGTCTCAGTTTTGACATTGTGGGTTAGTGACTGTTATGTTAGTCTCAATTTTGATACTGGGTAGTAGTGTAAGTAGGTATGTGTAGTGTACAGTGTGAGTTTTCAGTGTGTGTCAGTTAAAACTGTGTGTGAGAGTTGTGTACCTGCCTGTGTGACAGGGTATCCTAGAACTCACTGTGTGTAGGTGCAACCTATGTGCCAGTCTCCAGTGTGGGCACCCTGAGTAATACCTGTGTGTTTCCCAATGACAGGGAGGATCCTGATCAGAGTGTCTTAGAGTGTAGCAGTAAGTTATGTGTAGTTCAATAGCTAGTTCAGTCTGTGTGTGTGTGTGCAGTAGCAGTTAAGGTAATATATATATATATATATAAGTATGTCTATGACAGTTAAGACATAAGTGTTAGTTATTATAGACCAGTATATATAGAGTATCATATTACTTATACCTTATTTTCATTAGTCAGTGACCTTATAGACTAATTAACTAGTTTTGGACCTAAACCTTAGTGTGGACCTAGTTTACCTAGTATAACCTAGTACTGAGCAGAAAACCACAGATTTGACCTAGAGGCCTCATACTTAAGTAGTTAATCATGTTTATCCCTTTAACTCAGTATTTAACATTGATATCTTATATATAGGTCCTTGTGATCCCACCTTGGATATCGATCCTCACACCCTGCTCAGGACCACAGGCGAGTACATTCTCTGACAGTTTTTATTGTTGATTATTTCTATAATGCAGTTGTATTACATACTTGATTCCGACATTATGGATACACGGGTTAGCACCCTAGATCCCCATCATGAGGAGTCGTGATTGGAATCCATCGTGCTAGCTGGGGGATGGGGAACTATTAGTAGATTATGTGATCATATCCAAATCTTTTACATGCATCATAGCTCACCCCACTTCTCACGTTGGGTGCGGCCTGACCATCTTACATGCATCATAGCTGTTATATATGATTAACCTGACCACTACATGCATCATAGCTAACCATATGGTTAGCCTGACCTACAAGAATCATAGTTAATCATATATAACCAGCCTGATCTAGTCCCAAGCCGATCACATAATAAACTAATATTTCAAACACTTAGCTAGATGTCTATTTTATTCAGATTCACCTGTTCCAGCATTCACTACTTATTGTCTAGCATTCACTATTTATTGTTCATTGCTAGATGCTCTATTGCCTATTTCCATTTTCTCCAGTACTTTACATTTCCAGCATTTATTTTCCATCTTGTATTTCTTACACTGTTTATTGATTTTGTCAATTTAATGAAACTGCTGTTAGTGCTTGTGCTTCGCTCCAATCCTGACTGGATAACATTTTTCAGAGGACCTGGAGAGCTTGTGCCCCACTCATTACGGCCCAGGATTAGAGGGTGATTTCACTCCAGAAACCCCAGAGGAGTTGCCTAGTCTAGAGAAAAATTTACCTGGCTGTTCTTAGATTATTTTTCTGCATTTATTATTTTAGACTGAGACTGAGTTGTATTTATTATTTTGTGACTTTGTGAGGTTATTTAGACCCAGGATTTGAGTTGGACTTATTGTGGTTGGTTTTTATTAGAATTCTTTTCTATTCTCATCGTGCTATTATTTCTATTAGCTTGTGATTGAGTATATCATAGAACTGTGGATTATTATCATTGTCCTCCGTGCGGAGTTGAGACTATTGTCAGGATATATTATATGTTGAGACCTAGACAGCGTTCTACCGTTGATGCTGCGGCGTAGGCTGGACGTACCCATGACTCATGCCCAAATTCCGGGTGCGGGTCGTGACACGTTTTATTGGTGGCCCATGCAGGTCGAGTCCTAGATTCGCATTAGAGCGATATCGTAGTGGTGCTCGCTTAGAGTATTACTACGAGCCTGTTTTAGGAAATAGGAATTTGGCCGAGGATATGCTCAATCACAATTAGGAATTTCCATTCTTATAATACTACTCTTAATGATTTTCCCTTAGAAATTTATTGTCCTTCCTTGATGATATCGTATCTATTGCCTTAATTTAATCTTTCGATCTGTCTTCAGGATGCCGCCGAGGAGGTCCCAGAGACTTGGAGCAGCAGATTCAGAGAGGTCTGCCACCTCTCGCCCTACCGGACAGACATCCGCAGCACCTCCTACATCTCCAGTACATGTGGGAGTGTCTGCATCATTCGGGGGTCCTCCACCACCAGTTCAGAGGGTCCCCACAGCTACGACGGGGCCTCTACAACCACCACCAGTTCAGCATCCAGGAGGTGTGCCCGTCGATGGGGCACAGATGTTCGCCTTGATTCAGGGCATGGTCGATGCCCAGAGGACGTCGGCAGAGGCCCAGAGAGTGCAGGCTGAGGCACATCAGGCCCAGACAGAGATGATGAGGGTGAACATGGAGAATGCTCACCAAGTGGCTCTTCAGGCTGTGGAGAGGGTCACTCAGCCGCAGCAGCATCCTGGTCAGCAACAACAGAGACCGGGCACCATTGTGGATTTTAAGAGGATGATGTCTCGGGAGTTCAAGGGGACAGAAGGGATACTCTACGCCGATGATTGGCTAGAGGACATCGAGAGGAACTTACGCTTGGCACAGCTTCCAGAGGCCCTCCAGATCGAGGCCGCTGGCAGCCAGATGTTCGACATTGCCTTGACGTGGTTTTGCACGGAGCCGAGACTCTTGCGCAGGAGACTCACTTGGGAGGATTTCAAGGAGCTCTTCAAGGAAAAGTTCTTTCCTGATGTTGCCCTGGGAGCTTTGGAGAGTCAGTTCCATGACTTAGCCCAAGGGAGCTCGTCCGTCGACGAGTATGCCGCGGAGTTTTCCCGTCTGAGCCGCTTCGCACCGTCGATGACTAGAGATCCGGGGGACAGGGCCCGGAAGTTCAGAAAGGGGCTGACAAGGGAGATCAAGTCTCGCACATCGGGACGTCGTACAGCTACCTACGAGGGCATATTGATCGATGCCCAGATAGCCGAGGATGACTTGGGCTCAGGCCCAAGAGGGGACGCGATGGTTCCGGAGGAGCAAACAGTAGTGCGGGACCGGGCAAGCGTCCACACTTTCAGCAGCAACAGCAGAGACCCTTTCAGCAGCAGCATCAGGCACCAGCCCGAGGGCAGGTCCAGCAGCAGCAACAGAGACAGAACCAGCCCGCCATCCAGTGTGCGTACTGCGGGAAGATGGGACATACTAGAGATATCTGCAGGAAGAGATTGGGCTTATGTCTATCCTGCGGATCGACGATACACCAGCTGAAGGATTGCCCTACGATTCGTTCAGGTCAGGGTGGAGCAGCCGCCCAGAGAGGACCAGACAGGGTACCTACCGTACCAGGAGGCCAATAACAGAGGGGACCACTTCCACCACAACATCAGAAGTTTGCCCAGCACCAGCAGCAGAGAGGTGTACCCCAGGGGCGAGCGTACGCCATGGCAGTCGAGGAGATCGAGCCAGCAGGAGACTTGATCACAGGTTCGGTTCTTCTCGATTGTATTCCCGCATTTACCTTATTCGACTCTGGCGCTTCCCATAGTTTTGTGTCTGTATCTTATGCACTTCGACATCATTTAGACACAGAACCATTAGCTAGGACTTGCAAGATCACGACTGGTGGAGGTATTATCCTAGTCCGTGATCACTGCAAGGACCGGAGAGTGTCAGTAGGAGGCCGAGAGTTGAGTGTGAGCTTACTTGTCATGCCACTTCTGGGGTACGATATCGTGCTCGGAATGGACTGGTTGAGTAGGCATCATGCTACTATAGATTGTTATAGAGGCAGAGTATTATTTAGACCACCAGGAGAGCCGGAGTTTGAGGTCGTCAGAGGAGCAGCGGAACAGAGCAGGAGCATATTTTACGGAGCCAGGGCAGAAGAAGAGGAGTTGCCACATCCTCTGATAGCGGAGTTCCTGGATATATTTCCAGAAGAGTTGCCAGGCTTGCCGCCAGACAGGGATGTTGAATTCTCTATAGACTTGGTTCCAGGAGGGGAGCCCATTTCACAACATGTTTATAGAGTTAACAACAGCGAGCTGGCAGAACTGAAGAAGCAAGTTGAGGAGCTGCAGGACAAAGGTTTCATCAAATCCAGTTTATCACCATGGGGAGCTCCGGTATTGTTCGTACCGAAGAAGGATGGCACGGTGCGCATGTGCATTGATTATAGAGCTTTGAACAATATCACTATCAAGAACAAGTACCCGCTACCGAGGATAGATAATCTTTTCGATCAGTTGAGCGGGGCGAGGGTGTTTTCAAAGATTGATTTGAGGTCAGGCTATCACCAGGTGAAGGTGAAGAAAGAGGATACGCCAAAGACAGCTTTTCGGACCAGATACGGCCAGTTTGAGTTCATGGTGATGCCATTTGGTTTAACCAATGCACCGGCAGTATTCATGAACCTGATAAATAAGGTGTTCCACCAGTACCTTGACAAGTTCGTAGTGGTGTTCATCGACGATATTCTTGTGTATTCCAAGACCCCGGAGGAGCACGAAGAGCACCTGAGGTTGGTCTTAGAGACTCTCAGGAGGGAGAAGCTGTACGGGAAACTCTCTAAGTGTGAATTCTTCCTTGACAAGGTCGAATTTCTTGGGCATGTGGTATCGGGTGACGGAATCTCGGTTAACCCACAAAAGATCGAGGCAGTGGAGTCGTGGGCTACCCCCAGTTCGGTAGCTGAGATCAGGAGTTTTCTCGGGCTAGCAGGATACTACAGGAGATTTGTACAAGACTTCTCCAGAATTGCAGCGTCGATGACCCGACTGACTAGGAAGGATGTGGATTTTGTCTGGACGGAGGAGTGCCCGGCTGTATTTGATGAGCTGAAGAAGAGGTTGACGACAGCTTCAATTTTGACATTGCCAGCAGGGACAGGTGGTTTCACCATCTACAGTGATGCTTCAGGGAAAGGGCTGGGATGTGTTCTCCAACAGCACGGGAAGGTGATTGCCTATGCTTCCAGGCAGTTACGCCCTCATGAAAAGAACTACCCCACGCACGATCTGGAGTTGGCAGCAGTTATCTTTGCCCTAAAGCTGTGGAAACATTACCTGTACGGAGAGCGTGTGGAGATCTTCACAGACCACAAGAGCTTAAAGTACGTGTTCACACAGAAGGAGCTGAACATGAGGCAGAGGAGGTGGTTGGAGTTGATGAAGGACTTCGACATCTCATTGCAGTACCACCCAGGGAAGGCCAACGTAGTCGCCGATGCCTTTAGCAGGTATCCGACGGCTATGTACTTGACGACAGATAGACATTTGTTGGCTGATTTGGAGAGCTTGGAGATTGAGGTGTTAGTTCCCGGTACTGAGATTCAGATGTGGGGATTGCAGATACAGTCCGAGCTGATGGACATGATCAGAGCTGTGCAGTACGATGATGAGGCTTTGAGGAGTATCAGGGCACAAGTTCAGATAGGATTGTCAGACGACTTTACTATCGCAGATGATGGTTCTTTATGGCACGGCACGAGGATATGTGTGCCGAGCGAGGAGCTGCGCGAGGAGGTTTTGCAAGAGGCACACCGCTCTCAGTACTCGATGCATCCTGGTGCCAACAAGATGTATCGAGACTTGAGGGAGCACGTATGGTGGTATGGAATGAAGCGCGAGGTAGCACGCTTCGTATCCCGGTGTCTAGTGTGCCAGCAGGTAAAGGCAGACCGGCAGAGGCCAGGTGGTTTGCTTCAACCTTTACCGATTCCAGAGTGGAAATGGGAGCACGTGACCATGGATTTCGTTTCAGGACTTCCACGTTCTCCAGGAGGAAAGGACGCGATTTGGGTCATCGTGGACAGGTTGACCAAATTAGCCCATTTCTTACCTTTCAAGGTGGGCACGTCGACAGAGAGGCTAGCAGAGATATACGTGCGACAGATCGTTAGACTTCATGGAGTTCCTGTAAGCATCATCTCGGATCGGGATAGCCGTTTTACTTCCCACTTCTGGAGGAGTCTGCAGACTAGCTTGGGCACTCAGCTCAAGTTCAGTACCGCATATCACCCCCAGACAGACGGGCAGTCTGAAAGGACTATTCAGACTCTCGAGGATATGCTACATACTTGTGTTCTAGATCTCGGAGGTTCTTGGGAGAATCATCTGCACCTGGTAGAGTTTGCTTACAACAACAGCTACCAGGCCAGCATCGAGATGTCACCATTTGAGGCTCTTTATGGACGGAGGTGTCGTACACCGTTATCTTGGGACGACGTTGGAGAGAGAGCCTTGCTAGGACCAGAAATGGTCGTGGATGCAGCAGAAAAGGTGAAACTCATCAGAGACAGACTGCGAGTGGCGCAGGACAGACAGCGGCATTGGGCCGACAGCCACCGTAGACCCCTTGAGTTTCAGGTATAGATTGTTAATTTTCTGGTTTGTGTTTGTTGTTTAGACTGCGTGTTGAGACTGTTTTGTTTTAGGTTGGCGATCTAGTATTCCTACGAATTTCTCCGACGCGTGGCACGATTCGTTTTGGTGGAGGCGGGAAGCTTAGCCCACGTTACATCGGACCCTTCGGTATTCTTGCGAGGGTAGGTGCAGTAGCATATAGACTTGACTTGCCGCCTGCATTAGAAGGAGTGCATGATGTGTTCCACGTGTCGCAGCTGAGACGGTACGTGGCAGACCCTAGTCACGTACTTGATCACTCGGAGATTGAGGTTGGTCCGACGCTCAGCTACCCTGAGCAGCCCGTAGAGATCTTGGATCGCAGAGAGAAGGTGTTGCAGAACCAAACTATTTCTTTGGTTCGTGTTGCATGGAGACATCACTCTCTAGGGGAGTCGACCTGGGAGAGAGAGGACGAAATGAGCGAGCGATACCCGTATCTCTTCTAGACTCGAGGTATATTTCCTTTTTGATTTCATTCTTGTTCTAGTTCAGTCCAATTTCGGGGACGAAATTTTTTTTAGGAGGGTAGACTTGTCACTACCACAATTCCAAATAAGGGCATTTGTGTAATTTTACTATTTGAATAATTATGTGTTTAATTTATCTGTTGAGTTTTATAAACTATTTATATATTGTTAGTGATATTGGCTTTAGGTCAAACCCTAGAACTCATTAGGACTAACCCTAATGACTAAACCCTAATTTATAAACCTAATTCTAGAGAAACTCTAGAATTCAAACTTTAGGTTGAACGTCAAACCCTAGACTGACTAAACCTTAGTTAATTAGGTTCTACATGACCTAACATAGGGGGTTTAACCTAAAACTATGTATTGAAACCCTAAACCTAGTTTTAATATAAAAGGGAGCCACCCACAACCCTTTTCTCCTTCCTGAAGAGAGAAACCCTAGCCTCCATAAGAGAAAGCCATCTCCCCCACTCCAGATTTCGAAACCTAACCCTAGGGTTTCCATCTTCCTCCTCCAAAGCAAGGGAAACAAGAAACTTGGGTCAAGGAACCTTGGGGAAGAAGAACTTCCATTGGAGGAACCATCTCAATAGGTAAAATCCGATTTTTCCCCTTTAATTCCTGTTTTTCTGTTGATTATTGCCCTCTAAGGACCCCCTTGCTGTGTAGATCTCGATTTCTAGGGTTCTACATGAAGACCTAGGAGGAACTAGTGTTTTGGTGACCTACAATTGTTTTCCCCAATTTTTGTGAACCCTAACCCTAGGTGTTTGCATGTAGACCTATTTTATCCTCCAACGTGTAAGTTAGATTTTGATTCTTAAGGTTTTGTTTGAGGACTCTTGTGTTCTAGGTAAATTCGTTTTCTATATTTTCTGTGTTCGATGAAATGCTTTACAGGAGGAATTACCCATCTAATCTTCTCTGCCTCACCCAATTTGATGTGTGTTTATTTATATATCTATGTATGTAGATGTGTGTGTGATTTGGAGAAGGAACACATCGATGGGAAGAATTCATGTGCACAGTCGGGGTCTTTACTGTGCTGTGTGCACTGTGGGGGGGATCTTCCCTGTACAGTCGGGTTTTAGAGTTATGTGAACTGTGAGTGAGCACAGTATAAATTTATTTAAAACCAACTGTGTACATACCTTGAGTTCTGATATTCCTTATGTATCTAGTGATCCTAGGTGACAGTGTGCCTGTATGTGGTGTGTGTGAGTAAACAGTAGGTGTATCAGTTAGGAAATTAGAACCTATGTATCCCAACATGTCTAGGCATTAGGAGTGCCTATGGGTAGCAGTATGTGTGTAGTTCTAATGTGACCGAGGGGCAGAGGGATTTTTCACTAGTATTACCTGTGTGTACTAGCATGAGTATTAATGCCTGTGCACTAGTAAAATAGTTAAGGGGTGAGTGAATAATTGGGTAAGGTACAGAGCATAGAGGGTCAGTAGGTTCCTGAACTGTGCAGTGAGGAAACTGTGTTTATGTGCAGTGTGATCTAGTGTGTAGGTATTTGAGCAGTGTGTTCCTATCTATGTGTGCCTATGTATGTGTCTTAGTTAAAAATAGAACTGTGATGTTTCAATATGAATTCAGTAGTGTGACTGTGTTCTCAGTAAGGGGGAAAATAGGAAAATGTGTGTATGTGTGAGGACCAGTACCAGTGTGTATGCATAGGACTGACTGTGACATTGTATTGTGTGTGTGTGCATCCCTGTGTCCATGTATCAGTGAGCCTGAGATGTGCAGCTGTGCAGTTACTTGTGTGAGTGACTGTGTGTAAGGGTGTGAACCTGTGTGTGCCTCAGATTGTGTTTCAGTGAGTATAGCTGTGGTTAGTTCCTGTGTGTAGGTATGTTCAGTGTGTGCCTATGTGGTTTTGCGTTATGGTTTGTATTGGGTTCCCTTGAGTATGTATCAGTATACATGTTAGAATTTCAGTATGTGTATCAGTCAATTTTAGAAACCTATGTCTGTGCACATGTGTGTGTGAGGAATTCTTATCTCAGTAATTTCTGTGAGTAAGTATATATATATCAGTAGCAGTTGCAGTGAAGATTGGGTTCCTCACTTAGTAGTATATTTATCAAGGTCAAAGGTTAGTCTCAGTTTTGACATTGTGGGTTAGTGACTGTTATGTTAGTCTCAATTTTGATACTGGGTAGTAGTGTAAGTAGGTATGTGTAGTGTACAGTGTGAGTTTTCAGTGTGTGTCAGTTAAAACTGTGTGTGAGAGTTGTGTACCTGCCTGTGTGACAGTGTATCCTAGAACTCACTGTGTGTAGGTGCAACCTATGTGCCAGTCTCCAGTGTGGGCACCCTGAGTAATACCTGTGTGTTTCCCAATGACAGGGAGGATCCTGATAAGAGTGTCTTAGAGTGTAGCAGTAAGTTATGTGTAGTTCAAAAGCTAGTTCAGTTTGTCTGTGTGTGTGCAGTAGCAGTTAAGGTAATATATATATATAAGTATGTCTATGACAGTTAAGACATAAGTGTTAGTTATTATAGACCAGTATATATAGAGTATCATATTACTTATACCTTATTTTCATTAGTCAGTGACCTTATAGACTAATTAACTAGTTTTGGACCTAAACCTTAGTGTAGACCTAGTTTACCTAGGATAACCTAGTACTGAGCAGAAAACCACAGATTTGACCTAGAGGCCTCATACTTAAGTAGTTAATCATGTTTATCCCTTTAACTCAGTATTTAACATTGATATCTTATATATAGGTCCTTGTGATCCCACCTTGGACATCGATCCTCACACCCTGCTCAGGACCACAGGCGAGTACATTATCTGACAGTTTTCATTGTTGATTATTTCTATAATGCAGTTGTATTACATACTTGATTCCGACACTATGGATACACGGGTTAGCACCCTAGATCCCCATCATGAGGAGTCGTGATTGGAATCCATCGTGCTAGCTTGGGGATGGGGAACTATTAGTAGATTATGTGATCATATCCAAATCCTTTACATGCATCATAGCTCACCCCACTTCTCACGTTGGGTGCGGCCTGACCATCTTACATGCATCATAGCTGTTATATATGATTAACCTGACCACTACATGCATCATAGCTAACCATATGGTTAGCCTGACCTACAAGAATCATAGTTAATCATATATAACCAGCCTTATCTAGTCCCATGCCGATCACATAATAAACTAATATTTCAAACACTTAGCTAGATGTCTATTTTATTCAGATTCACCTGTTCCAGCATTCACTACTTATTGTCTAGCATTCACTATTTATTGTTCATTGCTAGATGCTCTATTGCCTATTTCTATTTTTTCCAGTACTTTACATTTCCAGCATTTATTTTCCATCTTGTATTTCTTACACTGTTTATAGATTTTGTCAATTTAATGAAACTGCTGTTAGTGCTTGTGCTTCGCTCCTATCCTGACTGGATAACATTTTTCAGAGGACCTGGAGAGCTTGTGCCCCACTCATTACGGCCCAGGATTAGAGGGTGATTTCACTCCAGAAACCCCAGAGGAGTTGCCTAGTTTAGAGAAAAATTTACCTGGCTGTTCTTAGATTATTTTTCTGTATTTATTGTTTTAGACTGAGACTGAGTTGTATTTATTATTTTGTGACTTTATGAGGTCATTTAGACCCAGGATTTGAGTTGGACTTATTATGGTTGGTTTTTATTAGAACTCTTTTCTATTCTCATCATGCTATTATTTCTATTAGCTTGTGATTGAGTATATCATAGAACTGTGGATTATTATCATTGTCCTCCGTGCGGAGTTGAGACTATTGTCAGGATATATTATATGTTGAGACCTAGACAGCGTTCTACCGCCGATGCTGCGGTGTAGGCTGGATGTACCCACGACTCATGCCCAAATTTTGGGTGCGGGTTGTGACAAGGATCGAAGGGAAGATCTCTTCGAAAGATAAGTAGTAAGTCGTGCTCTGCGCTCCTGCGAATAGTCATGATCGTCTACACCTGGAAAGGGGCCAGGTCCTCAGAGGGACGTAACAAGATACATAAAAGCATGCCATAAAGTAAATACTGTGAAAACTCGAGGGTGAACTAACCAGCTAAGTGAATGCAATTTGAGGACAACTTAGTACGTATAGAAAAGTGTAGGCTAGACATATGCTGACATAATTCACCAATCGTCGTGACTGGCTAGTATATGACACATATGCCCCCCATAACAAGGGCGCTCTATAATAAAATAAGGTCCAGCTCCGAAGAGCGTGGTATCTGTATAAGTAATAACGTCCAACGTTCTCTAGAGTGTGGTATCTACAAAACCATAAGTAACGTCCAATACTCTAAAAAATATGGTATCTGCATAAATATATACGTCTGTATCGTTCCGAAGAACGCGGTATCTATATAAAGGAAGTCATTGGATCCGTGGCTCCTCCGGATACTACGGATTCCAATGTGGGTATTCCATACGCCTACCAGTTGTCCTCCCTGCCCAATGCAAATGTACAAGTTGCGAACACGACGTGGACATCTCGTACTATAATGCAAGTCTCTATAGAAATAAACAACTAAGCTAAATATTGTCACACGTGCTGCTCACACCGATGGCCAGTCGAGTATAAAATACGCGTCCCTACATGAACTCACTCTGTGACATACAATGATACGTGTCAAGGCCTGGGGAGTCATACCGATAACTTCCCAACTTTAGGTGGGTCTACTAGACACTAGGTCAGACACAAGTCTTAACGTCAACGCCTTCATTGACTACACCCGAGTCTTTCTCGAACGCGCACAGTTATATAAGATTAAAACAAATAAACATACAACTAAATAATAATTAATTTAAACAGTACAACAAGGCAAGGTATACTTGCCTGGCAAGAAAGCTGTATAGTATAAGCGTCTAGATGTCAAGTATAGAGGATCAGAAACCATAGCCTCAGAACGAACGTCTCTGGATGATGAAATAAACATCACCAACGTTCCCGAAATAAGCGAGATAGACAGAAAAGCCTACCCTTTCGTCCAATTTGGACACAGGAGCAAAACGGTAATTTTAGGTCAAAACGGATACACATATGAGCCACTTTACACCGAAAAGCGTGTCAGAGGTAAAGATCTCTAAATAGGACAAATTATAGGTCAAACAAATTCTAAACATCGATACGAACTCAACAGTATGTCCAAATTTGGACTCCGGTGAGCCGATCACAAATTTGCCCTAAAAAGTCAACCATAGGGCCCACAAATAGGCGACTTGTCAACTGTCTTAGAATCACGTGAAACTAGGGTCACAGGACCAGCATGATACCACAAATCCTATGGTGCAAGTTTTGTCGTATTCCGACGAGCGTACATAAAGTGGGATGGTATTTTGTAAAAGTCGCGATACGAAGCCTTTTTACGGATACGGGTTAATTCCGACGCGCACACACTTCTGAATCAGTTTTCGCGAAAGCCCACACGTCAGGATATACCATACGCACATTTCGGTAAAATTGGTACGCGACAAGGCGGTCCCGTTTGGCGGAACAGGCTCTGTATCATAATTTCTAATATTTTTAAAAATAATTTTTTAGTTGATTTGGAGGTCGAATAATTTAACACACAGAATAAATTAACAAAAACTAAAAGAACAAAAAAATTCGGTTATATGGAGAAGAAAAACTCTTTTATTAGTTTTCAAAAATAATGAACAGGTTGATGGCAAATTGGATGCGAACATGGGGGTTTGGTGTTAAAATTCTGGACTATTTTGGTCAGTTTTCCGGTTGATTTTTCGATCGATCCGGGACACAAAAACTTGTCCCGCTTGAATAAAAATCCTAGAGGGTTAGGTTGTGAGCGTATACGTACAAACCGCAAGCAAAAAGGACGAGAGATGGAGAAGATACAATAACTTAAAGATGGGATGTTGAGTGGTGCTGTTGTGCCCGTGCGTACGCGGACGGCGGCTGCTGCGGTGGCCGGCGGCTGCGGCGGCGCTGCGTAGCGGTACGTCGGGGTCCCCGGCGGTCGGGGCGGAGGTCGCCGGGGTTGGACGGAGGGGCGGCGGTCGGCCGAGCTAGGGTTTGTGTTTAGTTGTAAGTATATATATATATATATATATATATATATATATATATATATATATATAGAGAGAGAGAGAGAGAGAGAGAAAGAGAGAGGAGAAAGGGAATTCGAGAGGAATATGGGTTGGGGTTTGCTGCTGCGTGGGGGGTAGTAAATTAGGAATTAGGGGGGTAGTTATTGGTTTATATTAGGTTTTGTTTTGGGTTTAGGATTAGGGTTTATTTGTTTAGGTTTTTATTTTATTGATATTTTCTTTTTCTTTTCTTTTTTCTATTTTATTTATTATTATTACTATTACTATTACTATCATCATCATCATTATTATTATTATTATTATTATTATTATTATTATAATTTTTATTATTACTATTTATAATCATATATTTATTTACTTATATAGATGAGGCTAAAAATCTAATAATAATATTTTTACACAAAATAAATTCTAAAAATTACTTCATAAAATTTTGGTGAAATACTACACCCAAAATATTTTATAAATTTTTTTATAATTAATAATTAAATATTTATTTAGTTATAAATTAAATAATTATATTATCTAATTAACTAAGTAGTTAATTAAATAAATATCCGCAAAATAGGTAATTGTAAATAAGATGCACATCTATAAAAAAAAAGGAAAACATGCCTAACTTGACACGGAAAAATTATGGGATGCTAATTGTAGAAAAATTTGAATTAGAAAATAACCACAATTAAATTATATATATAATATCTAATATCTAACAATTAATCAATGGTCGTTACACTAATGCCATACTAATGCTAAGGGATCGGATTGTTGTGCCACAAAAAGATCCTACAAGTAGTGTCTCTTGTGTGGGCTACTTCCTTTGAAGGGCGATATAGATTTTGGGGCCATCATATATTATTAATGTCCAAACCCCGGTAAAGTATCCTAATATGTATTATTGGGATTTATTTGATTTGTAAATAATCTAAAACAAATACAAGGAATACAAAATATACACAAGATACCTATTTTTGGGTCAGGGGGTTTACACGAAGAGCAAACCAAGCGCACTAAGGTTGATCAGACCATAATACACTGATTCTGATTTAGACAATGTATTAGTGTGGGCCCCCAATAATATATATGTTATGAACAAGCTCGATAAAAGAATAAGCTTGCAAAACTAGGCTATAATAGCAGCATAAGTTGAGGTTGTACAGAAAATATAGGTACGCTAGATTATGATGAGTGAAAGTACAAATTACGTGATTTGAAACTAAAGGATAATCATAAAATCACAATCTAAATGAACAACTCAACTATCAAATTCTAACTATTAAGCATATAATTTAAGATTAACAAACTACAATCCTACCAAACTATGTATCCTAACATAAAAGAAAATTACTTGGCCTACAATCAGAAGGGTTAGGTGGCACGAATTGAAAGATGAAAGAAAATTTTAGTCATCGCACCAATAGCGAGCGATAAGGTTTCGGAGGAACAAGATGTGAAATTAAAAAGAGAGACTTTTGATAATATCATGGTTTCCTAGGGAAATATGGTATGTTAATCTCTGTATTCGAGGTATGATCAAGGAAAGTGTTATATTCTTTTCTCTTGGCTTCCTAAGGTACTATTCTGCTAATATCAAGACAATAATCTAAATTTATAGTTCTAATATTATCTCACTATGAAAGTTAGGTTTAGTCATAATGTTCAATCTTGGATTTCTATTGGTTCCTTCCTACTAGGGTCAAACAATATGGTCAAATTTCTCACTAACTCTAGTCGTGTCTATACTACTCTCAAGTCCTTCATAAATACATCAAGGGATAGTGGTCAATTAACCTACAGGTAAGGGATGCTTGGGTTCATTAGGTATTCTAAACTTAGTGATGTGTCAATATTCTAGTTGTATTCTTAGTAGAAATATTACCCTAATTATCATACTAATAACAAGGATTCATATATTCTAGCAGAAGGCTATACTCAAGAAACTATTAGGGAAGAACATGAATCAAGCAGGATACAATTATCTAAATAGAATAGACTTGAAGGAAGGTGAGTCATAGTCAAATATGAATGAGATCCTTTACTCTAATCATATTTGCATGCTTGCTTGGTACAATAACGTAACCAAGATAATATACTCTCGACCTGCATGGGCCACCACAAAAATATGTCATGCCCTAGTCCCAAAATATGTAGGACTAGGAATACGTAAGTATGCCAGCCGTATGTATATAGCAACTCCAATATATGGATACCATAATACACACGTACGCTGTAATATGAATAATAACTCACATGTGGTATATATATTGTCACAAGTCACAGGGCATAACTAAATCTTATTCACAGAATCTAATAGAAATAAATAACCAATCTATTATATAACTGAATCTCAATATGAAGTATCAAAGAATGATAGGCGAGTGGAAACAAATCCACTGCCAAATTAGAATATAAGGAAAACCACATAAGAACATCTAATGAATAATGAGACCCGAAGAGAAGACCTCCTCGAAAGAGATAGTAGCAAGTCCTGATCCATGCTCCTGCGAATATTCAAGATAGTCTACACCTAGAAAGGGACCAGGTCCTCAGAGGGACGAACAAGATACATAGAAGCATGCCAATTTGAATACAGTAAACATGCATAATAGACAGAAAATATATAAGTATGCTGTACAAGATAATCTATATGAATATGCATAATAAGGACAACTTTTTGATATATGGGCGTGGGTAGGCTACTCTATCTAATCTCACAACTCACACACACGTCAGAAATATCAGAAATCGACATACCTCGAGGGTAGCGACCAACGCAACTCCAAAAATTGACATGCCTCAAGGGTAGCGACCAGCGCGACATACTACCGTAGTGCGTACTAGATACTATGGTTTATCAGAGTGGTTATAGCCCATACGCCTACTGATTGTCCTCCCCTCCCATGATACTATCTGTCAAGTGTGTGTCAACATATATATAGTATATAATTATGATTAAAAAAAACACATGCAATGAATATTTAAAAATATAATAAGCATATAAATTACTATAAGTAATTTGGCAAGGTATCTTGCCTAGCAAGAAAGCTGCAAAGTGTAAGCGTCCAAACGTCAAGCACAATGGATCAAAAACTATGGCATCAGAATGAACGTCTCCGGATGCTGAAATAAACATCACCAATATTCCTAAAATAAGCGAGATAGCTAGAAAATACTATCCTTTCGTCCAATTTGGACACAGGAGCAAAACGGTAATTTTGGGTCAAAGCGGGTCCACATATGGGCCACTTTGCACCGAAATACGTGCCAGAGGTAAAGGTCTCTAAATGGGACAAGTTGTAGGTCAAACAAATTCTAAACGTCGATAAGAACTCAACGGTATATCCAATTTTGGATTTCGGTGAGCCAATCACAAATTCGTCCTAAAAGTCAACCGTAGGGCCCACAAATAGACAGCTTAGTCAACTGTCTCGGAATCGCTTGAAACTTGTGTCACTGGACCAGCGTGATACCACGACTCCAATGGCGCAAGTTTTGTCGCATTCCGACGAGCGTACACTAAATGGCGTGGTATTTTACAAAAGTTAAGATACGAGAATTTTTTACGGATACATGTTGATTCCGACGCGCACACACATCCAAATCTGTTTCCGCGAAAGCCCATACGTCCAGATATACCAAACGCGCCTTTTGGTGCAATTGGTACGCGATGAGGCAGTCCCGTTTGGCGGGGTACGCTCTGTATCATAATTTTCTAATATTTTAAAAGTCAAGTTTTTGGTCAATTTGGAGGTTGAATAATTTTACACATAGAACAAATTAACAAAAACTAAAAGAACAAAAAAAATTTGGTTATATGGAGAAGAAAAACCCTTCAATTAGTTTTTAAAAATATTAAACGGTTTGATGGCAAATTGGGTGTGAACATGGGGTTTTTGATTCAAAATTCTAAACTGTTTTGGTCAGTTTTTCGGTCATTTTTCGGTCGATTTTTCGACCAATCTAGGGAACAAAAACTCGTACCGCTTGATTGAAAATCCTAGAGGGTTAGGTTATGAACGTACACGAATAAACCGCACACAAAAATAATTAAAATTGAAGGAGATACATCACCTTGAAGTTGGGGCAAAAATTGTGCTGTTTCACGCGTGGTGCACGGACGGCCGGCGGTCCGGACGGTGGCGGCGGCGGCTGCACGACGTCGGCGCTGGGGCGGCGGCGCCGGCGGCGGGGTAGTCGGACGGAGGGACGCGGTATCGCCAGAGGGGTAGGGTTAGGGTTAGGTTTTAGTATTCGGTTGTATGTGTATATGTATATATACATAGGTATAGGAAGAAGGAGAGAGGGAGATGGGTTCAGGCTCTGTTGGTTGGGGGGGGTGTAGAATAGGATTAAGTTAGTTTTTTTAGTTGGTTAGGATTAGTTAAGGTTTAAGGATTAAGTGTTTAGGTTTATGTTTTATTTTTTTTCTTTTTCTTTTATTTCGTTTTCTTTTCTTTTTCTTTTTAATCCTTTTTCTTTTTATTTTCTTTTGTTATTTTATTTCTTTTGTTATTACTTATTATTACTACTACTATTATTATTATTGCTATTATTATTATTATTACTATTACCTTTATTATTATTATTATTTAATAACCATATATTTATTTATTTATATATATGACACATGTACTCCTAAAAATCCAAAAATAATATTTGCACACCAAATAAATTCTAAAAATTTACTTTGTAATACTTTAATAAAATATCACACTCAAAATATTTTATGTAATATTCTTTAATTAATAATTAAATATTTATCTAGTTATAATAAATCAAATAATTATATTATCTAAGTGACTAAGTGAATAATTAAATGAATATCCATAAAACAGGTAATAGAAAATAATATGCATGTCTATAAAAGGAAAAAGCCTAACTTGACACGAAAAATTACAGGATGCTAATTGTAGAAAACTTAGAATTAAAAAATAACCATAATTAAAATATATCTATAATATCTAAATATTTAATAATTAATCTATGATCGTTACACTAAGGTCATACTAATACCAAGAGATCGAATTCTTGTGCCACGAAAAGATTCTACATGTAGTGTCTCCTGTGTAGGCTACTTCCTATGAAGGGAGATACATATTTTGGGGCCATCCTATATTATTAATGTCCAAACCACGGTGAAGTGTCCTAATAAATTTATTGGATTTTAATTAATTAAATAAAAGTCTAAAACAAATACAAGAAATACAAAATACACACCAAATACCTATTTTTTGGTGAGGGGATTTACAACTAGGGCTCACGACTACACGGTATCTTGCAACACACAACATGAAGGAAAGACAAACCTCGGTATGTGCGTGACCGAGGAGGGGTGACGCTCGTCCACGGCCCATGGAGGTCAGTCTCCGGCGGTGCAGGGTGGTGCTCCGGCGGTCGTGTCACGCCCCAGTCCCAAAAATATGTAGGACTAGGACACGTAAGCATGCCAGCCGCATGGATATGGCAACTCCAATATATGGAAACCAAATCCATACGTACGCTGTAATATGAATATCAAATCCATAAGTGGTATAAACATATGTCACAAGTCACAGGGTATAATCTAAATCTCATCCACAGAAAATCAAATATAGATAAATAACCAGTATCTATGAAACTATATCTCAATGAGAAGTATCTAAGGATGATAGTTGGATGGAAACAAATCCACTACCAACTCGAATGGAAAAGTAGATATAATATAAGTACAACACAATAAACACTATATAAGAATACCAGCTATCAATCACGGGCTCGAAGAGATAACATCCTCGAATGATATGTAACCATCCGAATCTGCGCTCCTGCGAATACTCAAGAACAGATACATCTGGCAGGGAACCAGGTCCTCAGAGGGACATAACAAGATACTTAAACACATGCTAATAAAGTACCGAAATAAATATCCAAAAGGGTCGCCTAACCGTCTAAGTGAATGCAGTTAAAAACAACTTTCCCAACGCGTGGGCTATCTGGCTAAAATAGGATTGGCATGGTTCTCTTGGAGATCCAGGGGCCTACAAAGACACGTCGTCTTTCGAACGCCGAAGGCCCGCCTGATAATAATATAATATATAGTGGTCATCATGATCGCGCATCTCCGGCGGAGCATACGGGTTATACAAGGAAAGTGCAATGGAGCCCATACGCCTTACTTGTTGTTCTCCCCATCCCATGCTCTAAGGATGTCACATCCATGACACGATAATACCTCTAATAACTTCCAAGTCTACTAGCATGCAAAGTTTCTACCAGCAGTTATTCCTAATGCACGGCCCACACGTACAGGAGGCCAAACCCTGCACGCAAGTCCGTGATCTACATGAGACTCATAACTCGTATATCAACTGTGTCACGGCCAATGAACCTAATGATGCTACATGATAATAGGGTAGTCTCATAAGCAAGGTCAATGCAAATACATAAATAAAAATATATCGCGACATCACTATCGCGGGTATTTTATATAATAGTTAAAATATATGAACTAAAGACAGAAAATAAAGATGCATGTAATCATATAGAATAAGAATAACAGTACAATGGCAAGGTATACTTGCCTGGCAAGGAATCTACAATGTACCAATAACCTGCTCCAGAAGTCGTGCAGAACAAATCCAATATCCTATGTATATATGATATAATATAATAAAATCATTAGTCATTACCCTAGTGCACACACAACAATATTTACACGGGACTCAGGGGGTATACTAGGGTTAACACTAGTCATCTAACACGGTCAATTACGCGGGGTCTCATCTTCAAGTGCTATACACAATCTGACAATCGATTGACAGGTGTCTAAGCCTAGTACGTTAAGGTACGCAAGGCAGGCAATTCATAAGTTCTTTGGGTCAACATGGTCAAGGTGAGTACGGGACAGTCCACGGTGTCCTAGGATCGTACAGTCTGAATATATATAGTCCTAATTATTATTTGGCATTTACTTACATATATATTCATATTTATATAATAATATAACAATAATTTATTTACATAATTATTGGAATACATATATATATATATATTTAAATATGTACATAAATATATATACCAATTAATAATATGTTAATGACTATCCAAATATATATATATACTAAGTTGAATAGTATACGCGTACGTGTGCGTATAAGGGTTGGGTTTGCCGACTCAGGGTCAGGTATCAGCTAGCAGTCAATCAATAATACTAATATCCTACTGGCATACACACAAGCACACATAAAAGAAGAAGATGGACAGGTTCGTACCTTGGGATACGCTCACGGGTACGACGGTGGGGTTGACGATGATGATGACGAGGGTGACGACTATAACGACGATGATGGTGAGGATGACAGTGCTGATGCTGATAATGAATGGTGAGGTGGCGATAAGGTGATGGGGATGATGGGATAATGGTGAGATGATGATGATGGGTATTGATGTTGATGATGATGATGATGTGGACTGGTGAGTTGCTGGAAATGACGACGAAGAGATGATGACGAGGACGATGGTGTTAATGGGGTGATGATGCGATGATGATGGATTGATGGTGAGATGACGATGGTACTATGCTGATGATGGGATGACGATGAGGTGCTGGCAGCGTTGTTGACGACAACGTCGACGAGGATGAGGTGGACGATTAGGGTTAAGGTATTGTTGATGATGATAAGGGTTGTAATGGTGTTAATAGCAATTGTGTTAATAGGTGATGATGATGGAGGTTATGTATGATAATGATTGATGAGATAAGATCTGCCGGAGTCCGGCCAAGGAGTTTGTCCGACCAAGGAGGAGGACAGGGATGAACGAAATGAGGAGGAGTCGAGGTCGGGCTGTTCTCAGGGAGGAAGGTGTCGATGAGGCAGAGTCGAGAGCAGCAGGGTGACGCTAGTGGTGACGAAGAGGAGAGGTGGTGCAACGATTGGCTGTGGTTCGCCGGAGGACGTAGGAATCGGGGGTGGTCGACTGCTGGCTCGAGGAGGAGCAGCGGGTCGAGGCTCCGGCAGCGGAGAAGAGGAGGACAGGGTGGTGGTTCTCCGACGGCTCAGGGAGTCGGGTGAAAGCTCAGGCCGCCGTCCCTGCGGTGGATAGCCGGAGGAGCTAGAGGGAGGAGTTTCTCAGGGAGGATGAGCTAGAGTTTAGCTTGGTGGCGGTTCAGTCGAGCGTGGGGAGGTGATAGTGAGGAACGGTGGACAGTGGTGGTATTTTAATGGCGGGGGTGACAGTTGGCCGGAGGAGGACCCAGGTCGAGGCGACAGAGAGAGGAGGAAGAAGGTGAGGAAGCAGTTGTGCTCCGGCTTCACGGTCTGAGTGATCGGTGGTTCAGGGTGCTCGGTATGCAGGAAGGGAAGAGATGACCGGGGTTGGCGATCAGCGACTCCGCGGCTGAGGGGAAGGTGGCTGTATTTGGCGTGAGGGACGATGGTCGAGTTCCGGCCATGGGAGTCGTTCAGTCGAGGGTGCTCGACGGCTCGGCGAGGGCGGAGGAAGGAAAGAGAAGAGAATGAGTGGTCTGAAAAGGGAGGAAGAAGAGGTGGTGGAGGCCGGTGCACAGGTAGGGGGGAAACCGGCTCCGACGAGGCTGACCCGAGGGTGGGTCGAGCACAGGGAAGGAGATGAAGGCTGGTAATGGTGGTGTAGTTATTGCTGCTGTCAAGGAGAAGGAAGAGGGTGGACAGGGAAGAGGAGAAGGTCAGCGAGGAGAGGGTGGTGATCGGAGGTGGCCACGGTAGAGCTTCGGCCAGGTGGTGGCTGCAGGGGGAAACGGTGGGAGGAGGAAGAAGGTGGTGAATAGGGAATTGACTAGGTAAATAGGTTAGGGATGGGTTGATTTAGGTTTTTAGGTAGAAAAGAATCAAGGTATATTTATATGTGATGTTGGTATTGACCTAAAATAGGTTTGACTGGTCAACCCCTCTTAGGTTGGGCCTTGGTCTTGCATGAGGATGTTTGAGGGCCATAATTGCAGGGTTTAAAATACAAGGATGGGTTTAAATATACGAGGGCGATGTGTGCACGTTGCATATCCCGAAAATTACGAAAAAATCTATGTAAAGGTAAAATTAAGTTTCTTCACACATTGCCTAATGGTGGGGACACCTCAATATATTTTTGCATAAAAGTCCCCCAACAATTGGAAAATTGCACAAAGGCAGAAATTGGATTTAATTAATTAAATCGAAGCACGCACGATATTCTAGAATTAATTAGAAGTACCTGGGAATGAAATTTGGTGGAAAACAAGTGTCAGGGGCGTAGAGGGTATAGTGTAGAATATTAATAAAATTTGGGTTGTACAAAACGGCTAAGATTGTGCCTCCAATTCCGATTGGGAGGCACAGGGGTACAAAGTTGGAAATTATTTCAA